>CM035435.1:96873187-96955687 GCA_020310875.1 Ceratopteris richardii
AGTTTTGCTTTTGGGTTCCCAATATGTTTAAGACACAGCCTTGATATAGGCATCGGTATGGGAGTTGATATAAGCGTCGATAACTTCTAGTAAATTACCGATGCTTATACCGATGCTTATATCGGTGCTTATATAGATGCTTTTACCAATGCCTATACCAATGCTTATATCGACCCCTATACCAATGGTCATGATACATCCCCATGATCTGTTTTAAATGGTTATACCGATGGTCAAGTGACCATCGGTATGCTTAAGTGCATTTTTCCAATGTTTATACGGACATCGAGGGTCACGATCGATATTGGCAGCGTCGGTATGCCCCTTATATGTTATAGTGGCATTTACACTTACACATGCACATGCACATACATACATATATACACACATACACATGCACATGCACATACATACATATATACACACATACACATGCACATGCACATACACATACATATGCATATACACTTACACATGCACATGCACATACATACATATACACACACCTACACATGCACATGCACATACAGAGACATACGCATATACACTTACACATGCACATGAACATACATGCATATACACATATACATATGTACATACATACATATACACACACATATTACACACATATACATGCACATATGTACACACACATATGCACATACATACACATACACATGCACATACATACATATACACACCTACACATGCACATAGATACATATACACACATATACATGCACATACACATACACATACACATACGCACATACACTATATATATACATGCACATACATACATATACACACATACACATGCACATGCACATACACATAAATACGCACATACACTTACACATTCACATGCAGATACATGCATATATATATATATATATATATATATATATATATATATATATATATATATATATATATATATATATATATATATATATATATATATATATATATATATATATATATATATATATATATAGATATATATATTTATATATATATACATAGATACATACATATACATGCATATAGAAACACTTACACAAATATAGATATATACCTACATGTGCATATATACATTTTATATACACACAAGCACACATAAATATGAATGAATTATATAATTAAAGTAATAAAACACATGCCTAATATAAACAATAATAAAAATCAATAGAAAAAGACTTTTCATCACTTAATACCATACACAATTCAAAACATAACTGAAATGAACAATATATAGATTATATATATATATATATATATATATATATATATATATATATATATATATATATATATATATATATATATATATATATATATATATATATACATATATATATACATATATATATATACATATATATATATATATATATATATATATATATATATATATATATATATATATATATGTATATATACATACATATATATATATATATACATACATATATATATATATATATATATATATATATATATATATATATGTGTGTGTGTGTGTGTGTGTGTAAATACATAACCAATGTTATAATCAAGAATCCTAATCATCATCATCATCATCATCATCGTTATCATCATCATCATCCTCCTCCTCCTCATCGGCATCCTCATCCTCATCATCACGATCATCCGCATGATCTAATGTATTTGTGTGAGCACTCTCTGATGATCGAGATCATCCGTCCTATGTCTGTCTCTCCACCTCATCCATATCTACCTCTCCATAATACTCTTGTATTACATATAACACACATAAATAAGTAAAACAATTAAAACATCGATAACAATAAAATAATTATATGAAATTTAATAATACTCACAAATGCATCTGGATGATCTCGCATATAATCGCTCAAATGCGGATATCCAAAATCTGTAGCATACTTGATCTCATGTTTCCTAGGATATCAACCATAATCCTTTCACTGCATTAAAACAAATAAAAAAGATAAGTTTCTTGCATTTTAACTAAAATAAAAAATATACTTACAATAACACATATACTTACAAATATAGCTACAAAACCATGATGGGCCATTTGGCCTAAGTGAGATGTGTGGCCCGACTCAACTCTCTTCTTTGCAATAGCCTATTTATTTCAATAGAAAAGAAATACATAAATTAAATGTAAAAATTTAATAAAACATATGAGAATGATAAATATAAAGTATTAATTTATATATTGTCTGTTGAGGAAATGACTCATGAAGACGTAGCTATCTATAAAAAAACTTCGATGTCATTGGTGGTATGTTAGGTCTCCTCTTATTTTTTTCCACCATACAATATCCCCTATTATTTTAATCTCAAACAAAAAAAAAAGAATCAGAATACATACACATATATACACACACATACTCATACACATACCCACATACACAAATACATATATACCTATCCACATATATACATACACACATGCACATGCATGCATATACACACATTCATACATATAACATAAACACACATATACATATCCACATATATATATATTCACACATACACATGCATGCATATACACACATTCATATAGACATACATACATACATATATATATATATATATATACATACACATATACACATATACATATCCACATATATACACATACATACATGCATACATATACACATATACATTAATTTAACATAAACACACATATACATATCGAGATATATACATACACACATACACATGCATGCATATACACACATTCATACAAAATACATGCATTTATCCCTCATGAATGTGTATTTGTGTATATGTGAATATGTGTGTATGTGTAAATGTGTATATGTGAATGTTTATGTATGTAAATAATTAATATCTAATACGATTATTTATAGATTTTGATCAATCAGACGAAACTCCACCATCGTCTCCTAATCGTGCAAGGACTATATACTGTAAGTATATCAAACTTTTAATTTTAAATATATTCTATAGATACATAATTGATATGTGCTTTTGTCTTGTTATAATCAAATTTTGATCAATCAGGAGGCACTCCACCACCTCCTACCCATGCAACGGCTTCACATGTTTCCTCGGATAGGAATTATGATGAATTTTACTATCTAGAGCATATTATATGTTGGTGTAACTCTTGCTATGTCACATATCAAAGATTGGAATGAATTGAACATGAGGCAGAGTATGAATCTTTTATTTTTGAATTAACTTTTAAAATTTATTTTTTTTATATGTGTAGGCGGATTACATCAAAAGAGATCAACAAAAACTCGATCCCACAAAAGAAACATGAATGCAAAGAGCTACTATGTTTAATGGAGAAAGAGCTTCCTACTTCATTTTTTGATATTCAGGTTCATTTTTCAGTCCATCGTGTAGATGAAATAGAAATTGCAGGTGTTGTCAACACTCGATGGATGTTTTGGATCGAGTGGTTTATGGGAATATTAAAAGGTTATGTGCGACAAAGAGCAAAACAGAAGGATCCATGGAAAAATGTTGGATGCTTGAAGAGTGCATGTATTATGTTAGTGAGTACCTTGAAAGAGTTCATGAAGAAGCTCCACGTGCATGGACCAACAAGTCTTCTTCAAAAATAATAGAGGAGGTATTATCAGGTAAGGGAGTTCCATTTTTATTTAAATTTCAAGAAAAAAATGATGTTTTTTCTTTTGTAGCATATAATAATGAATTCATGCAAGCAATCCTTAGCGAGTACAAACAGGAACTTCAAAATCTCCAAAGTAAAAGATGGGGAAACAAAAGATATAGATGTAATCTTGATAATAATGACATTAGAACTATATCTTCTTTCATGGATTGGCTATATACTCGTTTCAACGAGCCAATACAAATAATGAAGAAATCTCAGATAAGCAGAGAGAGTTAATTATAGATTGTGAATGAAAGGTAATTTTATTTTAATAATATTTTAATTTTTTCATATATATAGATTAGTTTCTCTTTATAAAGTTAATTTCTTTTCTAGGCTCGAATGTTCACTAATAAGGGGACTTTTGGACAACATATTAGAATCAAAGCTATTTATTCTTTACGTAAAAAAGAGGATACTAGTATTGTTGCTTCTTTCAAGCAACTATGACATGCTAGCTAAAAAGACATGAACCTTATCGATGGTGAACTTTGTTACGTGGGAAGTGTTGTTGGTATCTATGAAATATCATTTCGTACATTCAAATAGGTAGAAAGTTTATATTTTTTATGATAGAGTTTATTTTTTTTTAAGCACCTTATAATGGTTTTTTGTTTTACTATATTTTGATGGGTCATTTTGAAGGTTGACTGGTTTTGAGCCAAGTATAAAGGTATTAATTCCACATTGAGAAAGGAATTATTTGAGTTTTGGCTAATTGATTCTTCCAAGGTAATGCGATATACTAGAGAGCCATATATTCTTCCTACGCATATTGAACAAACATTTTTTTATCAAAACCCTGATGCTCATCCTTGCTGGCAAGTCATTCATGTTCAACCTAGAGGTAGGTCATTGTTTGAACAATTTATTGTTAGAGAGATCAAAGAAAGTCCTCTTGATGATTCACCATCAGATACTGATACATCAACATCAGAAAGAGAACCTAGAATCATTATACATGATAATGATACTAATCTTTTTGATGAAGATGATAATACTCTACATGCTGATTGTACTCATGATGAAGAGGAATTACCAAAAACTGATATTAGTCCATCAATAGATGAAGTCATTCATGAGAATAAAGATTTAACAATAGAAGAAATAAACGAAATCAATAAGGATAATGAAGATGAGAGTATATTGATGTCTTACCAAAATGATGGCAATAATAAAAACATATGAGTAGATTAGATAGTAAATCCTACTCTAGTTATCAATCAATAACTTGAATCATTTGAATGGATATGAGATAATATATTCTTTTTTATTCAAATAGAATGTTGATGAATCCTACTAGATATATATATATATATATATATATATATATATATATATATATATATATATATATATATATATATATATATATATGTATATATATATATATATATATATATATATATATATATATATATATATATATATATATATATATATATATATATATATATATATATATATATATATATATATCGGAAAATATCACTAAGAGATACCGACGGTCAAGTGACCATCTGTATGACCGTTGCCGGGATGAAATCTCGCAGGGAGTGTGCACTGAGTTTTTTTCAAAGTTCATAGATTTTATGAGATTTGTGTGATTTTTTGAGTGAAGAAGGGGTATATTTCATGCAAATTTTGGCCGTATTAATTGATTGTGCGATGCGAAAACAAGATTGAGATGTATGTTAGACCTGTGTGTAAATGAAACTGACATTAGACCCATGAAAACCTTATGTTTGACCCTTGAAACTGACTGAAAATGAGGGTTTATCCCATGAAAAATGAACTCGAACCCTTGGAAACCCTTGGAGTTTAGGCCAAAACTGTAAATAAACCCATGAATTGGCGAGCTTGAGATAACTGTGAGCAAAACCCTAAACTTCCCGATCCAAAACCCTAGGTCGACCCTTGAAATTGGCGGTTATCCTATGTCAAACCCTAAAACCCAATTAAATTGTGAATATCCAGTGTGAAACCGAAACCATAGTCTATGGAAAAATTAAAATATTGCCGAAATTAGAAAGTTAATTGAGGAGGTGGGAACGTTCTAGAAGCGAGTCCAAGGGGGGGCCTATAAATAAGTGCTAATTCATTTGTTTCTTCCCCACCCTGTGGATCTCCTTGTGGATCGTCTCCTCCAGGTACGCTCCTTGTTTGTTTGTGTTCATTCATTTTCTTGTTCATTCATTACGATAGTGCATCGGGAGAGAGGATTCAAAAAGGACGTAAGTGGCCGCCATAGCCAGGCATGCTCATCTAGAGTATTAGCTAGCTTTTATGATGTGAAGAAGATGAGGATGCAAATATCTTGTATACTTGTTTATCTCTGTGTAATACCTTTTAATTGTAATCATAGTCTAATCAAAATAGTTCGGAGGCTATGGGGGAATCGATTAGGAGTGCATGCCGTAGAGACTGCTTTGATTGTCATATGAGAGAGATCATTGGCTGTCGCGCGATAACAGAGAGAGAGTCGGCCTGTTAATTGCGCGTGAAGTGAAGTATTTTGATGGCGATGCACCACACTGGACTCTCCTTCTCGAGAGCTCCACGACGATATGCTCGGAGTAGAAAACCGAGCTCCTGACGCCACACACAGTACTCCGCACAGAGGTTGTAGAATACGCAGAAACCGCAGTACACAGGGAGCATGAAGACAGACTTCTTAGGTCTTACAAATGCGGTCGAACTTACCGTCTATGACTGACCAGGCCACTATATGTTTTATTAAAGAACATATACAAAGAAGTGTCCGGTGGCCATTTGGCCTTTCACATGGACACTAACGGTAACAATCTCCCACTAAAGGCCAATATGGCCAGAGTAACTATGGGAGAAAAAAGAAAGAATGATAAAGAATACCTGAGTGTAAGTATACAAACTATACCTCCCACCTGATGGGCATGTTACACAGTATACAAGTGACTGCGTAAGATCAAGAATCAAGTAACCCCCATCAAGTGACAACAGTGTCGAAAGCTATCCTGTGGTAGAGCTTTAGTCAAAGCATCTGCAGCATTATCTTGAGTGTGAACCTTCTCAAGAATAATGCTCTCAGTGGCTAAGCAATCTCTAATGAAGTGATACCTCACCTCAATGTGCTTGGTCTTTGCATGATAGACCGGATTCTTAGCCAAAGCAATGGCACTCTGACTATCACTGAGCAAGTGAGGTACATGCTGAGGCAAACCCATATCACAAGCAAGACGAGAAAGCCACAATGCTTCCTTACATGCCTCACTTGCTGCAACATACTCTGCTTCTGTGGTGGAAACAGATGTACATTCTTGAAGACGAGATCTCCAAGAGATAACACCTCCAGCAAAATGAAAAATGTACCCTGATGTAGACTTACGATTGTCTACACAACCAGCATAGTCAGAATCTGTGTAACCAATAATGGATGCTTTCCCTCTACCTAAGCATAGACACTTGTCCTTAGTGCCACTCAGATATCTCAAAATCATTTTGACCGCTTCCCAATGTTTCTTGCCAGGATTAGACATATATCTGCTCACAACTCTCACTGCAAATGCAATGTCTGGTCTCGTAGCTACCATAGCATACATGAGACTACCAACAGCAGACTGATAGGGAATTTTGGTCATGAATTCCTTTTCCATATCTGATTTGGGGCAGTCATCCTTGCTCAATTTCACATATGTGGGTAAAGGTGTACTCAATGCCTTTCCACCCTGCATATTGAATCGATGAAGTACTTTGGATATGTACTCACTTTGAGACAATTATATGCATCTTTTACTCCTATCACGAGTAATGCGCATGCCAAGAATATGTTTGGCATCCCCCAAATCCTTCATATCAAATGTCTGACTCAACTTCTTTTTGAGAATTGACAAATCATAAGAGGACTTCCCAGCAATCAACATATCATCGACGTAAAGTATCAAGCATATCAAGCCGCCATCAGAACATCTCTTTGTGTAGAGACAATGATCCTCATTGCTCCGAGAATAGCCTTGGGACTTCATAAAAGCATCAAACTTTTGGTACCATTGTCTAGGAGACTGTTTAAGTCCATACAAGCTCTTCTTGAGCTTACAAACTAGACTTTCCTTGCCACGAACTACATAACCCTCTGGTTGTTCCATATAGATCTCATCTGTAAGATCTCCATGCAAGAAAGCTGTTTTCACATCCATTTGGACTAGCTCTAAGTCCTCCATTGCAACGAATCCAAGCAACATGCGCAAAGTAGTCATCTTGACCACTGGAGAGAAGATTTCCTCAAAATCAACACCATGTTGTTGCTTAAAACCCTTTGCAACAAGTCGTGCTTTATATTTTGGAGAAGCACTATCTGATGTGAATTTCAGCTTATATACCCATTTACATGGTAAAGCTTTCTTGCCCTTTGGCAAAGGTACTAAGTCCCAAGTACCATTCTTGTGAATAGAATCCAACTCACTCTTCATGGCACGCTCCCACTTGACATGATCCTCTGTCTGCATAGCCTCTTTGTAGCAAGAGGGCTCACCCGCATCTGTTAGCATAACAAAATCTAAACCTGGAACATATCTATCAGGTGGATATGAGACAGGTGCAGAACGTCTCAATGGTTGCTAAACAGGAACATGTGCAGACTGATCTGAATGGACATTCTCTTGAACATCCCTATGTGTAGCATTTTTATGCATGCTAACCGGAGGACTAGTATCCTCAAACACCACTCTTCTCACTTCAACCTCCTTAATCGGCTATTTATGCATCTTAGACTCATTAAAAATGACATCACTACTTCTGATTACTGACCATGTTTCAGGATCCCATAAGCGATATCCAAATTGTCCTTCTCAACCATATCCATGAAAAATGCATTTCTTTGACTTATGGTCCAACTTCTGTCTAAGATTCTTGGGTATATGAACATATGCTTCACACCCAAAAACTCTAAGATGATCATAATATGGTGGTTTCCCTGTCCATAACTCTTGTGCCACTTTCAGACCTTTGGCAGTACTAGGTGAAAGGTTAATCACATGAACTGCAGTCAATATTGCTTCTGCCCAAAAACCTTGTGAGAGGTTCGCATGATGCAACATAGAGACTACTCTATCTTGAATAGTTCTATTCATCCTCTCAGCTACACCATTCTGTATTGGGGTATAAGGAGCTGTAAACTCTCTACGAATCCCTCTACACTGACAGAAAAGGCTGAATTCATGTGAGGTATACTCACCCCCATTATCTGAACGTAAAGCCTTAAGCTTAGTTCCTTTTTCAGTCTCAACTGAAGCAAGCCATTTTTTGAAAGTAGGGAATACATCATCCTTCGATTTGATAGGATATACCCAGACTTTTCTCGTAGCATCATCTATGAAAGTGACAAAGTAAAGAGAACCACCTAAGGACCTAGTGGGCATAGGACCACACACATCTGTATGAACAAGATCTAAAGGCTGAATTGAAGAGTCAATGTGCGTTTTATGCACATTTCTGGTTTGCTTTCCATATTGACAATACTCACAAAATGAAAAATCAGAGAAAGATAACACAGGTAAGTAGCCAGAACGAGAAAGATTTTCCATTCCACTACGAGATATATGGCCCAAACGACCATGCCAAATACAAGCCATAGGCTGTGACTGACCAGGCCACTATATGTTTTATTAAAGAACATATACAAAGAAGTGTCCGGTGGCCATTTGGCCTTTCACATGGACACTAACGGTAACATGAAGAGATGGTCCGAACAACCTGCTGTAGTTAAAACTTGACATGTCGAAGAGAAATGCGGAGAAGAAAGACCACTGTAGAGCTACAGATAAGGCCGATGTCGACGCTGTCGTGTGAGGAGCATAGAGGCAAAGGGCAGATTGTCGGTGTGTAGGCACGCTCTGGCGGCGCTGCAAGATCTTTGGAGAGAGATTGTGACGCTTGTTCGCAGTGACAGAGGCTACTGCTCGTACGCATCGGATGAGAGATATTGGGGGATGACGCCAGGAGAGAGACTCCTGTGCGTTTCATACGAGAGAGGAGGTTGTTGGTTCAGGAGTCGTGAGCATAGACCGATAGATTGTCGACTGCGACAAACATGCCGGAGAGATTTGAGGGCCTGATGGGTCGCGTAGTGTAGCAAACTGATGCATACACGATAGAGAGAGAGTCCATCTGCTAGTCCTGACTCCTGAGATGCCGGACAGCTGGTGGCACACGAAGAAAGTGGAGGAGAGAGAGCTATTACGCAGCGGTGCTACGGACGAGCGCAGAGAGACTGAGTCCTGGCCAGGCGTGCAGTAGAGAGAGAAATCTCCATGCGGCGCTCGTGGCGCAGAATTCGGCAGAATCTGTAGCAAAAGTCGCATATCTAGATGTGTCGAGAGAGAGACGGCTGAGAGAGAGAGAGTTGGTCGCGTATTGCTGCTCATCACAGAAATAACCAGAGAGATGTGTATGGTAGAGGCGGCGACGATGAAAGAGACGGGCATCCCTGGTGGCACGCAAGTAAATTCGACAGAGATAGAGCTAACGGCGCCCAAACATTTGGAGCAACTATAGAGAGAAAGAGAGAGAATCGGAGAGAGTCCAGCGCCGTAATAGAGAGAGATCCAGATTCCAGAGGATGGCGGCGCTACGCATACGTGGAGGAAACAAGAGAGAAATTGAGAGAGAGAGAGAGAGTCATTATTCGCTAAGCAAAGGGATCCAAAAGCTAGGACTTTGATGACAATTCAAAAACCTCTTCGTGAAGAACGAGAGAGCCACCCTTGGACGAGACTTCCAGATCGATGCGATACATGGGCAGAATCAGATATCTCATCATTTCGTCTCTGGATATCTGGGAGAATTATCTCGTTATGTAAATAAAGGCGCACTTTAGAAGAATAAAATATGCTATAGATTATGGAGTTTCGAAAATTCCAACTTCATTCTAGAAGAGAGAACGAAGTTCTATTTGAGGGCATACCAATGAAATATTAATTGATAAGCAAAGTTACCATCAATATTATGACAGATTACCATCAATATTATGACAGATTGACAGGTTCTCCCACAAGGGTCGAAAGAACTTTTATAAATGACTTGAGATACAAATAAATTCAAGATAAATGATAAATTACTTCACATATTTAAAGATGACATCAAGGAAATGCATGAAAAATTGTTTTTTTTCTTTTAAAGAGCTTCATGACATTTATTGCTATTAAAGTGTTACTCTTACGTTGTTTTTCAAGAATGTATTAAGTCCTATCTTGTGGATTGCTCTTGTGGATCGTCTCCTCCAGGTTTATGCGGTTTCAGATTATCTGAAGTAAAGAGAAGAAAGGCCATTGCGGAGGATATTTGAAGAAAAGAACGGACCAAAGTAAAGACCTGAAGAAAAGCTTGGACTTCGAAGACCGAAGCGAAATCCTGTAGGCGATTTCTCACACTGTAGCGAGGGATCTATTTTATATCGGCCGGCTCACACTGTAGCGGCGGCTTTCATATTGTATCATCGCACCGCACTGTAGCGGTTTTATTGTACCCTCGGCCCGCACTGTAGCGGCCTATTTTGTATCATTCATTTTATTGGAGGCTTCAGTTTCATTTCCGATTGTATCTTCGAGCTTGATCTCCATCACGTGTTTCACTGTGGTATCCGATCGTCTCTTTTCGACGCCCACGGTCCCACGTCTCGACACTTCCGAGGGGCAAGACACACGTACGAGGATCGCGCGCGCTCCGGAGAGCACAGGCGAGGCGCCCAGCGCGCAGACGCCGCTCGCAGGACAGCGGGAACGGCGCACCAGAGCAAAGCCTGATCCAACCGCAGACGCCGGCTTCCCGCCACGACCTCCTTCTTCCCGACACCTGAACCCGACGTAAAGCGAGGCGGTTGCCTAGTGATCCTCGACGTGTCACCCACTCCTTGAGAAGATAGACGGGAACCTCGGCATCGAGTCATCTATTTCCAGGTACTAGCATTTCAAGTTATTTGAAATTTTGCATTGCTTCACATACACTGCTGAAACAGAAAGATTGTCTTGCTGCTTGAGTTTGAGCATCCACACTTTGCATTAGTTTAGTCCATACGTGTGTGAATTTTTTTCCCGCTTAGATTAGGGATTTGCTGATTTTCTAGCTTAGACAAAACGTTAGAAAACATTAGAAAATTATCATTGAAAGAGGGGAAAATACATTGAAATCTTGAGAATCGAAGAGAGGATACTTCGACTAGACTTTGGCCTAGGCAAATCAGAGAGCTTAGACTGACCTTTACCTCCTGGCTCGTGACTCATCAAGCCTCTTCTCTGATCTCTACTCTGAGCTTAGAGAGATAGTTGAACCACTTACACTGGACCTTGTGCTACATTCTAGGACAGAGCAGAGAAGAGAGATGGAGGATATATTCAAGGAAATGGTAATAGAGAAACAAGGGGCCCGCGTAGTCCAAGCGGTATTGAGAGAAAAAGGAAAGTTTACAAGCTTGAATGTAATTGAGTACCTAGATGTTTTTGAGGAACAGGCACGGATTTATGGTCTACCCGAGGATGTGTTTACACATTACTTCACGCGGGTAGTATCAGGATCCATTTTAGCCCCTATTACAGCACATATAGCAAAGCCTTGGGCCGAATTCAGAAAAGAATTGCATAAGTTGTTTTATTTGGAAGATTTTTCCCAACACAGTAGAGAAGGGTTCTTGCAGTGGATAAGCTCTCCGAAGCCCACTGCATCCCTCACTCAACTTTTGAATGAGTTCTTGAGAAGATATGAACAACTTCCACAGGCCGATTTAGATGCTTTGAAACCTGACCTAGTTATATCTTTCCTTAGGATCTTAAGTCTTGAAGACAGGATTGAGGTCGAAAGGAGGATTGAAGAGCCTGGGAAGAGATTTGGATTGACTGAAGATTGGGGTGTAGTGAGGAGAGAGGTAGAAGCGGTTGCCCAAATGAGGCAACGCCAGGCGGTGTTATACGATAGACCTGCAGTGGTAACACCACAACCGCCTAGGGAAGCTCCACTTCCGACAATTCCGAATGTGCCTGCAACGTCAGCTTTTGCTAATGTTGCGTCCACTTCGCGATCACCAATGGAGCTACAGGTTGAGATTCTTAGTCGACAGATAGAGAATCTTATTACGATGCAAGCGTCTATGTCAAAAGAAATGGCGAGTATTCACAATAAAGTTAATTCTATGGGATATCAGGACCCCACTCCTCCTCAAGCGAGTACGAGTTATGTAGATACATTACAGAGAGGCACTATGCCCGTTCCAAATATGCAAGGCTATGTGATGCCACAGCCTGCACCTCTAGTGCAGACTGTTGCCCAACAGATACCTACACCACCAGTGCAAACCACATTTCAAAGAAACACTGGACCTTTTGAGAGACGAGCGACTGGTGGGTTTGGAGGGGCTAAGAGATGCGTATGGTGTGATGCACAAGAGCATTTTTCATATGCCTGTGAACAGCTTAAGCTAGCAAAAGAGCATCAACTGGTGATAGATATCGATAAGAAGTTATGTGACTTCAGGACCCGCCTTCCTCTACCTGTGAATTGGGGAAAGGGGGGAATGAAGAAGATTTATGAAGATTTATCTGGCAATAATGCAAGTACATCAGCTGCACGATTAGAACCTGTTGAGGAGGAAGATGAAAAAGTGCCTAGACCTCGACCCCAAAGAAATTATTCCATTGAGGCTTTAGTGAGGGCTAGGGATGCGATTATGCAGAAGACTGCCTGGAAGTCTCCTGTTGATGAATCCTCGGTCTATTCCCATATAGCCAATGTGGAGGAAAAGAGGAAAAGGGATGAGAGTCAGGAAGAGACTGAGCCTGAAAGAAGAGTGACTAGAAAGCAAAGTCAAGAGGCCGAAGAAAAAGCTAAAGAGCCAGAGAAGAAAGTTCACTTTAAAGAGCCTGTAGCTACTCAGGCAGAGGCAAAGAAGAAGGAGATAAGAGAGGGAAAGAGGCCGGCTGGGCCAACTAAGATTCAAGAATCGACTAAAGAGAAAGAGAAAGAACCTGAATCGATTCAAAAGACCGATCAAATTCAAGAAAGTATTCAAGACGCTGAAAAAGAAAAGAAGAAGAAAAAGAAGAGAACTCCAAAGGTTGTATTACGTCTGAGTTGGAAAGGAAAAATGATGCAAGAGAGATATTAAATGACATTTTACTGAAGAGCCAAGTGACCATGTCCTTGGAGCAGGTCTTCTCCATAGCGAAGCCTGAGTTCAAGGACAGTTTCATAAAGCTGGTTAAGAGAAAGAGGTTTCCACTACCTGAAGATGTAGAGATGGAAGAAGTACCTGAAGATATTCAAGTGACAAATGAAGCAGTTACATTGCGTGATACATCTGATGATGATGATGATGATGAGGTTGACAGGTGTCATAAAAATTCTCTAGGTCCTATCATACCTGATGATGAAATGAGGAAGACAGAAAGTGAGTTTAGCAGGACCTTTCGGGCGAGAGGAACTCCAGAGATGAAGATAAAGTTAGGGAGCAACGAGGAGTCATGTTTTGCTCTCGCCTTGATTGACTCAGGGTCAGAGATAAATGTGATTTCTAAGAAGCTCTATGATAAGTTTAGATGGCCGATTGATAAAGATCATGGATGGAGGATGAGGACGGCGGATAATGGTTCAGGAGCACTGCTTGGGGTATGCGCCTTTGTGCCTGTGACCATAGGAGGGATTTCTAAGGAATTTCACTTCTTCGTCCAGGACCATTGTTCATATGAGGCTATCCTTGGGCAGCCCTTTATAGCTGAGGTGAGAATGGAGACTAAGGCCATGGATGATGGATCTGCCTATGGAGGAATCCATTCTAGATCTGGCCTTCATTCTTTGCAAGTGATGATTGTGTGTCCAAATCACTCCAGGAATAGAAAGAATATAAGAAAAAAACCTATTAATTCACATGACCATGATGAGTGTATGCCTGTTGGAGAGTATGGAGCTTCTGCTGATCAAAATTTCTGTTAGGATCCACTGTTGAGCGAGACAACAGTGGGAGTTGGTTTGACGTCTCGCATGACTTTGTACAAAGTTTTGAAAGTTTTTCTATTTATTCATCTGTATTCAAGTTGCTACGGTTACAGAAAGAAAATGTTTCAAATAAATTCAAAAAAGTTCATGAGAGACACTATAAGCATCTATGAATGATGTTACCTGATGAGAAGATTGAAGATGTGATCCAGTTAGAGAGAAGTTCGACTACTCTGGAAGAGCTTGAGAAGGCATTTGAGAGAAATCAAAAATCAGAAATGATTATACTCAGCTCTATCCAAGAGTATGAGATGATTAAGGAGTTTATGAGAGAGCATGAAGTAAATGTAAATACAAAGTATAAGACTGTGGATAAGAAAGTGAAGCCTATAGCGCAGCCATTGCCAGAAGATAGTCATGAGAAATATCTGTGAGTGTCAGATGACCCTATGCTGAGACGAAGAGAGCTCATAGGGCATCATTTTACTGATGAGACTATTAAAGAGATCAAGTTTGGAGAGAAATTATTTCTGAAAGAAGAAGAGAAACAGAAATTTATTGAAGTCATCAAGAAACACGAAAAAGCATTTGCACTTTTCCCGCATGAGATAGGTTGTGCAGACCCGAAACAAGTACCTCCCATGATAATATATACAGTGCCACATATACCATGGAATATCCGGCCTATACCAGTCCCAGAAGCTCACTTACCTGAGCTGATGAGGCTGCTGAAGGAAAAGATTTCCATGCGGATATTGGAACCCTCTTCGGCTCCATATTCGAATAGGTGGTTTACTGTGCCTAAGAAAAATGGGAAGCTTCGTTTCATTCAGGATCTGCAACCTGTGAATAAAGTCACAATTAGAAACATAGGGACAGGACCCATAGTGGATGAGTTTGCTGAGGCGTTTGTTGGGCATTCCATCTACTCTATGGGAGACCTGTATTCAGGTTATGGCCAGTTTCAATTGGCTATGGAGAGTAGAGACATTACAACCATGAGGACTCCACTGGGCCTTGTACGCATGTGTACTTTGCCGCAGGGAGCAACGAATTCTGTGGCTCACATGATGAATGCCATGAATCTGGTTTTACGAGACTTTATACCATCTGTGACTACGCCATTCATTGATGATGTTCCAATAAAGGGATGTGAGGAAAGAGTGAAAGATGTGAGTTTAGATGCTTCAGGATGTAGAAAGTTTGTGAGAGATCATATTGCTGATTGTGAGAAGATCTTTGAGAGGTTTCAAGATGTAGGGCTGACACTTTCTTTAGAGAAATCGGTTTTTGGCGTTGATGAGGTCCTCATTGTAGGACATCTGTGTGGACATTATGGCCGCAAGCCATACCCGCAGAAAGTTGAGGCCATTAGCAGGATCTCTGAAGTGTGTCGTAATGTTAGTGAGGTGAGAAGGTTTCTAGGAGCCTGTGTATTCTATGTGATATGGATTCCTCACTTTGCTCACGTTGCGAACCCCTTATATGATCTGCTGAGAAAGAGAAAGAAGTTTGTATGGACAGAGAAATAGTCGAGAGCTATGCGTAAACTGAAGCAGCTGCTAATTGAAGCTCCGATTCTAAAGCGTATTGACTATTCAGGTCAGAGACCTATCATTTTAACCGTTGATACCAGTCCTATTGGCATAGGCTGGGTCATAGGGCAAGATGATGATGAGGGGCAGAGATATGCAGTGCGCTTTGGTGCTAAGATCCTACATGATACCCAAAGAAAATATCCAAAGATTAAGAGAGAATTATGGGGATTAGTGACTGCTTTAAAGAGCAATAAGGAGTATTTTATTGGGGCAAATGTGATAGTTGAGACCGATTGTCTTCCACTGATTGGCATGATTGCAAATTGTTCATCTCCGGATATTGCTATGCTTAGATGGATCTCTTATATAAAGTTTATAAATCCTGCTTTTGTACACATAGCTGGGAAGTCGAATACAGTGGCTGATATGCTTTTAAGAGCAAAATTTGATGATGAGGCTGATGATGATGATGAGGAAGAAAAGGATATACATTTGATAAGATACGATCCATTGGTGTATGCATATGAGCAGTTTCGAGAGAATGAGTATGATGGCGAGTGGAGAGATATAGGGAGATATCTGAGTACTCTGAAACCTTCCCCAGGCTGGTCCACAAATAAGTATAGATCCATCAAGAAAAAGTCTTACAACTTTTTCTTGAAGGATGGGCTTATTTGGCGACACGCTAAAGGCAAGGTGAAGTGTCCACAGAGAGTATTGAGTTTGAGGAGTCTTCAGAGCAAAGTGATGAGAGAAATGCATGAGACCTTATGGGCGGGTCATAAAGGATTCTATGCCACATATGAGAAGATTAGGGAAGCCTACTGGTGGCCAGGGATTTATGTCAGTGTGAGAGATTTTGTAGACACTTGTGCTACATGCCAGGTGCATTCATCAGTTAGGCACAAAGACCCATTACATCCGACCTACCCGCCTTGTATCCATTACAAGTGGGTGGTCGACCTTGTAACCATGCCCAAAGGGATAGATAAGATGAGATACATTGTACTTGCTAGAGAGGACTTGACCAACCATGTGGAAGGTCGAGCTCTTCGTACGAAGACTACTTATAATGTATGCAAATTCCTTTTAGAAGAAGTGATCTCGAGATCTGGATACGTTGAGAAAGTGGTTGCGGACAAGGGAGAGTTGGATGCGAGAGAGGCAAAAGAGTTCTTTGATCGTCATGGAATTCGATTGTCTCTCACCACTGCCTATAATCCAGAGGCAAATGGGAAAATCAAGAGAGGTCACCCTTCCATTGTGAAGGCAATCTCTAAGGCTTGCAGCGATGACATCAAGCAGTGGCCTAGGTTTCTTCCATTCATGCTATGGGCTGATAGGATGACTTACACTCGGTCCACAGGATTCATGCCTACTGAATTGATGTATTGTCAGAAGCCAGTCTTCCCCATCCAGACTCAGATAGTGACATGGTTGATGCTCCCATGGAATGATGGTATGACGAGAGAAGAGTTATTATCATTGAGAATAAAGCAGTTAGAACAAGGAAATGAAAAGTTGAAAGAAGCAGTCCAAAAGTTAAAGGAGTCAAGGTTAAAGAACAAGATCTATTTTGACAAAACCCATTGACTGAGACCACGTAGGATTGAGGTAGATGATTGGGTATTGGTGTACGATAGTACATTCGATACTCAATATGATGCTAGGAAGAAATTAACCAAACGATGGTTTGGGTCGTATGTGGTTACGTCTGTGTTTGAAAATGGTACGTATGCACTTCGTGAGTTAGACAATACTCCTTTGAGATCTTTGATTGCAGGAAAGAGGATAAAATTATGCAAGAAAAGAAATGAAGCGGATTATGAGATTGAGCAAGAACTTCTGGAGGGAACTGATGATACTGATGTTGATACTGATGAAGAATAATAGATCATGAAGATGAAGAAAAGTTGGATCAATCAATGATGAAGATGAAGAAAAATGACCAGGTGAAACGTTTCTGATTTGAAAGCTGTTTTCTTTCTGTCAGATCATTTGCATTGCATTACTGTGTGTGATAAAGATATGTATGAATTTATGAAAATCATGTAGAACGAAGATACCAAATATCTATTATGGGTTTGTACGAAGCATGAGCAACTAGGAATTATATGAATAGGATCAGTTAGTGGACTAGAGACTTTTGGGAGTGAAAGCTTGGGAATGTGATGACATGCTTAGACCGAGTGCATGTATATGCTGATTGATTTGAACACTTAGTGAGTGGGAAACTTTGGATCCTAGTACTTATTTCCTATGAGATCTTACCTCCATATGGATCATAATTCATGAAAAACATTCATACTCATGCCAGCTGTATATGTGCGTGTATGTCGTTGGTGCGCTATGATGGGCTAGTAGGCGGGTGGAACCACCTTGGTCGGGTGATCGAGGCCACGAGCCGTAGCTAGTTTCGTCGTAGGCCTAATCTATCTATTGTCATGCGCCTGTATGGGTTGGTAGGCGGGTGGAGTCACTCTGATCAGGTGGTCAGAGCCACGAGCTGACGCCGATTTCATGCAGGGCTGATGTTGTGTATATCGTGCGCTATGTCGGGTCGGCAGACAGGTGGCATAAACTTGGCCGGGCGGACAAGTCCATGAGTCGCACCCGATTTCGACATAGGCCGATTTGTGAAAAATAAAAGATAAAAAGAAATGCTGAGCTGAGATGAAGAGGAAAAGAAAAAGGAAAAGAAAAATGAAAGAGAAAAAGAAAGAGAAAAAGATCTAATGGAAAGCTGGACAAGTAAGAGATAAATAGTAGGAATCGAGGTATATTCTACAAACTGAGTTAGTAGAAACATATGTATATGCTAGTACTTAGAATGAGCAGTTCAATCTGAACCAGTTGAACAAACAAAAGATCTAGAAAGCCGACGATTTATTCATGTGATTACTTGTCAGATTGCAGATGCAGAAAACATAATATGATGTTTTTGAAGCTTGAATCTACCTAATTTTCTAAAATTCATACTAATCTTTATAAAAAATTGCATGAGTGCATGAAATCATGATTTGAGTTTTGAAAAGAAAAAGATAAAAAGTGTAAAGAGATTTTAAAAGAACCTTGATACTCTTCTGTTGGATCTTGCAGGTTGGGTCGCGTAGTGTAGCAAAGTTATGCATACACGATAGAGAGAGAGTCCATCTGCTAGTCCTCACTCCTGAGACGCCGAACAGCTGGTGGCACACGAACAGAGTGGAGGAGAGAGAGCTATTACGCGGTGGTGCTACAGACGAGCGCAGAGAGACTGAGTCCTGGCCAGGCGTGCAGTAGAGAGAGAAATCTCCATGCGGCGCTCGTGGCGCAAAATTTGGCAGAGTTTGGCAGAATCTGTAGCAAAAGTCGCATATCTAGATGTGTCGAGAGAGAGACGGCTGAGAGAGAGAGAGTCGGTCGCGTATTGCTGCTCATCACAGAAATAACCAGAGAGATGTGTATGGTAGAGGCGGCGACGATGAAAGAGACGGGCAGCCCTGGCGGCACGCAAGTAAATTCGACAGAGATAGAGCTAGCGGCACCCAAACATTCGGAGCAACTATAGAGAGAAAGAGAGAGAATCGGAGAGAGTCCAGCGCCGTAATATAGAGAGATCCAGATTCCAGAGGATGGCGGCGCTGCGCATACGTGGAGGAAACAAGAGAGAAATTGAGAGAGAGAGAGAGAGTCATTATTCGCTAAGCAAAGGGATCCGAAAGCTGTTAGCATGTTCATTATCTAAGGACTTTGATGACAATTCAAAAACCTCTTCGTGAAGAAAGAGAGAGCCACCCTTGGACGAGACTTCCAGATCGATTCGATACATGGGCAGAATCAGATATCTCATCATTTCGTCTCTCGATATCTGGGAGAATTATCTCGTTATGTAAATAAAGGCGCACTTTAGAAGAATAAAATATGCTATTGATATGGAGTTTCAAAAATTCCAACTTCATTCTAGAAGAGAGAACGAAGTTCTATTTGAGGGCATACCAATGAAATATTAATTGATAAGAAAAGTTACCATCAATATCAATATTATGACAGATTGACAGGTTCTCCCACAAGGGTCGAAAGAACTTTTATAAATGACTTGAGATACAAATAAATTCAAGATAAATGATAAATTACTTCACATATTTAAAGATGACATCAAAGAAATGCATGAAAAATTGTTTTTTTTCTTTTAAAGAGCTTCATGACATTTATTGCTATTAAAGTGTTACTCTTACGTTGTTTTTCAAGAATGTATTAAGCCCTATCTTGTGGATTGCCCTTGTGGATCGTCTCCTCCAGGTTTATGCGGTTTCAAATTATCTGAAGTAAAGAGAAGGAAGGCCATTGCGGAGGATATTTGAAGAAAAGAACGGATCGAAGTAAAGACCTGAAGAAAAGCTTGGACTGCGAAGACCGAAGTGAAATCCTGTAGGCGATTTCTCGCACTGTAGCGAGGGATCTATTTTATATCGGCCGGCCCGCACTGTAGCGGCAGCTTTCATATTGTATCATTGCACCGCACTGTAGCGGTTTTATTATACCCTCGGCCCGCACTGTAGCGGCCTGTTTTGTATCATTCATTTTATTGGAGGCTTTAGTTTCATTTCCGATTGTATCTTCGAGCTTCATCTCCATCACGTGTTTCACTGCGGTATCCGATCGTCTCTTTTCAACGCCCACGGTCCCACGTCTCGACACTTCCGAGGGGCAAGACACACGTACGAGGATCGCGCACGCTTCGGAGAGCACAGGCGAGGTGCCCAGCGCGCAGACGCCACTCGCAGGACAGCGGGAACGACGCACGAGAGCGGGGCCTGATCCAACCCCAGGCGCCGGCTTCCTGCCACGACCTGCTTCTTCCCGACATCGTTTTAAATGGATCGTCAGTGTGGCCCGCAGCCGTCGGTATAAGCGTCAGTATAGGTGTCAGTATGAGCGTCGGTATAAGCGTCGGTAACTTATTGGCAACTACCCATGCGTATAACGACGTCCATACCGGCGCCTATACCGGCGGTATAGGCGAACTTGTGTGTTTGAGTAATGTCGGTCTACTGTCGAACTTGTGTGCGTGAACCTGCATTGTCTTGTGCACACACACACACACACGGATCTCTCTCTCTACACACACACTCTCTCTCGGCTTAGCTCTCACATCTTGGTAAGTGTTGTGCGTACTCTTAGCATTTGTGTTTCTCTATGCTTTAGGGTTTCTAATTTCTCTTTTCATTGAATTTGTAGAAGTTCGTTGGCGTCGATTGTTTCGATTTGGACGAGAGAGGACCTACATTAGGCTTTCACAACAACGATTCAAAGAGAGACATACTTGAAAGTGATTCTTTTATTCGCTATTGATAGAGAGAGAGAGAGAGAGAGAGAGAGAAAGAGAGAGAGAGAGAGAGAAAGAAAGAGAGAGAGAAGAGAAAGGAAGATACACATTAATTTACACATGCATAAATACACACATACATGTACACACATGCATGCTTACATACACACACCTATACACACATGCATGCTTACATACACACACCTATACACACATGCATGCTAAAAAACACACACACATGTACACATATGCATGCATACACACACACATAAATTTCCACACATGCATACATACACACACATGCATACACACATACATACACACACATATATACACATGCATACATACACATACACACACACACATATACACACATACATACACACACCCATATATACACACATATACACACATGCATGCATACATACACACACATATATCGGCATGCATGCATACACACATATATACACACATGCATACATACACACATATACACACATGCATGTATACATACACACACATGTATACGCATGCATACACATACACACACATACACATACATGCATGCATGCATACATACACACGTACACACACATGCACACACATGCATGCCTACATACACACACATACACCTACACACAAATGTATACACATGTATACATACACACACACATGTACACATGCATACATACACACACATATATACACACATGCATACATACACACATATAATCCTATTTTTATTTTGAAGTTTTTGTTTTACATCAAATATATAAAAATAGGATTAGGGTTTTAGGGTTAAATATTTAAGATTAGAGTTTTAGGGTTTTTTAGGGTTAAATATTTAAGATTAGGGTTTTAGGGTTTTAGGTCTAGATATTTAAGAGTAGGGTTTTAGGGTTTAGTATTTCAGATTTAAGTCTAAGTCTTTCTGATTAGGGTTTTAGAATTTTAATACGTAGATAACATATATACACAAACACACATACATATAATACATACATACATGTAGATACACATGCGTACAAATATATACATATTTTAGATTTAAATCTTTAAGGTTAGGGTTTTAGGGTTATAAGACCTACATAACATATATGCACACATACACATACACATATAATACATATATACATGTATATACACATGTATACAAAAATATACATATTTTAGGTCTAGATATTTAAGATTAGGGTTTTAGGGTTTAGTATTTCAGATTTAAATCTAAGTCTTTTTTATTAGGGTTTTAGGATTTTTATACGTAGATAACATATATACACAAACACACATATACATATAATATATACATAAATGTAGATACACATGCATACAGAAATATACATATTTTAGATTTAAATCTTTAAGATTAGGGTTTTAGGGTTATAACACCTACATAACATATATGCACACATACACATACACATGTAATACATATATACATGTATATACACATGTATACAGAAATATACATATTTTAGGTCTAGATATTTAAGATTAGGGTTTTAGGGTTTAGTATTTCAGATTTAAGTCTAAGTCTTTCTGATTAGGGTTTTAGGATTTTAATACGTAGATAACATATATACACAAGCACACATATACATATAATACATACATACATGTAGATACACATGCATACAAAAATATAAATATTTTAGATTTAAATCTTTAAGATTAGGGTTCTAGGGTTATAACACCTACATAAGATATATGCACACATACACATGCACATGTAATACATATATACATGTATATACACATGTATACAGAAATATACATATTTTAGGTCTACATATTTAAGATTAGGGTTTTAGGGTTTAGTATTTCAGATTTAAGTCTAAGTCTTTCTGATTAGGGTTTTAGGATTTTAATACGTAGATTACATATATACACAAACACACATATACATATAATACATACATACATGTAGATACACATGCATACAAAAATATACATATTTTAGATTTAAATCTTTAAGATTAGGGTTCTAGGTTTATAACACCTACATAAGATATATGCACACATACACATGCACATGTAATACATATATACATGTATATACACATGTATACAGAAATATACATATTTTCGGTCTACATATTTAAGATTAGGGTTTTAGGGTTTAGTATTTCAGATCTAGAATTTTAAGATTAGGGTTTTAATTAAATATATAAAATTAAATATATAAAAATAGGATTACGTAAGGAAAAAAATCTGAATATATAAATAAATATATATATAAAATAAGATAATTATATACATAAATAAATATAAAAAGAACTAGTGTTTTAAATAATTTAATTAAATATTTATAATTAAATATATATAATTAAATATATAAAAATAGGATTACGTAAGGAAGAAAAATCTGAATATATAAATATATATATATATATATATATATATAATAAGATAATTATATACATTCAAAAATATAAAAAGAACTAGTATTTTAAATAATTTAATTAAATATATATAATTAAATAGATAAAATTAAATATATAAAAATAAGAATACATAAGGAAAAAAAATCTAAATATATGAATAAATAAATAAATAAATAAATAAATAAATAAATAAATAAATATATATATATATATATATATATATATATATATATATATATATATATATATATATATATATATATATATATATATATATATATATATATATATATATATATATAAGATAATTATATACATAAATGAAAATGAAAATAAAAAGAACTAGTGTTTTAAATAATTTAATTAAATATTTATAATTAAATATATAAAAATAAATATATAAAAATAGGATTATGTAAGAAAAAAATCTGAATATATAAATAAATATATATTTAAAATAAGATAATTATATACATAAATAAATATAAAAAGAACTAGTGTTTTAAATTATTTAATTAAATATATATAATTAAGTAAAGAAAAAATCTGAATATATAAATAAATATATAAATACACAAACACACATACTTATATACCTACCTATATTCACATATATATACATATACACATATATATACACATGCATACATATATATACATGTTTTAGTTCTAGGTCATTTGGATTAGGGTTTTAGGGTTTTAACACGTACATAACATATATACACACATACACATACACATATAATACATATATACATGTATATATACATGTGTATAGAAATATACATAATTTAGGTCTAGATCTTTAAAATTAGGGTTTTAGGGTTTAGGAATACATATAACTTAATTAAGAGGAAAAAAAATCTGAATAAATAAATAAATATATATATAAATTAGGATCAATCAAGAAAAAATCCGAATATATAGATAAAATAGGATAGCTATATAGATTAGGGTTTTAAAACTAGGATTTTAAGTTTTTTTAGGTATTTAAGTATTTAGGTCTTTAAGAGTTAGATTTTTAGGTTTAATAAAAAAAGAAATGTTCTAAAATGTCCATATTGTAGCAGATGGCTTCTTTGGATCCTGAAGAGAGAATGACATGTCCTTGCACACAGTGCAATTATCAAATTTATCGGAAACGACAGATTTGTACTGCACATGTTAGAGAGTATGGATCCTTTGACACAGTCCTCCAGTCACTCCACAGTCCATGATAGAGGAGCAGTTTTTGGAGTTCATCTCTCAAGTTCCTCCTGCGTATATGGCCGCTGCATCACAGTATTGGATCGCTCGTGGTAGCACTCCTCCCGGCCTCACTCCTGGCGGCCTTACTCTTGCCGGCCTCTCTCCCGCTGGTGTCACTCCCGCCGGTGTCACTCCCGCCGGTGTCACTCCTGCCATTGTCACTCCTGAGGGTGGTGCTACTCCCGTAGGAGGTATGTCTCCTAGCTTTGTGACTCCACCACGACCATCTTTGCAGCCATCTCCTATTTGATCTACTAGTAGACATGTGCGTTCGACACCTCAGCGCGATACAGGTCTAGCCCGTCTCGTAGATCGATATCGCCAGCAGCGAAATGCCGCAGCCACACGTCTAGACACGATTGGACCGTCACATTTGGGCAGCGGCGGATATGACACGATGCGTCATGAGTTTGTAAGTACCATTTCATTTATTGAATTTATTTGTGTTAAATTTCTCATATATATTTCTCTAATCTTTTTATATTTGTTTCAGGAGCTGGCAATGGGTCGTCCTCCAACACGATCGGAGGAGTCTTATGGATATATTCATGGGTTGACTTCACTATTGCAGGACTTGAAGGGACACGGTGCGGTAGTTTCATGGGAGCGTTTGCGATGAGGTAATTAATTTATAAACTTGGTTTTTACTTGTTTGTAATTTTCATGTGAATTTATCTCATTCCATTAATGTTCTTTGTTGCAGGACTGTTGATATGGAACGTTCTTTGCATGTGTATGGCAGTGGAAGACCAATATTTTGTATTTGATTTCCATATGGCAATACATTGCTTTGCCACATTTTGTAAAAGCGTCATATATGACAGTGGTTTGCCACACTCTTGTACATGCTTCATTATTGAAATATATAACTTCTTTTGTACATAAGGCCTATTCAAGAAATTTGGGAATTATTCAAGTCCCATTTTTATTAATTATTATGTTAATTTCTTATATTTGTGCCCAACCTTGATAACCCATTTGTAATAAAATTATCCTTAATGTTAAAGTGTCAGTTTAGTATACTCCAATCAAGAGATAATAACATGTTGTAGTGTGTGAATGAGTTAAAAACCAAAACATTAAGACACAAAGAACTGTCTCAAAATCCTGTGTAATTCCCAATTTTCCTGAATAGGCCTTACATGGTTCATTGTTCATTCTGATTATCGATCTCTTTTGTGTACAATAATACTCTGTTTCATGAAATCATATTTCGGTTGTCATTAGAGTACACATCACATGTACTCGGTTTTTTTTGGGCACAGTGTATTGTCTTTTGTTCAGCAACATCATGGTAATGTTGCTGTAGCAAAAGACAAAACATTCTACCCAAAAAAAAATTTGCAGGTATGGTCGACGGTATAAGCGACGGTACTCCGAGTAGTGTCATCGGAATAACCGTCGGTACACCCAGGAGGCGATGCAGCAGAAACTGGTTACCGACGCATATACCAACGTTTATACCGACGCATATACCGACGCTTTTACCGACGTCTAGACCGACGCCTATACCGACTCTTTGGTACCGACGCGGAAACCGACCTTTACACCGGCGTCGCGGCAAATAAAGCCGCGTTCATTTTCCTCGGTAAAAACCTCGGTATACCATCGATCTGTTGTAGTGTGTATATGTATGTGTATGCATGTGTATGTATGTATGCATGCATATGTGTATATGCATGTGTGTATGTATATGTAAGTATGTATATGTGTGTGCATGTGTATGTAGGTGTATATGTGAGTGTGTGTATGTGTGTGCGCATGTAAGCATGTATGTATGCATATGCATGTGCATTATGTATGCATATGTATGCATGTGTGTGTATGTGTCTATATGCATGTAAATGTATATATGCATATGCATATGCATTATGTATGCATATGTATGCATGTATGTGTATGTGTGTGTTTATGTGTATATGTGTATCTATGTGTATGTATGTATCCATGTGTGTGTACATGTGTGTGTGTATGTGTGTGTGTGTCTATGTGTGTATATACGTGTGTACCTATATATATGTGTCTATATGCATGTGTATGTGTGTGTGTGTGTAAATGTGTGTGGATGTGTGTATGTGTGTGTCTAAGTGTGTATGTGTCTATGTGTGTATGTGTGTGTGCATATGTGTGTGTGTATGTGTGTGTCTATGTGTGTATGTATGTGTGTCTATGTGTGCGTGTGTTTATGTGTGTATATATGTTTCTGTGTATGCATGTGTATGTGTGTGTGTAAATCTGTGTGTGTATGTGTGTCTATGTGTGTGTATGTGTGTATGTGTGTGTATGTGTATTTATGTGTGTGTATGTGTGTGTATGCATGTAAGCATGCATGTATGCATATGCATGTGCATTATGTATGCAAATGTATGCATGTGTGTGTATGTATGCATGTAAGTATGTATGTATGCATATGCATATGCATTATGTATCCATGTGTATGCATGTATGTGTATGTGTGTGTGTATGTGTCTCTATGTGTGTGTATGTCTCCATGTGTGTGTGTGTGTATCCATGTATGTGTGTGTATGTGTCCATGTATGTGTGTGTATGTATGTGTGTGTGTATGTATGTGTGTGTATATGTATGTGTGTGTATGTGTGTGTGTATGTCTATGTGTATCTATGTGTGTATGTGTGTGTCTATGTGTGTATATACATGTGTATATGTATATATGTGTCAATATGCATGTCTATGTGTGTGTGTGTAAATGTGTGTGGATGTGTGTATGTATCTGTGTAAGTGTGTATGTCTCTATGTGTGTATATATGTGTGTGTGTATAAGTGTGTATGTGTTTATGTGTTTATGTCTGTATGTGTGTGTGTCTATGTGTATATGTGTGTGTGTGTATTTATGTGTGTATATTTGTGTGTGTGTGTATGTGTGTGTATGTGTGTGTGTAAATCTTTGTGTATATGTGTATGTATGTGTGTGTGTATGTGTGTGTATGTGTGTATGTGTGTGTATGTGTGTGTATGTGTGTGTATTTGTGTGTATATGTGTGTGTGTGCATCTAAGCATGTATGTAAGCATATGCATGTTTATTATGTATGCATATGTATACATGTGTGTGTATGCATGTAAGAATGTATGTATGCATATGCATATGCATTTTGTATGCATGTGTATGTTTGTGTGTGTGTATGCATACATACGTACACATACATGCATATGTATGCATGTATGTGTATGCGTGTGTGTATGTGTCTCTACATGTGTGTGTATGCATATATGTGTGTGTATGTGTCTATGTGTGTGTGTATGTGTGTGTAGGTGTGTGTGTCTATGTTTGTATGTGTATGTCTATGTGTGTATATATGTGTGTATCTGTATATATGTGTATGTGTGTGGATGTGTGTATGTGTGTGTCTAAGTGTGCATGTGTCTATGTATGCGTGTATATGTGTTTGTGTATGTGTGTGTGTATGTGTGTGTGTATATGTGTGTGTGTGTATGTGTGTATGTGTGTGTCTATGTGTATGTGTGTGTGTATGCATGTGTATGTGTGTGTGTAAATTTGTGTGTATGTATGTGTATGCTTCTATGGGTGTATATGTGTGTATATGTCTGTATGTTGTGTGTGTGTCTATGTATGTATGTGTGTGTGAATATATGTGTGTATATGTGTGTCTATGTCTATATGTACATGTCTATGTGTATATATGTGTGTGTATGCATGTGTATGTGTGTGTAAATCTGTGTTTATGTGTGTGTATGTGTCTATGTGTGTATGTGTGTGTATCGTTTTGTGTATGTGTGTGTCTATGTGTGCATATATGTGTGTCTCTATATATATATGTGTTTACGCATGTGTATGTGTGTGTGGAAATGTGTGTGGATGTGTGTTTGTGTCTGTGTGTAAGTGTGTATGTTTCTATGTATGTATGTGTGTGTGTATGTGTGTGTATGTGTGTGTATGTGTGTCTATGTGTGTATGTGTGTGTGTGTGTCTATGTGTGTATGTGTGTGTGTGTCTATGTGTGTATGTGTGTGTCTATGTGTGTGTATATGTGTGTGTGTATGCATGTGTATGTCTGTGTATAAATCTATGTGTATGTGTGTTTGTGTCTATGTGTATATGTGTGTGTGTATGTCTATGTGTGTATGTGTGTGTCTATGTGTGTATATATGTGTGTGTATGCATGTGTATATGTGTGTGTATTTGTGTGTCTGTCTATGTTTGTATGTGTGTATGTATGTGCATGTGTATCTATCTGTGTGTGAATATGTGTGTGTATGTATGTGTGTGTATGTGCATATATATGTGTGTGTATATGTGTGTATGTGTGTATGTGTGTATGTGTATGTGTGTATGTGTGTGTATGTGTGTGTCTATGTGTGTATGTGTGTGTATGTGTTTGTGTATGTGTGTGTGTTTGTAAATGTGTGTGTATGTGTGTATGTATGTGTGTATGTGTGTGTGTGTCTATGTGTGTATGTGTACGTGTCTATGTTTGTATGTGTGTGTATGTGTGTGTGTGTCTATCTGTGTATATGTGTGTGTGTGTGTGTGTGTGTGTGTCTATGTGGGTATGCATGTGTATCTGTGTGTTTAAATCTATGTGTATGTTTGTGTATGTGTCTATGTGTGTATGTGTTTGTGTATGTGTGTGTATGTGTATGTGTGTATATGTGTCTATGTGTGTATGTGTGTGTATGTGTGTGTAAATGTGTGTGTATGTGTGTGTGTCTATGTGTGTGTGTAAATGTGTGTGTATGCATGTATGTGTGGGTGTATGTGTGTGTATATGTGTCTATGTGTGTATATATGTGTGTGTATGCATGTGTATGTGTGTGTAAGTCTTTGTATGTGTATGTGTGTGCATGTGTCTATGTGTGTATGTGTGTGTGTGTCTATGTGTGTATGTGTGTGTGCCTATGTGTGTATGTGTGTGTGCCTATGTGTATATATGTGCATGTCTATGTGTGTATATGTGTGTCTATGTGTGTGTATGCATGTGTATATGTGTGTGTAAATCTGTGTGTGTGTGAGCATACCTTTGTGCTTCTCTAAGCATCGTTAGCTAGGAGGTTGTGTGCACATGCTCGATCTCTCTCTCTCTCTCTCTCTCTCTCTCTCTCTCTCTCTCTTGCATCTCAATCCTAGAACAAATGTGTCGGGAGAAATTAATTTTTTTAAAACATTCTCGAGCATCGTTTATGTGATGCTCTGAAATCGCACACGTCGCTTATGCGATGCTCCTGAGTTTGCCAATGTCCATAGGAGCATCGCTAGATAGCAAGGATTCACATTGATTATGTAATGGGACTTGCTTTTCTTTAATAAAAAAGAGTTTCATCACTTATGGAATGCTTTCATTGCACAAGCGAGGAAACGTGCTTTTTTTCAATGGGGGCCATCGCTACACCCCATTTCTCTAGTAGTGCATGGTAAAAAAGATCAGAATTGTATTGTATCTATCCTCTCAAAGGCTACATCCACAAAAACTTATTGAACTTAGTACATATAGATGTATGAGGGCCAAGTCAAGAACCTTCATTGGTAGGTTCAAGGTATTATTTCTCATCTATTGATGGCCATAGTAGATGGACTATTCTGTACTTTATTAAAAGTAAGATAGAAGAATTCGATTGCTTTAAAAGGCATCTAGCACATGTGGAGAATCATATAGGTAGATCACTCAAGAAGCTCAAGTCTCATGGAGGGGGAGAATACTTCTACAAAGACTTTGATGAGTCCTTGTTTGGACTCTTCTAGCTCCATTATCATTCTATTCAATTCTCTACCATCATGGCATGAGAGGTCTCATGCACATCTGGTAGATCAGGGTCTAGTGCTATTGTTCGGAGGAGGAACTATAACTTCTAGTGTAAAGACCATTTTGAGATCCGAAAATTTGATGGCACAAACTTTGCTCTATGGAAAAATCATATTAAAGATGTGTTGATTCAAAGGAGGCAATGGAAGCTAGTAAAGGGAATTCTCAAAGAGGCCTGGTGACATGGATGAACTTGAAAGAAGGTACATCTATTTCCACCACAAAAGTAGAGTATATTGCAGCAAGTGAGGCATGTAAGGAAGCATTATGGCTTTCTTGTCTTGCTTGTGATATGGGCCTACCTAATCATGTACCTCATTTGCTTAGTGATAGTTAGAGTGCCATTGCTTTGGCTAAGAGTCCAGTCTATCATGCAAAGACCAAGCACATTGAGGTGATGTATCACTTCATTAGAAAATTCTTAGCCACTAAGCGCATTGTTTTTGAGAAGATTCATACTCAAGTTAATGTTGCAGCTGCTTTAACTAAAGCTCTACCATAGGATAGCTTTCGACACTATCGTCACTCAATGGGGGTTACTTGATTCATGATCTTACACAATCATTTTCATACTGTGTAACATGCCCATCAGGCGGGAGGTATAGTTTGTATACTTACCCTCATGTATTCTTTATTATTCTTCATTTTTCTCCCATAGTTACTTTGGCAATATTGACCTTTAGTGGGAGATTGTTACTGTTAGTGTCCATGTGAAAGGCCGAATAGCCATCATACCCTTTTGTATATGTCCTTTAATAAAACATATAGTGGCATGGTCAGTCACAGATTGTAAGTTCGATTGCATTTTGTAACACCGAAGAAGTCTGTGTTTGTGTTGCCTGTATACTATGATTTTTTGCATATTTTGTAGCCGCTATGTGTGGTGCTTGGAGCTCAGTTTCCTACTCCGAGGATATAATTGTGGAGCTCTCAAGAAGGAGAGCGCATTGTGGTTCATCATAATTGAAATACTTCACACTGGTCTTGGTAGGATGAAGACCACCAAAAGGTAACTCTACCATATGATATTGATTCTCATTCTCATCAGTTCAAGCATGATACATAGGTCTAGGATGCAAGATTTGATACAAATGATGACCAAGATGAAAGGGAGAAAGATTACAAACTATGGAAGTGAAGAGGCAAAGAAAAGATGCAAGAGTGTGGAGAATGCTCCAAGAAAGCCCCAAGAAGATCAACAAGTGGGAAGAAACAACTAGAAAGCTATGGATATGATTCTAGATTTGCTACAAGTCCTTGAATCTACTCACCAAAAAACTAAAGTTTAGAAGAACCCTCAACCTATGAGTAGTCAGAGGCAAATCCTAATTGGGAAAAGGCCATGAAAGAAGAAATAGATGCACTTAAGGAGATGGACATGGGATTTGGTTTGAATGTCACCACATGGGTATATAAACTTGAAAGAAATTAAGATGGATCAATTTGTAGGGACAAGGCAAGATTAATTGACAACAGATGCTCACAAACTCATGATATAGACTATGAGGAAACATTCTCACCAGTTGCAAAGATGATGACAATCAGAACATTGATAAATGTAGATACTACAAGAAATTGGAGACTGCTCCCACTTGATTTAAAAAATGCATTTCTGAATGGTTGGATAAGTGACGAGGTATAAATGTTACAACCTCCATATTTTGAAAACCTTAATCATGCATCTTATGTTTGCAGCTTAAGAAAGCATTGTATGGATTGAAAGAAGCCCCTAGAGCATGGATTATAGGTTGGTTACATACCTTCAAGATCAAGGGTTTAGACCTACCAACTCAGATCCTTCGCTATTCATCAAAAGGGATTAGAATGAGGTTATCTATGTGTATATGTAGATGAAATAATTGTAACAGGTGATGATCTAAATGGCATTCAAAGGATCAAGAGACACAATTCTTTTGTTCAATTTTCTCACTAGATGAATGATCCCACCAAATCAAAAAGCAAATATTCACTGGAAGTAATTAACAACCACTTTCATAGTGTGGGAATACACCATACTCCCAAGCAAGGGGGAATCCTTTCTACACTTTCTAGTAGTTTTGGCCCTATCCAAATGATTCTCCCCAAAGATGCTTGGGTGAATATATTTCTTGCCAGACATAACCACTTCTTCTCCATTGACTATTAGCAAAAGAACTATTCCACTCATCCTTAGGAAATGGCTTAGTTTTATCTTCAAGGTCTTCAAAATCAAAGCACGGGTTGAACATCTTCATTACATCTACAAACTAATTGAGTCCCAAACTATCTTGAATCATGAAGTCAAGTATTTTTTGTTTCTTAGATATAGGGACTGTGAGAGTTGCCCTTTTCTCATCCGTTTTTGAATCTTTGAGGGATTTAAGTGTAGATGTAAGAGATGAATGATGCAAAGAAAATAGAGGCAATCAAAGATGGTCAAACACACAATATCGCTTTAATCGATCATGTATAGAATTTAGGCATAGGAGTGCTGACTATGGATACAAAAAATTATCAATGGCAGATGATACGAAAAAACCAAGGAACCTCATATGTATAAGGGAAATGAGACGTTGGAGAGTCTACATGAACCAATGTAAGCATGAAATGTGGAAAGTCCTTGAGAATCCCAATGTGACCAATGAAAATGTGCCACAAGGGAATGTACATTACGATTTTCTAACCGTCAAGTGATGTGGACCTATCAAAAGGCACCGCTAGGAATCAATGGTCAGCACATCATAGAGTTTCTATATAAGTTCCTCACCTCATTTGTGGCAATTTTTCTTTTAATCTATGTAGTCTCACTGAGCTCCCCATATTCTTCATCACATTTATTTTTTGACTCTCTTTTGCAAGAAACAAACTCAACTCATTGCTTATTGAAGTCTCTTGGTGTGCAAGGTGAGATATGCATTTCTTTACATTTTGAAGTGTTTGTTTAACTTGTTGTATATGGAGCATTCAATCATATAGCTAGAAATATGACACTTCTTTGGGCACGATCGATTCAAGTGATTAGGGCCATCAAAGAAGCTTGGACGGCCCTAATTGCCTCCTGAATCCATAATGTCCAAAGAGAGCAAGTACATCATGGCTATTTTCTTTTCCTTGTTATAAAGAGTGTTTCTTCATTTGATTATGTAATGAATTTCACATTTCACAAATTGTGGATGGAGAAAAAATACACAAACAAATCAACTGATGAGATCCATTATTGTTTCCTAAAAACAACAAGATGTTGAGAGATTTCAATGTTGATATCTTTAACAAAATTGTCAACATAGCTCTCATGTATTATCTACAACCCATAATATGCTCATCATTTGTTGAGAAATTGAAAGCCTCTATGATACATCTGGCCTAGATTTTATTTTGTAGGATCCTACTCTAGAAGTGGGATGAGGTTGTTTCAAGAATGTCTTTATCTTGGATCCACTTGTGACTCAATAAATACTTTTCAAGAATTTTGATATTGTTTTAATTTTGTAGAGCCACCAAGCTTTTGGAGATGCACATGGATTAGAAATATCTAGACCTTTGCAAATTAAATGAAGAGAGAAAAATTTGGTTATATGCAAATACATTTGCCATTACAAAAATACATTTCATCATGTGGATGGAGAGTAATAGACAATGTAGTAAGGTTCTTAGAGTGCATGCTCTATACTCTTGATTTGAATTTATCTAATAATCTAGATACATGGGTCCTTTCGGTGAGAGAAAGAATAATTCAGACGTCATGAAAGATTCTATCTATCCATATGATCCAGAATCTCATCCACCACCTCTACCACCAAAAGGTAAGAAGACACAAGATAAGGTAAGAAGACAAAAGATAAAAAGAAAGGCCCTCCTATTCATTCTTCACTTAAAGATGTCGAAAAGAAAAAGCACAAAGGTGAATGCTCCAAAAAGTAGAATTACAAAAAGCAATAGTAGATGTATAATTTTCAAAATCTATGATTAGCTCTAGATAGAAAGGCCATGTATTTCCAACATATCTTGAAAAATATTTATTTGTTATGTTTTTCTATACTAATTTTGTATAGAAGGAGATGTTCAAATCATTGTATTTCTAGGATAATGTATTCATAAATGATGCCATTATATTTTTATATGGAAGATAGTATGTTTGTAATTCGTGTTTCTACATAGAAATGAATATGTCAACTTCTAAATGTTCGTGATCTTTTTTTCTCAAATATAGGAAGGATTTGTGGTGTGCCTATCATTTATGTGATAAATTTAGATGATGAGTGGCTTGGAATTTATTTCTTCCCTTTAATGCCATAACTTGATTTGTTTATCTTTGAACTGTAGTCCTTGGCTTGTGTAACTAATATTCTAAATAGGAAAAAGGCATGAATAATTCAAGCAAAGAGAGCAATCGGGAGCTTCTGCTAGCTCTAATAGCTTGAATTGGTTGCATCTTGTAACCAGGCATGATTTATTATTATGATGTTTACAATACCTATCCTACATAAATAGTATTTCTGTATGAAAAACAACACCATCAATTCAAGCCATAAGGGCCATTGGAGGGCTTTCAATGGCCCTATTCACTTGAATTGATTGTGCCCTTTTGTATGTGTCTATAAAGATTATAAAAAAAGACACAAACAATTCAAGGGATTAGGGCAATCGGAGAACCTTTGATGGCCCTTATCGATTGAATTCATCGCGTCTTGGATCTCCTCCAATTTTTTCCATGTGTAATATTCATTTCCTTAAATTCTATGTACATATTTTTAATCACAAAAATGGAGAATTTGTACATCTTTACCCTTATCCTTCATTATGCATCTTTGTACATTAGTTTTTACGAGTTCTTGTTTGGGACAAAGTCTTTGAACAATAGAAACTTTCCAAGACTAATGATATAAAGCATAACAAAGTCAATATGAATATGAAGAGTGCATACATTAAAAAAAGTGATAGAAGTATTTAGCACTCAATGTCTTTGTTTTCAATCAAGAAAAAATATTATCATTTTTGTTGGAAAACTAGGGGCAAGAATCATTACATTCTTAAAGGTTGAAACTTTATCACTTTGTGCAGCAGGAAAGTACTAATCGAAGATAATGGTTTCCATGATCTAATTTTTACCACTACACCTTTGATTGATAATGTGAAATGTTGTAAAACCTCATCAGGGTACTCTAGAAGCTCTTTGATATTTTTGAGTTTCAAATCTATATTGACAATTAATCTATGGAGAAAGAGGTTTCCATAAGGAATTCTCTCTTCTATTGTAAACTCAACATGAGGTTACATGATTGGAAGCATGACGAGAGGTAGAACACATTCAAACACCCATAGAAATAATAGAGAATGCTCAAAGGTGGAAACTCAGACTCACAAACTTCTCGAGTATTTATAGAAAAAATTTATGATGTACATGTGGAAAACCGAGACTCACAAACTTTTGATTTGATGTATCAAGTGTTTCCAAAAAATCATAGAATTTTTTGAACCCAAAAAATATTTCAATCTTCAAAAATCTTTTCTCTCTTGAAAATCTAAAGATTTACATTTTGTGGTGTGAAAAAATATCCATTTTTGTATGAAAACAAAAACTATACTATGAATACAAGAAATTCCATCACCTAAGGGGCGCTTTTAGAGCATATCTACTAAAAATATTCCTTTCTTTGCAATATTAAAAGACACAAGAACGTTGTATTGATGTAAACATGGAAAGGTCCTAGTCGTTGATTTTCTTAATCTATCATTAGCCAATGGCCCCTTTTTGTCCATTTTCACCCCAAGGGAGAGCAATACCAACATATCCATACATGTGAAGAAATAAGGTATTGCATTTGTATTGTAATCTAGTTTTAAACACTTGTATCAAATGTGGACGATTGATCTTCTATAGCAGACTATCAAGGAAGTCTTATGCACATGAAAAGAAAAATAGGAAAAGGGTGTAAGATCTGAGACAAAGGTAATTTGAAGTGGAATAATATATGGGTGCTCCAGTGGAACTATATCTTAGATGTGTTGGAAGAGTTTAGTTTGATTGGTTGCAAGCACTCATTCAAACTAGAGAAGATGAATTCAAAGCACATCTTAGCTAAGGGAGATAGGTGAATGTGTTATTATATATCTCATCCTTTGGCTCACGTCTATATGGAATAATCATAAGAGCATAAGTATGTTATGCAAATCCTAATATGATTCTGACTCCCAATTCAAGAACACTGTGAGGGTTATATTTTTTATTCGAAGAGGATGCTAAGCAATTAAAAAATAAAAAACTTTAAAAAATTCTTTGTATATCCTTTTAAAGGTTATATGCAGGCCATATTTTCTTTAAGTATAAACTAGTCTAGCTTTGAGAAAGGTGGGAGGAGGAGTCAAACAAGCAATTTATAGTTGCGTTTTCATCTGCGTTTAAGCACAGAGCACTAGCCTAAGGTACATATGAGGGTATTTCGATGAGGTTTTTTCAAAACCTTAATATATAGGTGGATCAATCAGTAATGGGGTACTACAACATGGGTAGTGTCCCATCCACCTCAAACGTAATATTTCAAGCAAGAAGAGAGCACATTGGAATGCATTAATACTTTGCACGGGAGAAAATTTCAAACAAGAATGCGTACGAACAAGAGGTGAGTTTCGTATCAGATAGCTAACATATTTATGAAAGCTTTGGATTGTAACAAGCTTCACAATATCAAGATAGCTCATGGACCATAGGAGATTGGGTGGTACGGGAGAGCCTACGGAAAGGCTGTATGGAGGGGGGGTTCATAATTATAGGATTGAACCGTGACATCAATTTATCAATTCAATGGTAGGTTTTAAACCAATGGGAAGCCAACTGTATGGTGCAAGTTGTAGGTAAAACACACACACACATGCACACACACACACGTATCTCTAAAAGCTGGAGTCCGTGTGTGTTTACGTTGTCTTTGGCATTTGTTCTAATAACCCGTCGTAGGTGTAATGCTAATGGTTAATAATGCCCTAAATTGTGGCACTTTTTTACTTCTAATAGAACGATGTTAAAACTTATGGAAACTGCACAACATAAGGTTATTTGAACTTCTCATGTTTTAGACAGCATTAATTTCAACTATACATAGAAAACCCCTAATTAAGCAAGCCCTTAGCTTCTCTTCCTCCATGCGCAGTTTACATGTATCCGTATTTCCACACAGATAATGACTAGGCATTGCTAGGCTGTATTGTCTTCGTCCAAGCTCAATGCACACGTATCTCTTTTTATATCTCTAAAAGCGTTTTCTTTGACTTAGCACTAAATGCAATCTCCATTAAGTCTATATGGCTGCTGCAATGTCAATATAGTACTACATTGAGAGTCAGCTGTCAGTACTCTATGTTTCATTGTTTCTATGTCCGACTGCTTTGTGCGTTTGAAAGTCGACTAGTTTAAAGCTTTCTCGGGAAGGTTCTTTTAGTACCGTTGCACAGATAGATAGATACACACACATGTGTTGACTAAAAAGGATACACACCCATTCGATAGTAGCTTCGCCTTTCATGTGAACACCCAGCTCTTCATATGAACTAAGTCACCTTCAGCTAATGATTCGACATCAGGTATAACATTAAAAGCAAAACGCACTACCTATGATTTTCTTGAGCTGCTATGCGACAGGGTGACGCTACCTCACGGAGACATACGCAATTGACAACCGTAAAGGGATGCGATCACCACTCAGTAAAGTAGAGAATGCCATGCACATTCGACAACCAGAAAGTCACGCCGTCAGAGATTATAGTAGAACCCATCTGTGACCTACGCAGAGATCATCATGCACATTCGACAAGGACTAAGGTACATCGTCAGTAGGCACGTTACAACGCGTTTGCTACCCAGACAGTAAAACTCAGAAACGCGTCAAGCTTCTTATTTCCCTAAGTGCAGAGATGCTGTGACTTTAACCTGAAGGGCGCTAAACTTTACTTGGTCATCAAAGATAGGATTTTGGCGATTAAAAGATTTCTTTACTACTGTTCTTCGGTTGCCAGCACTCATCATCAAATTTATAATGATGAAAACCACGCTATAGAATTGAACGTTTGTGAAGAGACTTCACGAGGTACAGAGTAAAGCATAGAAGCATGTCAGATTTCTGACTTTCTGCAAAGTGCATAGATTCTTCAGCTTTAACAGTGTACTTATCTTTCCGCTTAAAGGCGATGAATGCTTTATCATTAAAATGCGCAGTAACTTCTGTATGCTTCCCACCGATGTTCTGGCAATAGATGATTTAACTTTCGTAAAGGCATTCTAGAGTCTGAAGAGCAGTTTGTGTTGCACCTCTTCTACTCCTGTTTGACATACTGAGATTCAGCAAGCACATCCCATAAAGCAATGAAATCGAACGGAAAAGTATACCAAAACTTTGGCCAAGGAAGGATATTCGGTTTCTTGCTCGCAATGCGCGAATTAAAAAAAGAAGGATTCTTTCAACGAAATAGAATCTCGAGCCATTCTTAATGCAAGGAAAACCCACTAATTGAAAGCGACATGGGAGCTCAGATTCCACAAGTCTTTGCACACCGTTATCGAAGCCGAAAAATGCGTTCTTCACAAAAATTATTTGAGAAATTTTGTATATGAAGGCAAACAGCAAATTTTCAACATTGATTTCATTTGCACATAGCTTTAGAAGAGGAGAAGAAATTTTTCGGCCATCCTTCTCTGCCTTGTCATTACAGCTTGAAGAATATCCGAACTCATGAGGGCCTTTTGAACCTTCAGAAGAGATCTCATAGCAAAAGGCCTCTTGTCTTTCGAAAAATTCCAGCTCTTTCTTCGCGGTAAAATGAGATGTAAGCAGCTTAGATCCCCCAACGTAAGGATAATTCGTTTATTAATATTGTTGTCCTTCCCTCACCTTCTAGATGTAAATGTCTCAATCAGATTAAAGCTTTCATGGAGAAGGAAAGGAATCAAAATAAGAAGTGAATGGGGGAAACTTCTTATGTCGCAAACAAAATTCATATGATTAGAAGCAGAATCTCTTCTTGTTCGAATTATTTAAGTTTATTTTGAATTATTTAGAGTGACATACAACAAAACATAAGACCGTCTCTAGATTTTTTCAAGGCGAAGATAGTTTTAACTGAATTATGACACACAAGGCAAAGAGAACGACTCGGCGGCACCTCCTACTGCTTGATTGATCATGTACAAATGGCAAGGCAATCCACAGAACCATACACAGAGAATAAGGCAAATATAACATCTCGAGGTCATCTCCCAATGGTTCATTAAGCAACTAAGAATGACCAGATCGTCGATGGAACCATACATCAATTGATCTAAAGGTCCTTTGAATACAAAAATGATTTGAAAGCATTCACAAAAGGTCCAACCGAACTATCTCCACCACACTTGCGATGCATTTCTTTTTCTATAGATATCCATATCATGCATGCAATCTTACATGTTTGTGATCAATGTGAAACAATTGTCATGAAAAAGCCTGTTTTATAGACCCCATCCAATCTGACTTCCAGAACTGAGCAGAGTTCTACCTAGTAGAACACTAGCATCATTGTCTATGTAGAGAAGGTCTAAGCTCAAGAACCAACTAGAATAGATGAACCCAAGGGAAGGGGGTTCAAAGAAATCATTTCCATTCTCAAATGCAATAACTTGGCTGAAATCAACAAGAATAAGCTTCAGCTGCTATTTAGAGGTGATGATCCCTTAAACACTAGAATATAAGATAAGTGATGCTTTCGTCCCGCTAAGATTTACTACGAAATCCATGATGACCAACATGACACTACATAGTACACCTTCTGTGAAGAGAACTTGTGCAATACATAGTAAAACAAAGAAGAAAGTCACCAAGCTGGACATGTAAGCTTTTAGCCAATTTTAAGTAGATGCAACTCAACTCCCTTGTAAGCTGGAATATGAGGGGTCCCACGGGTACTATGCCCATTTACTTATACAACTACCCTTTCAAAGATAAATTTGGGGGCATACGTGTTGGTGCAAGTGCCAAACCTACACACTTGGCTAGATATGAGAAGATCTTATGTGCAATTGATTGGAGACCCATGAGAACCATTGCTATGGATTCTTTATCTTTTACCATATGTAAAAGTCTAATTGACTTGGAGGAATATTTGTAACTACCACTAAACTCATGGAGTTAGTTAGAATGAAAAGCTATGACTTCATTTGGGGAGAATATCTCCTAGATTAGGGGATCACCTTTCTAGAGAGAGCCAAATTTGAATTTAAATTCAAATTTGAAGTTAGCTTCTATAAAAAACAAGATGTAAAAACTCGCAGTGCAATCACTCCAATTCTGAACCTTTAGTTGATCACTTTGTAGAGAGTGTGTGGCTCACTTCATATCCTAAACTTCTCACCATCATTGGGCATTGATTATCATGCCAATGATCATGTACAACATTGTCAGCCTATGTGCATATCCCATCTCAAATCAGAGGTAAGCTAGACCCTAAGGCAGAAAAGTGCATCTTCATAGGATATGACTTGAATAAGAAAGGATACAGGTTTTATAATGCTGCCAACAAAGGATTTATGGTGATTAGAGATGTTGTCTTTGATGAGAATGATTCTTGGTTTGAAAGTGAATGCAAGAAAGTAAAGTTGCCTTATGACTTGGAAGAGGAATTTCCAAGCCTCGCTAGGGAGGAGCCAAACGAGATTGAAGACATCAAATCAGATGATGAGGACATCATCAACCTAGAAGAATTCAAGGCATGGAAATCCAAAGTCAAAGTCAAGATGAAGAAGTTGCAGGATATACCTGAATCATCCAACCAAGCAATTAGAAGATCACAAAGGGAGAGCAAGAAGCCAATCAGATATGGATAAGAAACTTCTTTAGTTACTAAGCACTCTATTTATCTTGCCAAAGACTTATCACTTGAAGAGCCATCATCATATGAAGAGGGAAAGACCAAGATAGAAAGGAAGGAAGCTATGGACGAAGAAATTCAAGCACTAAGGGAGAATGATACTTGGGAGCTAGTGCCAAAGAAAGAGTCTATGAAGGTAATTGGTTCTAGATGGATCTATAACATCTAGAGAAACTCAGATGGGTCAGTTAGCAGGTACAAAGCTAGACTTGTGGCTAAGGGTTTTGCACAAACCCAAGGAGTTTATTATGAAGAAACCTTCTCACCTCTAGCCAAAATGGCAACCATCAGGGTATTGGTAAGTGTGGCTGCATCAAGAAATTGGAACATGTACCAATTGGATGTAAAAAATGCATTTCTAAATGGTTGGATTTTAGAGGAGGTGTACATGTGTGAAACTCCTAGTTATGAGGACCCAAGCAAGGTAACATATGTGTGTAAACTAAACAAAGCTCTTTATGGAGAAGGCACCTAGGGCATGGAACCATAAGTTAACTACATACCTTCAAGATCAAGGATTCATCATGAGTAAAGCATATACTTCTCTATTTGTTAAGAGAAGTAATTTAGAGGTGATATACCTATGTGTGTATGTTGATGATATTATACTTACATGTAATGATGCTAATGGCATCGAGCATATCAAAAATCAAATGATGGAGGACTTCAAGATCAGTTATCTTGGATCACTAAAGTATTTTCTTGGACTTGAGTTAGTCTATACTAATTCTAGCATTTACATTACTCAAAGAAAGTATGTGCAAGATATGTTGAAGAAGTTTCACATGCAAGATGCCAAGGTAGCAAGCACTCCTATGGAGGTAAATAAAAAATTAAGTGCTCATGAACGTGATGTGGTTGATAATATTGTAGGATACCAAGGCATAGTGGGAAGCTTAAATTATGCTACATTGACAACAATTGATATTGCTTATGGAGTAAGTGTCTTAAGTCAATTTATGCACAAATTTAGATTGCCTCATTTGGAAGCTGCCAAGAGAATTTTGAAGTACCTTAAGGGCACTCAAAATCAAGGTCTATATTTTCCTTATACTTTAGACTTGGACATCAAGTTATACTGAGATGGAGATTGGGCAGGATGCAAAGATGATAGAAGGAGTACCTCAGGTTGTTTATCTTTTGCAGGTGAGAAGCCTATATCATGGTCTTCCAAGAAGCAACCTACTATTGCTTTGTCTTCAACAGAGGTAGAATATAGAGGATTGGCCAATGCTACTCAAGAGGCCATATTGATGAGATTGCTATATGCGGACTTGGAATTACATGTTGACTCTCCAATGATTTTTGGAGATAATACAAGTTCTTTACATCTTGTAGCAAATCCTATTTATCATGATAGGACCAAGCATATAGATGTTCACTATCATTATGTGAGAGAGAAGCTATTGAGCAAGGAAATTTAGTTGGCATATGTATCAATTAATATGCAATGTGCAGACTTATTGACCAAAGCACTTGATGGTACTAAACTTTGCAGGTTTAAAGCTATGATTGGATTGCAGGACATTCAGGAAGATTGATGAAGAAGACCAAGCCAGTATGTTTGGCTTGAGGGGGAGCTCTTGGTGCAAGTGCCAAGCCTACACACTTGGCTAGATATGAGAAGAACTTATGTGCAATTGATTGGAGACCCATGAGAACCATTGCTATGGATTCTTTATCTTTTACCATATGTAAAAGTCTAATTGACTTGGAGGAATATTTGTAACTACCACTAAACTCATGCAGTTAGCTAGAATGAAAAGCTACGACTTCATTTGGAGAGAATATCTCCTAGATTAGGGGATCACTTCTTTAGAGAGATCCAAATTTGAATTCAAATTCAAATTTGAAGTTAGCTTCTATAAAAAAAAACAAGATGTAAAATCTCACGGTGCAATCGCTCCAATTCTGAGCCTTTAGTTGATCATTTTGTAAAGAGTGTGTGGCTCACTTCATAGCCTACACTTCTCACCATGGTTGGGCATTGATTATCATGCCAATGATCATGTACAACATTTTCATATAATACAATAGATCATTGCTTACATTTGTTGATCTCTCTGTTATTGTCACTCAAAATAGTGCTTTTGTATTGCATATCTCACTCATTACTCCATTATTATCAATGTTCTATAGCTCATTACAATTAGCTCTAAGTCTACTATCGCTCACAAACTTTCAGGATATTCCATTTATTGGATTGGGAGAAAAACACATCGAAGTGGTCACTAGTCATTCTCTATACAGGTTCTAAAAAATCGGGGGTAATGCTACATTTGCTAAATTGATTGCTCTATGTATAGTTAACCATTTTAAGTGATTCCAATTGGAATCATTAGCTCTTTGAGGTAATTTAATATCTACAAAAGGAATTTATCTAATTCCTAATCTACTGGAAGCATTGAGCTTAACAAGCTGCAAGTGTATGAATCAAAATAGAAGGTTTTTTGATGGATTGTGATTTTGGAAGTAGTCTGTTTTGAATCAATCATTACTTTCATCACTTCTAAAGTACATAACCACTTATTTAGTGTCATTGGAAAGCTAAGAGGGCCTACAACTCAACTCCAAAGTGGAAGAGGGCTGGTACAAAGCAGGCATTTGCAGTATCTACTCATTTCTTGGAGTTTCCATCCATCTTTCCCACAGTAGGTGCCTGTCGAACCTCCATTTAAAGGAAATGAAAGAAACCCATGAATGCAAAGCAACTTCTTTGGGCCTTTTTATTTGTTGAGGTGGGGGTGGGAGTTTAATCCCTCTCTAGGAGACGACAATTGTGAGCCTTAGACCAATGTATTGGCTTCCGAGAGATTAAAACTAGTTGTATTTGGGTAGTGTTTTCTAAGTGTTGTCTTCGAGTAGCCTAACCCTTGGTTGTGAGATATGAAGGTCCCTTCATGTGTAGATTTTTTCTTTCAGACTTTTTGCTATCAGGAGATTAGGCTTTGGTCAAACTGCTTCTTTAAAAGGAAACCCACGGACAAAAAGCTTTCTGCTTGCTAGCGACATTTACTCTCGAATCTGTGAACATAATAATGGTGCTAAATAGTTCATTTCACTCTTTGCATGCAAAGGAAGCTTGTCGATATTTGTGGAATATATGATTGCGCTTTTTCCTCAGTTTAGATGGGTAAAATAATCTATGCTTTTTACTAAAAAATCCAATTACAGTAGATTACATGGAAGACTATATATGTCTAATCTCTCTCTCTCTTTGTGCTACATTGTTGTAACGAATTCCAAACACAACTGAGAATTCATGGTACAAGCCATTTAGAATAAGATCTTAGAGCCCTCAAATAAGATCAAATGCAGTTCAAAAGACTGGAAAAAAGAAGGGCCTGAACCACTGGATTCACAAGAAGAGTAAAAGGAAATCAAAGATGTTGGATAGTCACGTAACAAACTCCAGCACCTGACACCTAGGCCTCTTTGGGCTCCCTTTCCCTTAACATGATGCTATGTAGTGACTTCAACATTGTGAAAGACCCTTCAGATCAGTGAGACAGTAGGGGGTGTACCATCGACAGTCAGGAGAAAGATATCTGGTATAAAATCAAGCTACACGAGGACCTAGTGAAGATGAAAGATATAGGGGCTTCTCATGGTCAAACCTCCAATTAGGGGAGGACATGAGGAAAGCAATAATTGATAGAAGTAATATAGTGTAGAACATCATCCATCAGTGGGGCCTACCCACCATCTCACAACACATTGACCTCACCATGTCGGACCACTACCTTATTATTATCACTTTCAGAGTGATTGCCAAACTTTGAAAAGTGCCTTATTTCATGCTTGCTAGATGTCTTTCTCCCTACCCTCTATCCATGAGGAAATTACCTTGGTTTGCAACTCATCATTCGGCAATGGCGACTGAGTGGTCAAATGTTGGAGGGATTTATCATAGGCTCTAGCATCTTTGGGGGTAAGTGAACAAAGGGAACTACCAATACCAGATGGTACTATGAAAAATCAAAGAGAAGCTGAGATACGAGGAAGAAATTCAAAGGAAAGACCAACAAGTATTCTTTAAAGATTGGTGTGTAGATAAGGCGAACAAGTACTCTTTAAATATTGGTGTGTAGGTAAGGCCAACAAACCATCCAAAGAGATGTGTGGCATGCTCAAGAGGAGGCAGAAAATGTTGAAACATGAAGCTTACACTATGCTTGAGGTGAATTTGATCTACATCAAAAGCTATCACTTGGATACGTTGAAAGAATTTCCATTGGAGACTTCTTTCACTTATGCTCATTTATTGTATTTTTTAAAAAGATTTTTTATGGATATTTTACCATTGTAAAAGCCTAGAGCCTTATACTTACAAAAGTAGAAAGAGAGCTAAACTTCCACAAATCTGAGGTGGTTGAGTTGCAGTCAATAAATCAATCAATCACCTTAAAGTAGATCAATTTAGATCTTCACTTTTCCTAGATTGTAGGAAAGTGAATTGATTCCCTCCAAGAACCTTTATTGCCTTCATTTAAATTCAAAATCGACTTACTGAAGTCTAGGAGCACTTCAAGAGTCTATATTAGGGCTTCAAATCACTTGTACATTACATGGAAACAATATACATACACTTCTTGCCATCATTGTCTTGCTCCATTTTTCACCATCATTTTCTTCAACTATAGTAAGCTTGCAGAGGTTGCTTCTCTCTCTATAGAGCTCAAAATTGGATGTGAGAGGACTCATTGGAAAGTTATAGTGTCTAGTTAATGTGTAAAATTTACAAAGCATTTATTTTGGTAGATTGGGAAAAATCACAGTTTTTCCATCGTGGGATCTCTCTATGTGCATTCCTAAAAAATAGGGGATACCACTATTGAGTATCAAGTTCATTCCAAAAAATATATTTTGTTTATTTCTATAAGTTCTGTGCATTATATACACTCAAACCTATGTATATCACTATTCCAAAAGTATTTTTTCTAATTGTTATCATGCTGGTCACTATGAGCATTTGAACTTGATTATTTCATCCAAAGATAGTAAGTTTTTTTTGCTAGTCAATGCACAAACCTATCTGTTTTGTAAGAATCTTTCTCCTTGATGCTCCAAAGTACATAGTGCATTTAATTGCAGTTATTGCATGCCTATAATGTCAATTTGAGTCTCCATAAGCTCAAGGGCTCGTCTTATGTCGATTGGCTTGATCGAACTTCATCGCTTCACAACTCACTTTTCTACCTTCTACAAGCTTCTCCAAGTTCTTTTACTAGTATCAGAGCTAGATCAAGATGGGTGATGGTTTTCCCTTAATGATTGAGAAGCTTGATTGACACAACTATGCAGCTTGGCAAATCAGAATGGAGGCCTATTTGCAAGGTAGAAATCTTTTCGAAATATAGCAAGTGATGAAGCTATGCCTATTCCGAGATCGAAAGGAGAACCTACACGAGGAGACAGATAAGTTCACGCTTTGGTGTGCAAGGGATGCTCAAGCAAGGTCATATATACTAAACTCTATCTCTCTCTTTCTATTACCACATAGTAGAGGTTGAAGATATCTCAAGAGACTTGGGATGCCCTAGAGACTTTCTTTTCTACTAGTACCAAAGCAAGAAAGAATCATCCTTTGAAAGAGTTCAACCAAATGAAGAAGACACCTAAACAAACCATCACAGAGTTTGTTACCAAGGACAAGGAGGTTGCGGATCATTCCATTGGAGAGCTGACTGAAGAAGAGGCTATCATAAGGCAAATTCACAATGGGATTCAAAGTGATAAGCCACAGCAATCCTTCACCACGGCTTATGCTCTCATCATTGATGTGCAAACTCTAGACTTCAATACCTTTCTTGGATAAGTCTTCAAACAAGAGACCAACAATAGCTAAAGGAAGTTAGCTCCTATCATGTTAATTCAATTAGTGCTCTATATGCAGATAAGAAGGAAAAGAAGTTGAACGACATGAAGAAGGAAGAAGATGAAGAGGAGACTTCCCAAGCTAACTTTCCAAGAAAGAGCAAGTGGAAAGGGAAGAAGAAAGGACCAAAGGATGACAAACCTAAAGGTCAAAATGTTCAAACTTGTGCCATCTCTGATAAGACCCACCAAACCACTTAGAATCGCTAGTTCAATGGGAAGACCCAAAAAGGTAGTGGAAGAGGTGGATATGGAATCAATAGAGGCATGGATGGATACAACTTCAACAATAACAATAGAGGCCATAATAGAAGGGACTTCCACAATTATTCAAGAGATCAAGCACATGAGGACTCATTTACTCTAATGAACCTAAGCCACAAAGAAGGTAAAGAAGATGATCATTTCTTCTACATAGATTGTGGATGTTCAAATCCTGTTGCATGCAACATTTCTCTTCTATCTGATTTGGAAAGTCCAAAGCATAGACATGAAGTTCAAATAGGGGATGAAAAAAAGAAGAATGTGGAGAAGATTGGTAATTTCAAAGCTTCTGATGGCAAGAAAAATATTCGGAGTAAGGTTCTCTATGTATCCAATATGACTAAAAACCTAAAAACTATAGGCCAAATATTTGAAAATTTCTTGCAAGTTAGGTTCACCCAACATGCAACTTTTGTGGATGACCCATGTCAAGGCTTCAAGAAGATATCTAGAGGTGAAAAGCATGGTAGGCTCTTTACTTTTGAAGTAGGAGAAACTAGAAACATAGCTTTATTCAACTTTGGGTCTCAAACCCTACGTGAGCATGAAGTGTGGCATAAGAGTCTTGCCCATGTGAATGAAAGAACCTTGAAGTATAGATGCAGGTGTCAAAGTGTTCACTGGACTTCCAAACATATCAAAGCAACACATGATTGATAGGTGTGATGGATGTTAGATTGGAAAGGCACAAAGAAAAACATTCAACCACAAAGCCTACATCCACAACCACTTACTACACTTAGTACATACAGATGTATGGGGACCAAGCCAAGAACCTTCATTGGCAAGATCAAGGTACTATGTATCATTTATTCATGATTATAGTAGATGGATTATTCTATACTTTATCAAGAGTAAGAATGAAGTGTTTGATTACTTCAGAAAATATCTAGCATATGTGGAGAATCATACAGGTAGATCACTGAAGAAGCTTAGATCTGATAGAGGGAAAGAATACTCTCCTCAGAAGAAGCAAGACATTGGTTGGATGAGCTAGAACAATGCTTGAAGAGAAGAGATTGCCACATTATCTATGGGCAAAGGCTATTTCAACTAATGGTATCTTGTCAATAGACTACCATCCAAATCACTTCAAGGTATTATTCCTTATAAAGCATGGCATGGAAGAAAACCTAGTCTTGGACATTGCAAGATGTTTGGTTGTTTAGCTTATTTTTGTGTACCATCATAAATAAGAGGTAATCTAGATGAAAGGCTAACAAAGGCAAGGTATAACTCAACTTAGATGGGTTACAGGTTCTAAACTCCTTCAACCAAGCAATTCACTACAAGTAGAGATGTTCTGTTTGAAGTACACAGGTCTTGGTATGATGAAGACAAAGAAAAGGTAACTCTACCATATGATCTTGATTCTTATTCTCATCAATTAGGAAGCAAGCATGATACACAGATCCAGGATCCAAGAAGTGATAGAAATGATGAAAAAGATGAAAGGGAAAAGGATTACAAACTATGCAAGTCAAGAGGCCAATCAAAGATGCAAGAGTGTGGAGAATGCTCCAAGCAAGCTCCTAGAAGAATAACGAGAGAGAAGAAATAAACAGAAAAGTATAGATATGATTCCACATTTGTTAGAAATAATTAAATCTACTTGGAAAAGGACTCAATTTGAGAGGAACCCTCAACCTATGAAGAGGCAAAGGAAAACCCTAATTGGGAAAAGGCCATGAAAGAAGAAACAGATGCATTGAAGGAGATGGACACATGGGATTTGTTTCCAATGTCATCTAATCAAAAGGTAATCGGTTGAAGATAAGTGTATAAAATTAAAACAAACTCAGATGGATGAGTCTTGAGGTACAAGGTAAGATTAATTTCCAAAAGGATGCTCATAAACTCATGGTATGGACTATGAGGAAACATTCTCACCAATTGCAAAGATGATGACATTCAAAACATTGATAAGTGTAGCTACTACAAGAAATTGGAGACTCCTCAAACTTGATGTAAAAAATGCATTTCTAAATGGTTGGATAAGTGAAGAGGTATACATATCACAACCTCTAAGTTTTGAAAACCCTAATCATGCATCTTATATTTGCAGACTTAACGAGCATTATTGGATTGAAACAAGCTCCTAGAGCTTGGAATTGGAGGTTGGTTACATACCTTCAAGATCAAGGGTTCAAACCTAGCAACTCAAATCCTTCTCTATTCAACAAAAGAGGTCACAATGAGGTTATCTATCTATGTGTATATGTAAATGATATTATTGTGATAGGTGGTTATTTTAATGTCATTCAAAGGATCAAGAGACACATGCAAGAAGAGTAAAAATTAGTGACTTAGATGAGCTCACATATTTCCTAGGTATGCAAGTGATATACAAAGATGAAGGAATGTATTAGACTCAGAGGAGATACATTTAGGATGTACTTCTTAAGTTCAAAATGGAAAACATTAAACCTATAGGTACAACTTTGGAAATGAATCATAAACTTAGTGTTTATGAAGGCGAGAGAATTGAAGACATTAAAGAATATCAAAGCTTGGTAGGTATCTTGATATATGCTACTCATACAAGAGCAGACATCTCATATAGTGTGGGAGTGCTTAATCAATTCATGCACTCACCGAGAAGACCCCACATGGATGCAACTAAGAGAGTACTTACATACCTCAAAGGTACAATAAATGAAGGTATATTCTATCCTTGCTCTTCAAATTTGGATATCAAAATCTATTTGGATGTTGATTGGGCAAGAGCTAAGGATGATAGACGAAGTACCTCTGGTTACTTAGCATTTGCAAGTTCAAAGCTAGTGTCATGGAGTTCCAAGAAGCAACCATTAGTTGCTTTATCCTCAACTAAAGCAGCATACAAAGGTTTGACCATAGGAATTCAAGAGGCAATATGGTTAAAAGCATTGTATACAGATTTGGGACTTGTGAGTTCCAAACCTCATATATTTGGAGACAATGTAAGTTCCATGCATCTAGAAATATTTTGCATGCAAGAGCCAAACACATAGAGGTTCATTACCACTTCATCAATGAGAAACTCATGGCAAAGGAGATTGACATTTCTTTTGTTCGAACTGAAAAGCAAGTATCATATATGATGATGAAGGAAAATGATGGAATAAAACTTTGTAGATTCAAAGCTATGGCAGGTATTTGACCTATTAGAGAATGATGAATCATGCATACTTTGGCTTGAGGAGGAGCTGTTGGAACATAAAACTTACATGCTTGAGGTGGATTTGATCTACATCAAAAGCTATTGCCTGGATGACATTGAAAGAATATCCACTGGAGAGTTCTTTTACTTATGCTCATTTATTGTAGTTTTTAAAAAGAGTTTTTATGGATCCTATACCATTGTAAAAGCCTAGAGCTTTACATATGTTAAAGTAGAAAGAGAGAGCTTCAATTCCACGAATTTGAGGTGGTTGAGTTCCTATCAATGAATCAAGCAATCACTTAAAAGTAGATTAAACTAGATCTTCACTTTTCCTAGATTGTAGGAAAGTGAATTGTCCCCCTAAGAACCTTTACCACCTTCATTTGAATTCAAAATCCACTTGTAGACATCATGGATAACTTTAGGAGTCTACATAAATACTTCAAATCACTTGTACATTACATGGAAGCCTATATATTGACTTATGACCATCATTGTCTTCCTCCTTCATTTTTCTGCATCATCTTCTTCAATAACAATAAGCTTGCAGAGGTTAGTGCTCTCTCTGTAGAGCTTCACATTGGATGAGAGAGAACGCATTGGAAAGGTATTAGTGTGTTGTTTATATGTATAAAGTTTAAGAGTATTTGATTCAGTAGATTGGGAGAAATCACAGTTTTTCTATCTTGGGGTCTCTCTTTATGCATTCTTGAAAAGTAGGAGATACCATTATTGATTGTCAAGTTCATTCCAAAAGCATATTTTTCTTATTTCTTGTAATTTGGTGCATTTTGTACACTCAAAAAAGTGTATCACTCCTCCAAAAGGATTGTTTCTAACTGTAATCGCACTAGTTGCTATAAGCATTTGAAGTTGATTGTTTCATCCAAAGATAATTCACTTTTTGAGCTAGTTAATGTGCAAACATATCTACTTTGTATTGAATCTTTATCCTTGATGCTCCAAAGTACATAGTGCATTCTATTGCACTTATCACATGCTTATAAGACCTATTTGAGTCTCCATAAGCTCAAGGGCTGATCTTGTGCCAGTTGGGCTGATTGAACTTCATCCTACAAGCTTCTCCAAGTTCTTTCAAATAAGAGACTCTATTCCCTTCTTGATAGGTAGTAATGGGGTCGAATGCAAAATAGGAGAAGAAAACAATGCCATTATTGTCGACCACTTTACTCAACTCTTAGGGGTTTCAATGTGCCTCTTTTCCTAGAGGCGGGATGGTGGCTTAGGGAGGACCAAAAAGGATTCATCAAGGATAGATCAATTCCAGAAGCTATTATTGATATTTGGGAAGATCTTAATTCTATAGAAGAGTCCAAGCAAGATGTGCTATTTCTTAAAATTGACTTCAAGAAAGCTTACCATAGGCTTGAATGGTACTTTGTTCTTCAATCTCTTAAAGAGCTCCGTTGTGGTCAAAAATTCACTAAGATGATTGCCACATTGCTGGGAAACAGGTCAACGTAAATAAATATCAATGGTTAGTTATTGAAGGCTATCAAATTAAAATGGCCCATTATGCAAGGGTTCCCATTGGCCCCTCTACTCTTCGCTATTTCCATGGAGGGGATCAGTTGTCTTGTGTAACATCACATGGAAATGGGCCATATTAAAGGTCTCTCTCTACCTCTCAACCATGGCCAGATGATCATGAGGCTATTCCTAGATGACATCAATGCTTTTTAGCATAATGATAGTACGAGCATTGAAACCTTTTGGAGATGCCTTGATGCCTTCAATGAGGCCTATGGTTCCAAAATAAACCACTTAAAAAACACTTTCAAAGCCCTCATCAGGTTGCCATCACAGCAACTTGTTGAGTATGGATGCCAAATTATTGTTGGAAACAATGTCCAACAATGGTCCAAAACTATTGGAAAAATAATTTAATATAAATTCCTTATATAGCTTGTTCAAGAAAAAGCATGGGCCAATGTGGATAAAAAATCGACCTCCTAAAGTATCGATCTGAGTTCAATTCCCACACGTAGCAACACCAGGTGCTATGAAGATTTTTGTGAAAAGCAAAAGCAAATTTTAAATCTTCGTGCCAATTTCAAAAGCGTTAAATCTAGGAAATGCGGGCAATGATGGTTGAGATTTCTTCGTGTTGCTTTTCACATAGCTACAAGGCTATAAAAGAATAGCCATGCTTATTGTTCAAATCATCACTCAAGGATCACTCAAGGAGCTTAAATGCTCAACTCAAGGAGGAGGTCTTCTTGAAGAGAGAGTGTTCACACACTCTCGAAGAGGTGATCAACTAGAGATGCTCTATCTTGGAGGAGGAGTTCTCATACTCCTAGAGGAGTTGTGGTCCACATCTTCGTGATTATTTGGAGGAGATTCTGCCAGCTTACCATCAATATTAGTTCTTGATTTACTATGAGTAGCAAATCTATTTGTGTTCACACTTGCTAGGTCACTCGTTTCTAATTTAGGTTGATGAGAATTTAGGTTTGCTGTAAAGAAATCCTAAACTATTCGTATTATCCATATTCTTTCTCTCTCTCTCTGTCTCTCTCACACACACACACACTCTTCATACCTCTTAGGCACACAATCTCTTCTATCTAGTTCCTATTTCCGCCGAGATATAGATACTATCAGTTTATATCATATTCACACATTGTAATTTGACATTCATATATAGATAGTGTAGATGAGCCTCATAGCTTACCATTACACTTGAAATATTTTCTATTCTCTCTCTATCTCTCACTCATCTATTTTTGAGTCTTAAGGTGTGTATGTTAAGGTTCACCTATTGGAAGATCCTATAAACCTGCGATTTATTGTTATTGTGGCCCACTACCACTTTCAACATATGGTATTCAGACCTGAGAATACCAACATTTGGTATCAGAGCATAGTTGACATACACCCTTACGAAGATGAGTGACTATAGACTTGAGAATGAAGACAAGCTTGAGGGCATGTCTAATTATCCAATGTGGAGTTTTATGATGATGAATCTCTCAGTATCAAAGGACTTAAAGAATATTATCAATGGCACTTATCCAAGGCCAAGACAAGTCAAATAAGAGGCTACTTCATCTCCTAGAAGACCCGTTGTTCCTATTTTTGCTCAATAGGAGGTTAGTGAAGAAGAAGAAAATATTTCATCATTAGGAGTCTGTACTACTACTAGATTACTTACTACAGAAGAGCAATCGAGATGGGATTCAAGGGATGCTTTAGCACTTTCATATATTGCTATGGGATATAAGAGGCATATTATACCCTAGATCAGGTCTTGCACAAGTTCTTATCAGGCTTGGTTGGAGTTAGAGAATCTCTATCAGAGTAGAAACCCTGCTAGGAAAGCTCATCTAAGAAGACAGCTAGCCAACACAAGGATGAAAGTTGGTGAATCTATTCAGACACATATTTTGAAGCTCAAAGATTTACGAGATTAGTTTCTCAATGTGGGAGTAAACCTTTTAGATGAGGATATGCTTTTGTTACCCCTATATCTCTCTCTACAAGATAGATAAATTTCATTTGAATAGCTACAGTTCCTATTACTTCAAGATGAAGATCAACAAAAGGGTATGGAAGAGAATGATGAATCCATGTTAACATACTCAAAGGAAAAGAAGAAGAAGAAGGAGATAAAGAAGGAACATAAGATTTTGCAATCCAAGAAGGAAAATAGTCTTCTAATCCTAACTTTTCGAATTCTACCCCTTATGCTTCCTCTACACCCAAAGAAAAGTCTTCAAGTACATTTGATTCAAACAAAGTAGTATGCCATTAGTGTAAGAAGCTAGGTCATTTCATAACAGAATGTAGAGCAATGATTTCCAATGAGAAGAAAAAAACATCAGGTAATAGTGTTGAAGATGATTCAAAACCTAAACCTTCAAACGTAGACTCATATGCATATGCTACTATTGAAGAGATAGCTTTTGATCAGGCAGTGCTAAATGAAATCTCATATAATCCTTGGATTTTTAATTCTCGAGCTACTAAGCATATGACAAGTTGTAGAAAGGTATTTTTTTCCCTTTCTAACTCTTTAGGTAGAAAAGTAGCCATTGCAGATAGTCATGATTTGGATGTTGTTGGTGTTGGAGAAGTAAACCTTAAGTCTTGACGAGGTGGAAATTTCACAATTTCCAATGTTCTTTATGTTCTAGAAATAAAGAAGAATTTGCTCTCTATCTCGACTTTCTTGTCAGATGGTTATAAAGTAGTTTTTGAGCAAGATTCATGTCAGATCCTCTCACTTGATGAGGAGCATTGTCTACTTCAAGGTCAAAACAGAAGTCACATGTTTGTGTTGTCCAAAATTATTAATGCTAATGTTGCCAGGTCTACTACACCTAAGGAGAACATGAAGTTATGGAATGCTAGATTTGGTGATATCAGTTACACATCTCTCAAGCACATCAAGGATCAAGGTATGGTGGAGAGTTTGCCTACTTTTGCATTACCAGATGATGCAGAATCATGTGAAGGATGTCTTGAAGGAACGCTTGACAAATTACCTTTCAAGAAACATGGATTTATCATGGCCACAAGGAAGTTGCAGATCATACATTTAGATGTGAATGGTCCAATGAGAACAGTTTCTATTTAAGATTACAGGTACTTTGTTATGTTCATAGATGATTTCTTGAGATATTCATGGATCTATGGTCTTAAAGTGAAGTCACATGTTTTTTGTACTTCCAAGAAGTTCTTAGCTATGGTTGAAAATGAAAGTCAGTCAAAGATCCAGATTTTGAGAAGTGATAGAGGAGGAGAGTACATGTCCAAAGACTTTAACATTTTTTTAGAAGACAAAGGGATGTCTCATCAACTCATTATTGCTTACACTTTAGAACAGAATGGTGTTGCGGAGAGAAAGAATAGGATACTTGTTGAGATGATCCATAGTATGATGTCATCCAAAAGGCTTTCTCCCAAGTTTTGGTTTGATGCAGTACATACAACTAATTACATTCTAAATAGGTCTTCCACAAAATCTTTAAAGGTTAGAAGAAGGATTATGGTAAGCTTGATGTAAAAGCCATTAAAGCAGTCTTTATTGGTTATGCAATTGAAAGCAAAGGATACAGATTCTATGTTCTAGATACAAGTGATATCCTACTCTCACGCAATGCATATATAGTAGAAAGTCAGGTTTATGATAAGAACGAAGAGATGCTATATTTCATAAAGGTAGATGACTATGAATTTTTGTGAAGAAATTTGGATACTTACATTCAGCCATACAAGAGGGGTGATGAACCTACTCAAATCCTAAGAGATACATGTGAAGAGAGAATTTCATTACCTACATCAATACCTAGTCCATCATCAGTACATATTGAAGTTCCGACTTATGAAGCTGGACAAAGCTCGAGAGTCCCAGAACAAAGAGATAGTAAAGAATCAGAAGCTATACCACCACTTTCCAGGAATACAACAAAGTGGTCATATCAAACTTGGAAGGATAGTGGTATAAAAGAATACACTATAAGAACGGGAAGTCAAACAAGGAGACAACAAGAAGACCAGGTAAATTATGCAGAACATTTTGAGATCCATAATGTTTTAGCCCTTCTGTTAGTTGAGAATGAACCAGCTAGTGTTCAAGATGCACTTCAAAGTGATGTGACAATCACAAGTCCCTGGATTGAGTTTAAATACAGAGATGAGTGTATCTACATGACACAATAAAAATACATTAAGAAATTATTAGAAATGTTTGAAAACCTAGAAAATCTAGTTAGAGGTAATACCTAAAAACTCAAATCTCTTAGAAAGAATTGAAGTAAGAAGGTCCTATATCAAGAGATGTTTAGACTTTAGGATAAGTATCACCCACACATTAATGTAAATATAAAATAGGGTGGTATGGGACACGAGATTTTATACTTAGATTGATGTAGGAAAGATGGTATGGGGCATCAAACCATGGATGATAATTATCTTTTAGTTCTAAATTGGATCTTGAAGTTAGGTTTGATCCTCAAAGCAGTATCTCAAGATATTCAAGATAGCTTCAAGGTCAAGGAAATAGAAGATATGAAGTAAGTAACTTCCAAGATCTTCTTGAAGCACTTCAAGATAAAGAGTTGTTAATTCGGAAATATTTTATAATTTCTGAAAAAAGTTGGACTTTGATTTTGAGTTGATCTTTTCAACTAAGGATTTGATTGACTTATTCAAGCATCAAGTTCCAAGTGTAACTTGGTAACTCACTCTTTTGACTCAAAGAAATGCACAAGATTTGTATTCTTAGTAAGGAGTCAGAACGGCTGAATGTGACCTGAACTTAGTCTCAAAGGAAGCATTATTTGAGTAAAAAACTCATCAACATAACCTTAGTGACACACTAATGGTAATTGCCACACTAGTATCCTGTGGTTGCATGATGTTTTTGATTTTCTTTGAATCTTTTTGAGAATCGAGCTTCTTTCTCTTGAAGATAGAAAAAATGCTTCAATACCCTGTTGAAACAAATATTTGAGAAATTAAAAGTCCTAAGTCATCTAGACTTTGACTCATAGCAATTTTACGTATCTTCTAAGTTTGAATTGGTTTAATAGAGTTCTAGTTCTTTCTCTTTGCTTTTCGAATCTTTTGGATTTGACTCAGATATGGTATCTGATTCCTATCATAAAAGTCAAGGGTTAGCTAGATAGAACTTGGTAACTAAAATTAAACATCCTAGATAGATGTTTAGTACAAGAATATTTTCAAAACATCAAAAGATGATAAGCTCAAGATTGACTTATTCGTTTGAGTTGCTTCAAGTTATAGCATAAATGATTTCCTAGAGTCCAGTATACTCTAGAACGGAGAAGTTAGGAATTGCTTAGAAGATCAACAATTCCCAATAGCTTTAGCTCAAGTCTTTGAGAAAAGTGTCCTAAGTTGGACAATCTCATTTGCATTTGAATTGGTCAAAGTTAATGTATGGTTGACTCAAAGAAAATGGAAAACTTTCTCCTATAGTTTACATAGGATTTTTAAACTCATTAGGACAAAGTAGTCCTCTAGTCAGGTGAAAAAAACTTAACCATCGTACAAACATCTAAGTTAGATGTTTGGGACATCCAAAATTCAAGTTTTCCAAACCAAAATTCAAGTGAATCAAGAATTCTCAAAGTCTTACAAGGGATAAGAATCCCACCTTCGTTACTAAGTCCATGCACTAGTCATGCCTAGAAATGGACTAGTAATTTGAATCCACCTAGTTCACATGTTTGTGCCTAGATCGCACATCGAGAAACTGTGAATTGGCCACGGAGGTTTTTAGATCCATCCTTATCATTCATTCTCTATTTTGTACTTTGACCAGTTTATCAAAATGCAAATCGAGATAGTGTTTTGAATCATTTGGATAGGGATGCCACCACAAAGATGAGACATGTTCTTCCAGCTTTAGAACATGAGGCTCGGGGGGTTGCCTACAATAGATATATAGCTCTATTTTGAAAATATTTTCCAAGGGGGGAAGAACATAATAAATTAAGTTTATGATCTAGGGATCAGGCCGGTTCAGACGGATCGAAAATCAGCCAGTATTTGGTCATCCGTGTGTAGGACCAAAGATCTCGAATTTAGACTTACTAGGATGTCTTGTGCTCTTATGAACAAGTGATCCACTTAGCTTAGTGGTTAAGTCTCAAGGATGTGAAGGAGGAGGTCTTGGGTTCAATCCCCATGGGTAACATGGGGAGAGTATTTTGCCCTAAGAGATCTAGAGCCTTCTAGAAGCATCCACTTGAGTTAACTCGAGTTGACTGGAACACTTGGCGCACATACAATTACATGCTTGACACATGGCTGGTTAGTATCCACTTGCCCAACAATGCAGTCCCCTAGAGAGAGCTATATGTAGAGGCATTTGGTTGGGAGGAGAGCCATCTCTCTAGCATGTGGTGGTCGTAATCCTTAGTTTCTACACTATGCATAGGTATATACATGTGTATATGCATCTGTATTATATGTATATATGTTTATATATGTATGCATGTGTAAAAACCTTAAAACCCTAATCTCAACAACCTAGACCTAAAACATGTATATGTCTGTATGCATGTGTATATATATGTGTATGTGTATATGTATTAAATGTGTATATATATGTATGCATGTGTAAATAGCCAAAAACTCCTAATCCTAAAGACCTATATCCTAATCCTATGTGTATATGTGTATATGTGTCTGTGCATGTGTAAACATCCTAAATTTTCCTAATTTTTTATAAATATATGATTATTTATCTCAATATTAAACATAAAACTCTAATTTTTATATATTTAGTTATATGTATTTAATTCATAAAAAAAACCTAAAATCCTATTTATATATATTTAATTATATATATTTAAAACACTAGCTCTTTTTGTATTTATTTATCTATACTAGGATCCTATTTTTTTATATTTTTATTTATATAATCAAATTCATTTTCTTAAATTTTCTCTTATATATATTTATTTGCATTAAAAAACTCTGAAACCCTATTTCTTATATATTTGATGATATATATGTAAAAAAAACAAATAATCCTAAAAGCTTATTTTTTATTTATAATTTAATCATATATGTAAAAAACGTAATAGTCTAACCCTTAAGACCCAGACCTAAAACATGTATATGTGTATGTGCATGAATGTGAGTGTGTGTGTGTACAAGTGTGAGTGTGTGTGTATATATATGAGTGTGTGTATATATATGTGTGTGTGTGTATAGGTGTGAGTGTGTGTATATATGTATATATATATGAGTGTGTGGGTATATGTATGTAAGTGTGTATGTATATGTGTGTATGCATGCACGCATATGCATGAATATGCATCTGTGTATGTCATATGTATGTGAGTATGTAATATGTATGTGTGTATGTAATATATGCATGTGTGTATGTAATATTGTATGTGTATGTATATGTGTATGTATGTATGTGTACGTATGTGTATGAATGTACGTATGCATATGTTTTTGTATGTATATGTGTATGTATATGTGCATGTATGTGTGTGTGCCTATGTATGTGAATGTATGTTTGTATATGTATTATATGTGTATATGTGTATATGTGTATAAGTATGTATATGTGTGTGCACATGTATGTACATATATGTGTATGCATATGTGTGTGTATGTAACATATATTATATGTGTATATGTGTATAAGTATGTATATGTGTGTGTACATGTATGTACATGTATGTACATATATGTGTATGCATATGTTTGTGTATGTAACATGTATGTGAGTGTGTGTATAGGTGTGCGTGTGTATGTATATATGTGAGTGTCTGTGTATATGTATGTGAGTGTGTATGTATATGCGTGTATGCATGCATGCATATGCATGAATATGCATCTATGTAGGTAATATGTATGTAAGTATATAAAATGCATGTGCATATGTAATATTGTATGTGTATGTATATGTGTATGTATATGTGTATGTACGTGTGTGTACGTATGTGTATAAATGTGTGTATGTGTATGTACGTATGTGTGTGAATGTGTGTGTATGTGTGTGAATGTGTGTGAATGTCTGTGTTTGTATGTGTGTGTATGTATGTATGTACCTATGTGTGTGTACGTATGTGTCTGGATGTATGTATGCATATGTTTGTGTATGTATATGTGTATGCTTGTTTGTGTACATATGTGTGTGAATGTATGTATGCATATGTTTGTGTATGTGTATATGTGCCTACATATGTGTGTGAATGTATATATGCATATGTATGTGTATGCATGTGTATATGTGTGTGTATGTATGCATGTGTGTATATATATGTGTGTATGTATGCATGCATATACATGAGTACGTGTGTATGTGTATGTATCTCTATCTATCTCTCTTTCTCTCTCTCTCTCTCTTTTTTTTATCTCTCTCTCTCTCTCAATTTCTCTCTATATCTCTTTGTTTCTCTTTCCTCTCTCTTTCGTTTCTCTCTCTCTCTCTTTCTCTCTCTCTCTCTCCCTCTCTCTATCAATAGAGAACAAAACAATCACTTACATCGATGTAACCTTTCGGATCAGTCATCAAATCCTATTGAATGTCATCTCTCGCCAAATTCAAAAGAACTCGTGCCAAAAAACTCCTGTGAAACCAAAGAGACGAGAAATTAGACAACATGGCCAGATGATCATGAGGCTATTCCTAGATGAGATCAATGCTTTTTAGCATAATGATATTACTAGCATTGAAACCTTTTGGAGGTGCCTTGACGCCTTCTATGAGGCCTATGGTTCCAAAATAAACCACTTAACAACCACTTTCAAAGCCCTCATCGGACTGCCATCAGAGCAACTTGTTGAGTATGGATGCCAAATTATTGTTGGAAACAATGTCCAACAATGGTCCAAAACTATTGGAAAAATAATTATAATATATATTCCTTATATAGCTTGTTCAAGAAAAGGCACCGGTCAATGTGGATAAAACATCCGCCTCCTAAAGTATCGATCTGAGTTCGATTCCCACAAGTAGCAATGCCAGGCGCTATGAAGATTTTTATGAAAAGCAAAAGCAAAATTTTAAATCTTCATGCCAATTTCAAAAGCGTTAAATCTAGCAAATGGGGGCAATGATTATTTAGCTTTTTTTGTGTTGCTTTTCACATACAAGGCTATAAAAGAATAGCCATGCTTATTGTTCAAATCATCACTCAAGGATCACTCAAGGAGCTTAAATGCTCAACTCAAGGAGGAGATCTTCTTGAAGAGAGAGTGTTCACACACTCTTGAGGAGGTGATCAACTAGGAGATGCTCTATCTTGGAGGAGGAGTTCTCATACTCCTAGACGAGTTGTGGTCTAGATCTCAGTGATTATTTGGAGGAGATTCTGCCAGCTTACCATCAATATTAGTTCTTGATTTACTGTGAGTAGCAAGTCTATTTGTGTTCACATTAGCAAGGTCATTCGTTTATAATTTAGGTTGATCAGAATTTAGGTTTGTTGTAAAACAATTCTAAACTATTCGTATTCTCCATATTCTCTCTCTCTCTCTCTCTCTCACACACACACACACTAGTTCCTATTTCCGCCGAGATACAGATATTGTCAGTTTGTATCATATTCACACATTGTAATTTGACATTCATATATAGATAGTGTAGATGAGCCTCATAGCTTATCGTTACACTTGAAATCTTGTCTATTCTCTCTCTATCTCTCACTCATCTATTTTTGAGTCTTAAGGTGTGTACGTTTATTGATATATTTAGGTAGTGATGTGTGTGAACACACTAGGACCGCCAGGGCACTTTTCTCCCTCTTTAGGAGGATTTTTCCCCCCAGCTTGTATATACGCCTATTGCCCTAATGGGCTACTTATCTGAGCCGAAATCGCGATCTGAGCTCGTTTCGGCCTCCGAACGCACTATCGCAGCGCTTGTGTAGGCTATTTCGTCTTTTTGTGCCAAAGGTATATACCAGTTTCTGTTCGCCAGTTTAAGCGTCTTGAAGTCTATTACAGGTCTAGCAGAACTCCTCTAGGCAGTTCTGTTCAACTTTTTGAGATACAGTCAATTTTCTGCATCAAGGTATTTTAGTCACCGACCATGGCTGAAAGCAGTGATGTATTCCGTATGTTGGCTATTGAGGATAAGCTGGATGGTACCAACTACCCATTATGGGCTTATATGATGTGACATGTTTTGGTTGCAGAAGGATTGCGGAACATTGTGCAGGGTATTGAAAGACGTCCTGTTACACCTGTAATGATAGGTACTATAAATACAGGTGCTGGAGCTGATGAAGATGGTGTCGAAGATGATATTCCGTAGATTCTTGTTCGTGCTGCTGTTTCTGTTGCACCTACTACAGAGCAAATTCGTTGGGATGGCAGAGATGCCCAGGCACATGCATTGATAGCTTTGTCTGTCAAACGGGCCATTATTCCTCATATTCGCTCTTGCAGAATAGCTAGGAATGCTTGGGATACACTTACCACATTCTACCAAGCTAGGAATGAGGCTCGTGTTGCTTACCTCCGAAAACAGCTGGAGAGTGAGCACATGAATGAAGGTGATTCTATGGACAGTTTCCTAACGAAGATCAAAGATTTGAAGGAACAGTTGATTTCTGCTGATGAGGTTATACCAGATAGCTCACTTGTGCAGAGTTTTGCTTCTACTCTTCGGTTGATGATGAAAGGCAATCTGAATGCCTTATCATTTGAGGAGTTGGTCTCTGTTCTGTTGTAGGAAGATCAGTCCATGCATAACAGGTCCATCATGCGTGTTGCAGATCAAGCTTTCCTGGCTAGTCAGAAGGGCAAAGGAAAATGGAGCTCTTCTACTAGTAAGCAAAAATCTGCAAATGCTGCACATTCGAAGAACCAGGATAAACATGAGAAGAAATCAGAAAAGCAGAAATTGTTTTGCAAGTACTGTAAAGGGAATGATCATATCATAAAGAACTGTCCAAAACTGGCTGCAAAAGAAGCAAAGAAAAAGGAGGCTGGAATGGTTGTTGCAGAAGCCTCTACACCAAAAAAAGAGTCTGCTAATCTTGTGCAGGAAGAAGAATGGGCGTTTACTACTCTTTGCAGTTTTGACCCATCTTCTCATGAGCAGTGCATGTCTGCAGGGAATACTGTCACATGCGCCAACAACTCCTCTTATCCTGTTATGGGAGTTGGTAAGATCATTCTGACTACTGGTGATGGTAGTTCTTTCATCTTGTCAGATGCCTTATTTGTGCCAGGGATCGAGAAGAATCTGTTATCAGTTTCTGCATTAGCCAACATTGGCTTGGTTGTGAAATCCGTTGATGATGGTGTACAGTTCATGATCTATCAAATGGCGATGTGATTATTGCTTCTGGCATTTTATGTCGTGGGCTGTATAAGTTCATAGACTATGAAAGATCTCTGAATGATTCGGCGTGTGCAGTTCATGATTCTAAGGCTATGTCAGATGCAAAGCTTTGGCATGCACGCTTTGGTCATCTGAATTTTGCTAGTTTGCTATGCCTGCAGAAATCTGATATGGTGTCTTCTTTGCCCAAGCTTGAGGCACCTGGAAAACATGTATGTGAAGGCTGTATTTTGGGCAAAATGCAGCGTTCCTCCTTTCCAAAAGATGGTTCAGTTCGGGCTACGCAGAAATTGCAGCTTGTACATAGTGATGTCTGTGGTCCTATGCAGACATCCTCTTTTGGGAATTACCTTTACTTCGTGACTTTCATTGATGATTTTTCCAGGCATGCATGGGTATATCCACTCAAAGAAAAGTCCGAAGTGTTCATGTGCTTTAAATAGTTTTTGGTTTTGGCTAAAAATCTGTCAGCATGTAAAATGGGCACCCTCTGTTCTGATCGAGGGGAGGAATATATGCCTTCTGATTTTAATACATTTTTGGCTGAACGTGGGATAAAACACCAGTGTACAGTGCTGTATACACCTCAACAGAATGGAGTTGCTGAACGAAAGAACAAGTCACTCATGGAGATGGCGAGGTGCATGGTCAAGAGTCAGGCTTTACCACATAGTTTCTGGCTTGAGGTTGTCATGTGTGCAGCATATGTATTGAACAGGTGTCCCACTAAAGCGCTGGAGTCTATCACTCCATATGAGGCTTGGCATGACCGCAAGCCATCTGTTGCTCATCTGCGTGTTTTTGGTTGTTTGGCATATGCATTAGTGCCTGAACAACATCGTAGAAAATTGGATGATAAGGCAGTAAAATGTATTTTTGTTGGGTACAGTTCTGAAAGTAAAGGCTATCATCTGTATCATCCACAGACTAAACGCATTCTGGTTAGCCGTGATGTTGTCTTTGTGGAAGATGCTATTTAGCCATTGCTTTCATGTACTAAGGAGACATCTGTTAGCTCCAAAGACATGTATGATACATTGATGCCTCCTTTTACAGGTGGACAATCTAGTGCTGGTCCTAATGAGGCAACTTCTCAGCCTTTGCAGGTTTCATATGATGATGCAGATCATTCTATTTCTGATGCAGATTTACATGATGCACTTGTTGATGAGAGAGCTGATATTGAGCAGGCAAAAACTATGCCAAAATGGCTGGTGCAAACTTTGGGTGACAGCAAATTAGATGCACCTTTGTCATATCGTACTCGTTCAGGCTCTCATAATGCCTCCTTTGCATCAGATTGCTATGCTATGGCTGCGTCTAGTCTCTGTGATGAGAATGAGCCTGTTTCTTTTGATGAAGCACAGAATTCAGAAAATTGGATGGCTGCCATGCAATCTGAATATGATGCTATAATGAAGAATGGTACATGGTCTTTATGTGACTTGCCTCCTGGCAAGAAGGCCATTGGCACTAAGTGGGTATACAAGCTGAAGCGTAAACTTGATGGTATAATGGAAAGGTATAAGACTAGGCTTGTTGCAAAGGGTTATGCGCAGGAAAGAGGCATTGATTTTGATGAGACCATTGCACCTACATGCCGTATGACTACTATTCGGAGCATTTGTGCACTTGCAGCCCATCATGGTTGGAATGTACATCAGTTGGACATTAAAATAGCATTTCTGAATGGTGACTTGCATGAAGAAGTGTATGTTTTTCAGCCCCGTCGCTTTGTGCAGAAAGGGCATGAAAACCAGGTGTGCAGGTTAAAGAAGGCATTATATGGTTTAAAGCAAGCACCACGTGCTTGGTATGAGAAGATACATGCCTATTTGGTTGCACATGGTTTTGTGAACACTCCAACTAAAAGCACCTTATATGTTAAGCGTGCTAATGATGTGCTTCTGATCATTGTTGTCTATGTTGATGACATGCTGCTCACTGGTCCTATTGAGAAGCATATTGCTGATTTCAAGGCTGATTTGCATGCCTCATTTGAGATGTCTTATTTGGGGCATTTGCATCACTATTTGGGCATTCAGTTTATGCAAGTTGATGGTGGAATGGCTTTGTGTCAAACGAAATATATTGACACATTATTGCAGCATTTTGGCCTTGAATACTGTAAGCCTATTGCCACTCCTATGGAGACAGGTTTACGATTAAGTCTTCATGATGCTGGAGATGCATTTGATGATGTTCTCTATCAGCAGGCTGTTGGATGCTTGATTTACTTATGCATTACTCGGCCAGATATTCAGTTTGCTGTCTCATAGATGAGTAGGTTTATGCATTGCCCAAGAGTCACGCATTGGAAGGCGGTTAAGTGCATCTTTTGCTACTTGACTGGTACTCGGCTACTTGGGTTGTTTTATCCCAAGGGGGGATCACTACCGCGAGATTTGCATGCTTTTTCTGACTCAGATTGGGCTGGTTGCTATGACACTCATGTGTCCACTAGTGGTTTTTGCTTCATGCTTGGTAGCTCATGTATATCTTGGTTGAGCAAGAAGCAGCCTACTGTGACCACATCTAGTTGTGAGGCTGAGTATAGGGCAGCTTTCACAGCGACTGTTGAGTGTGTGTGGCTCAGACGCCTTATGGCTGATTTTGGTGTTGGCCAGTCCTCTGCCACCACCATCTTCACTGACAGTTAGAGCGCATTAGAAGTTGCGAGGAGCCCTGTGTTCCATGCTCGCACTAAGCACATTGAGGTGCATTATCACTATGTCAGGGAGAGGTTCTGTGCTGGGGAGATGAGCTTGGCATATGTGCCCACGCAGGAGAACATTGCAGACCTTTTCACGAAGGCTCTGCCTAGGGAGAAGTTTGAAGCTTTCCGCAAAGCTTTGGACTTACTTCCTTTTGTGGAGTGATTTCCACATAGCTTGGCACTTCCTTATACATGGGTGCCAGCTTCTTGTTCACCGCATCACTCCCAAGGGGGATTTGTTGATATATTTAGGTAGTGATGTGTGTGAACACACTAGGACCGCCGGGGCACTTTTTTCCCTCTTTAGGAGGTTTTTCTCCCCTGGCTTGTATATACGCCTATTTCCCTAATGGGATACTTATCTTTGTACATTCTCTAGTAATACATTTAGTATTGTGTGTTTGTGCTCCAAGCTTCTTCTTCTTCCTTGTGCTGTTCGCGTGCTCTTGCAGACGTCTAACTCCAACAATGTTAAGGTTCATCTATTGGAAGATCCTATAAACCTGTGATTTATTGTTATTGTGGCCCACTACCACTTCCAACATATGGTATTCAGACCTTAGAATACCAATATTTGGTATCAGAGCCTAGTCGGCAAACACCCTTAACAAGATGAGTGACTATAGACTTGAGAATGAAGACAAGCTTGAGGGCATGTCTAATTATCCAATGTGGAGTTTTATGATGATGAATCTCTCAGTATCAAAGGACTTATGGAATATTATCAATGGCACTTATCCAAGGCCAAGACAAGTCAAATAAGAGGCTACTTCATCTCCTAGAAGACCTGTTGTTCCTATTTCTACTCAATAGGAGGTTAGTGAAGAAGAAGAAACTCTTTCATCATTAGGAGTCCGTACTACTACTAGATTACTTCCTACAGAAGAGCAATCCAGATGGGATTCAAGGGACACTTTAGCACTTTCATATATTGCTATGCGACTTAAGAGGCATATTATACCCTAGTTCAGGCCTTGCAGAAGTTCCCATCAAGCATGGTTGGAGTTAGAGAGTCTCTATCAGAGCAGAAACCCTACTAGGAAAGCTCATCTAAGAAGACAACTAGACAACACATGGATGAAAGTTGGTGAATCTGTTCAGACACATATTTTGAAGCTCAAAGATTTACGAGATTATTTACTCAATGTGGGAGTAAACCTTTTAGATGAGGATATGCTTTTCTTACCTCTTTATCTCTCTCTACAAGAGATAGATAAATTTCATTTGAATAGCTACAATTCCTATTACTTCAAGATGAAGATCAACAAAAGGGTATGGAAGAGAATGATGAAGCCATGTTATCATCCTCAAAGGAAAAGAAGATGAAGAAGGAGATAAAGAAGGAATAGAAGAGTTTGCAATCCAAGAAGGAAAGTAAGTCTTCTAATCCTTACTTTTCCAATTCTACCCCTAATGCTTCCTCTAGACCCAAACAAAAGTCTTCAACTACATTTGATTCAAAGAAAGTAGTATGCCATTAGTGTAAGAAGCCAGGTCATTTCATAGAGAAATGTAGAGCAATGATTTTCAATGAGAAGAAAAGAGCATCAGGTAATAGTTTTGAAGATGATTCAAAACCTAAACCTTCAAACGTAGACTCATATGCATGTGCTACTATTGAAAAGATAGCTTTTGATCAAGCAACGTTAAATGAAATCTCAGATAATGCTTGGATTGTTTATTCTGGAGCTACTAAGCATATGACAAGTTGTAGAAAGGTGTTTTCTTCCCTTTCTAACTCTTCAGTTAGAAGAGTGGCCATTGCAGATAGTCATGATTTGGATGATGTTGGTGTTGGAGAAGTAAACCTTAAGTCTAGAGCAGGTGGAAATTTCACAATTTCCAATGTTCTTTATGTTCGAGAAATAAAGAAGAATTTGCTCTCTATCTCGACTTTCTTGTCAGATGATTATAAAGTAGTTTTTGACCAAGATTCATGTCAGATCCTCTCACCTGATGAGGAGCATTGTCTACTTCAAGGTGAAAACACAAGTCGCATGTTTGTGTTATCCAAAATTAGTCATGCTAATGTTGCTAGGTCTACTACACCTAAGGAGAATATGAAGTTATGGCATGCTAGATTTGGTCATATCAGTTACACAGCTCTCAAGCACATCAAGGATCAAGGTATGGTGGAGAGTTTGCCTACTTTTGCATTACCAGATGATGCAGAATCATGTGAAGGATGTCTTGAAGGAAAGCTTCACAAAGTACGTTTCATGAAACATGGATTTATCACGGCCACAAGGAAGTTGTAGATCATACATTGAGATGTGAATGGTCTGATGAGAACATATTCTATTGAAGGTTACAGGTACTTTGTTATGTTCATAGATGATTTCTTGAGATATTCATGGATCTATGGTCTTAAAGTGAAGTCACATGTTTTTCCTACTTATAAGAAGTTCTTAGCTATGGTTGAAAATGAAAGTCAGTCAAAGATCCAGATTTTGAGAAGTGATAGAGGAGGAGAGTACATGTCCAAATTCTTTAAGTCTTTTTTAGAAGACAAAGGTATGTCTCATCAACTCATTATTGCTTACACTCCAAAACAGAATGGTGTTGCAGAGAGAAAGAATAGGATACTTGTTGAGATGATGCATAGTATGATGTCATCCAAAAGGCTTTCTCCCAACTTTTGCTTTGATGCAGTACATACAGCTAATTACATTTTAAATAGGTCTTCCACAACATCTTTAAAGGTTCTTAAACCTTATGAAGCTTATTATGGGAAGAAGCCCAATGTGAGGTACTTTAAAATTTTTGGTTCCCCAGCTTATGTTCACATTGAGAAGAAGGATTGTGGTAAGCTTTATGTAAAAGCCATTAAAGCAGTCTTTATTGGTTATGCAATTGAAAGCAAAGGATACAGATTCTATGTTATAGATACAGGTGATATTCTACTCTCACGCAATGCATATATAGCAAAAAGTTAGGTTTATGATAAGAACAAAGAGATTCTATATTTCATAAAGGTAGATGACTATGCATTTTTCTGAAGAAATTTGGATACTTACATTCAGCCATACAAGAGGGGTGATGAACCTACTCAAATCCTAAGAGATACATGTGAAGATAGAATTTCATTACCTACATCAATACCTAGTCCATCATCAGTACCTATTGAAGTTCTCACTTATGAAGTTGGAGAAAGTTCTAGAGTCCCAGAACAAAGAGATACTGAAGAACCAGAAGATATACCACCACTTTCCAGGAATACAACAAAGTGGTTATATCAAACCTGGAAGGATAGTGGTATAAATGAATACACTACAAGAACGGGAAGTCAAACAAGGAGATAACAAGAAGACTAGGTAAATTATGCAGAACATTTTGAGATCCATAATGTTTATAGCCCTTCTATTAGTTGAGAATGAACCAGCTAGTGTTCAAGATGCACTTCAAAGTGATGTGACAATCACAAGTCCCAGGATTAAGTTCAAATATAGAGATGAGTGTATCTACATGAGACAACAGAAATACATTGAGAAGTTATTAGAAATGCTTGAAAACCTAGAAAATCTAGTTACAGGTAATACCTAAAACTTCAAATCTCTCGAAAGGAATTGAAGTAAGAAGGTACTCTATCAAGATATGTTTAGACTTTAGGATAAGTATCACCCACACATTAATGTAAATATAAAATAGGGTGGTATGGGACAGGAGATTTTATACTCAGATTGATGTAGGAAAGATGGTATGGGGCATCGAACCATGGATGATAATTATCTTTTAGTTCTAAATTGAATCTTGAAGTTAGGTTTGATCCTCAAGGGAAATAAGACTTCAGAGAAGGACTTTTTTTCAAGAAGGGTGAAATTAGTATCTCAAGATAGTTCAAGATAGCGTCAAGGTCAAGGAAATAGAAGATATGAAGTAAGTAACTTCCAAGATCTTCTTGAAGCACTTCAAGATAAAGTGTTGTTAATTCGGAAATATTTTATAATTTAGAAAAAAAGTTGGACTTTGATTTTAAGTTGATCTTTTCAACTAAGGATTTGATTGACTTACTCAAGCATCAAGTTCCAAGTGTAACTTGGTAAACTCACTCTTTTGACTCAAAGAAATGCACAAGAATTGCATTCCTAGTAAGGAGTCAGAAAGACTGAATGTGACCTGAACTTAGTCTCAAGTGAAGCACTATTTGAGTAAAAAACTCATCAACATAACCTTAGTGGATCGACACACTAATGGTAATAGCCACACTAGTATCCTGTGGTTGGATGATGTTTTTGATTTTCTTTGAATCTTTTTCAGAATCTAGCTTCTTTCTCTTGAAGATAGAAAAAATGCTTCAATACCTTGTTGAAACAAATCTTTGAGAAATTAAAAGTCCTAAGTCATCTAGACTTTGACTCATAGCAAGTTTACGTATCTTCAAAGTTTGAATTGGTTTAATAGAGTTCTAGTTCTTTATCTCTGCTTTTCAAATCTTTTGGATTTGATTCAAATATGGTATCTAATTCCTATCATAAAAGTCAAGGGTTAGCTAGATAGAAATTGGTAACTAAAATTAAAAATCCTAGATAGATGTTTAGTTTAAGAATATTTTCAAAACATCAAATGATGATAAGCTCAAGATTGACGTATTCGTTTGAGTTGCTTCAAGTTATAGCATAAATGATTTCCTAGAGTCCAGTATACTCTAGAATGGAGAAGTTAGGAATTCCTCAATAGATCGACAATTCCCAATAACTTTAGCTCAAGTCTTTGAGAAAAGTGTCCTAAGTTGGACAATCTCATTTTGATTTGAATTGGTCAAAGTTATAGTATGGTTGACTCAAAGAAAATGGCAAACTTTCTCCTACAGTTTACATAGGATTTTTAAACTCATTAGGACAAAGTAGTCCTCTAGTCAGGTGAAAAAATCAAGAAACTATTGGATAGAACTTAACCATTGTACAAACATCCAAATTAGATGTTTGGAACTTCCAAAATTCAAGTTTTCCAAACCAAATTCAAGTGAATCCGGAATTCTGAAAGTCTTACAAGGGATAAGAATCCCACCTTCGTTACTAAGTCCATGCACGAGTCATGCCTAGAAATGGACTAGTAATTTGAATGCACCTAGTTCACATGTTTGTGCCTAGATCGCACATCGAGAAACTCTGAATTGGCCACGGATGTTTTTAGATCCATCCTTATCATTCATTCTCTACTTTGTACTTTGGCTAGTTTATCAAAGTGCAAAGCGAGATAGTGTTTTGAATCATTTGGGTAGGGATGCCACCACAAAGATGAGACATGTTCTTCTAGTTTTAGAACATGAGGCTCGGGGGGTTGCCTACAATGGATATATAGCTCTATTTTTGAGGACGAACATATTTTCCAAGGGGGGAAGAATGTAATAATTTAAGTTTATGATCTAGGGAACATGCCGGTTCCGACGGATCTAAAATTAGCCACTGTTTGGTCATCCGTGTGTATGACCAAAGATCTCGAGTTTAGAGTTACTAGGAGGTCTTGTGCTCTTGTGAACAAGTGATCCACTTAGGTTAGTGGTTAAGTCTCAAGGATGTGAAGGAGGAGGTCTTGGATTCAATCCCCATGGGGAACATAGGGAGAGTATTTTGCCCAAAGAGATCTAGAGCCTTCTAAACACATCCAATTGAGTTAACTCGAGTTGACTAGGACACTTGGCGCACATGCCTGACACATGGCTGGTTAGTATCCACCTTCCCAACAATGCAATCCCCTCAAAACAACTATATATAGAGGCATTTGGTTGGGAGGAGAGTCATCTCTCTAGCATGTGGTTGTCATAATCCTTAGTTTCTGCACTATGCATATGTATATACATGTGTATATGCATCTCTACTATTTGTATATATGTCTATATATGTATGCATGTGTAAAAACCTCAAAACCCTAATCTCAACAACCTAGACCTAAAACATGTATATGTCTATATGCATGTGTATATATATGTGTATGTGTATATGTATTAAATGTGTATATGTATGTATGCATTTGTAAATAGCCAAAAAACCCTAATCCTAAAGACCTATATCCTAATCCTATGTGTATATGTGTATATGTGTATATGTGTGTATGCATGTGTAAACATCCTAAATTTTCCTAATTTCTTATAAATATATGATTATTTATCTCAATTTTAAACATAAAACTCTAATTTTTATATATTTAGTTATATGTATTTAATTCATCGAAAAACCCTAAAATCGTATTTTTATATATTTAATTATATATATTTAAAACACTAGCTCATTTCCTATTTATTTATCTATACTAGAGTCCTATTTTTTTATATTTTTATTTATATATTCAAATTCATTTTCTTAATTTTTCTCTTATATATATTTAATTTAATTAAAAAAACTATAAAACCCTATTTCTTATATATTTGATTATATATATGTACAAAAAACTAAAAATCCTAAAAGCTTATTTTTTATATATAATTTAATCATATATGTAAAAAACTTAATAGCCTAGCCCTTAAGACCCAGACCTAAAACAGGTATATGTGTATGTGCATGAATGTGAGTGTGTGTGTGTGTGTACAAGTGTGAGTGTATGTGTATATATATGAGTGTGTGTATATATATGTGTGTGTGTATAGGTGTGAGTGTGTGTATATATATATATATATATATATATATATATATATATATATATATATATATATATATATATATATATATATATATATATATATATATATATATATGTGTGTGTGTGTGTGTGTGTGAGTGTGTGGGTAAATGTATGTAAGTGTGTATGTATATGTGTGTATGCATGCACGCATATGCAGGAATATGCATCTCTGTATCTCATATGTATGTGAGTATGTAATATGCATGTGTGTATGTAATATATGCATGTGTGTATGTAATATTGTATGTGTATGTATATGTGTATGTATGTATGTGTATGTGTGTATGTGTACGTATCTGTATGAATGTATGTATGCATATGTTTTTGTATGTATATGTGTATGTATATGTGCATGTATGTGTGTGTGCATATGTATGTGAATGTATGTTTGTATATGTATTATATGTGTATATGTGTATAAGTATGTATATGTGTGTGTATGTGTATGTACATATCTGTGTGTATGCATATGTGTGTGTATGTAACATGTATGTGAGTGTGTGTATAGGTGTGAGTGTGTGTATAGGTGTGAGTGTGTATGTATATATGTGAGTGTCTGTTTATATGTATGTGAGTGTGTATGTATATGTGTGTATGCATGCATGCATATGCATGAATATGCATCTATGTAGGTAATATGTATGTGAGTATATAAAATGCATGTGCATATGTAATCTTATATGTGCATGTATATGTGTATGTACATGTGTGTATGTATGTTTATAAATGTGTGTATGTGCATGTACATATGTTGTGAATGTGTGTGTATGTGTCTGAATGTGTGTGAATGAGTGTGTTTGTATGTGTGTGTATTGTATGTGTGTAACTATGTGTGTGTACTTATGTGTGTGGATATATGTATGCATATGTTTGTGTATGTATATGTGTATGCTTGTTTGTGTACATATGTGTGTGAATGTATGTATGCATATGTTTGTGTATGTGTATGTATATGTATATGTGTCTACATATGTGTGTGAATGTATATATGCATATGTATGTGTATGCATGTGTATATGTGTGTGTATGTATGCATGTGTGTATATATATGTGTGTATGTATGTATGCATATACATGAGTACGTGTGTATGTGTATGTATCTCTATCTATCTCTCTTTCTCTCTCTCTCTCTCTCTTTCATCTCTCTCTGTCTCTCTTTCTCTCTCTCTCTCATTTTAATCTCTCTCTCTCTCAGTTTCTCTCTAGATCTCTTTCTTTCTCTTTCTCACTCTCTCTCTTTCATCTCTCTCTCTCCCTCTCTCTCTATCAATAGAGAACAAAACAATCACTAACCTCGATGTAACCTTTTGGATCAATCATCAAAGCCTATTGAATGTCCTCTCTTGCCAAATTCAAAAGAATTGGTGCCAAAAAACTCCTATGAAGCCAAAGAGAAGAGAAATTAGACAACATCGCCAGATGATCATGAGGCTATTCCTAGATGACATCAATGCTTTTTAGCATAATGATATTACCAGCATTGAAACCTTTTGGAGGTGCCTTGATGCCTTCTATGAGGCCTATGGTTCCAAAATAAACCACTTAAAAACCACTTTCAAAGCCCTCATTGGATGGCCATCACAGGAAGTTGTTGAGTATGGATGCCAAATTATTAATGGAAAGAATGTCCAACAATGGTGCAAAACTATTGGAAAAATAATTATAATAGACTTTAGGATAAGGATCACCCACACATTAATGTCAATATAAAATAGGGTGGTATGGGATACGAGATTTTATACTCAGATTGATGTAGGAAAGATGGTATGGGGCATCGAACCATGGATGATAATTATCTTCTAGTTCTAAATTGGATCTTGAAGTTAGATTTGATCCTCAAGGGAACTAAGACTTCAAAGAAGGAGTTTAATTCAAGAAGGATGAAAGTAGTATCTCAAGATACTTCAAGATAGCTTCAAGGTCAAGGAAATAGAAGATATGAAGTAGGTAACTTCCAAGATCTTCTTGAAGCACTTCAAGATAAAGTGTTGTTAATTCAAAAATATTTTATAATTTCTGAAAAAAGTTGGACTTTGATTTTGAGTTGATCTTTTCAACTAAGGATTTGATTGACTTAGTCAAGCATCAAGTTCCAAGTGTAACTTGGTAAACTCACTCTTTTGACTCAAAGAAATGCACAAGAATTGCATTCCTAGTAAGGAGTCTGAAAGACTGAATGTGACCTGAACTTAGTCTCAAGTGAAGCATTATTTGAGTAAAAAGCTCATCAACATAACCTTAGTGGGTCGACACACTGATGGTAATTGCCACACTAGTATCCTGTGGTTGGATGACGTTTCTGATTTTCTTTGAATCTTTTTGAGAATCCAGCTTCTTTCTCTTGAAGATAGAAAAAATGCTTCATACCCTGTTGAAACAAATCTTTGAGAAAGTCCTAAGTCATCTAGACCTTGACTCATAGCAAGTTTACGTATCTTCGAAGTTTGAATTGGTTTAATAGAGTTCTAGTTCTTTCTCTCTGCTTTTCAAATCTTTTGGATTTGACTCAGATATGGTATCTGTTTCCTATCATAAAAGTCAAGGGTTAGCCGGATAGAACTTGGTAACTAAAATTTAACATCCTAGATAGATGTTTAGTACAAGAATATTTTCAAAACATCAAAAGATGATAAACTCAAGATTGACTTATTCGTTTGAGTTGCTTCAAGTTATAGCATAAATGATTTCCTAGAGTCCTGTATACTCTAGAATGGAGAGGTTAGGAATTACTCAGAAGATCGATAATTCCCAATAACTTTAGCTCAAGTCTTTGAGAAAAGTGTCCTAAGTTGGACAATCTCATTTTCATTTGAATTGGTCAAAGTTATAGTATGGTTGACTCAAAGAAAATGGAAAACTTTCTCCTACAGTTTACATAGGATTTTTAAACTCATTAGGACAATTAAGTAGTCCTCTAGTTAGGTGAAAAAATCAAGAAACTGTTGGATACAACTTAACCATTGTACAAACATCCAAGTAATATGTTTGGGACATCCAACATTCAAGTTTTCCAAACCAAATTCAAGTGAATCCAGAATTCTCAAAGTCTTACAAGGGATAAGAATCCCACCTTCGTTACTAAGTCCATGCACCAGTCATGCCTAGAAATGGACTAGTAGTTTGAATCCACCTAGTTCACATGTTTTTTCCTAGATCGCACATCGAGAAACTGTGAATTGGCCACGGATGTTTTTAGATCCATCCTTATCATTCGTTCTCTACTTTGTACTTTGACTAGTTTATCAAAGTGCAAAGCGAGATAGTGTTTTGAATCATTTGGATAGGGATGCCACCACAAAGATGACACATGTTCTTCCAGTTTTAAAACATGAGGCTGGGGGGTTGCCTACAATAGATATATAGCTCTATTTTTTAGGACGAAAATATTTTCCAAGGGGGGAAGAATGTAATAAATTAAGTTTATTATCTAGGGATCAAGCCGGTTCAGACGGATCTCAAATCAACCACTGTTTGTTCATTCGTGTATATGACCAAAGATCTTGAGTTTAGAATTACTAGGAGGTCTTGTGCTCTTGTGAACAAGTGATCCACTTAGCTTAGTGTTTAAGTCTCAAGGATGTGAAGGAGGAGGTCCCAAAGAGATCTAGAGCCTTCTAGAAGCATCCACTTGAGTTAACTCGAGTTGACTGGGACACTTGGTGCACATGCAGTTACATGTCCGACACATGGTTGGTTAGTATCCACCTACCCAACAATGCAGTCCCATGGAGAGAGCTATATATAGATGCATTTGGTTGGGAGGAGAGTCATCTCTCTAGCATGTGGTGGTCGTAATCCTTAGTTTCTGCACTATGCATATGTATATACATGTGTATATGCATCTGTATTATATGTATATATGTCTATATATGTATGCATGTGTAAAAACCTTAAAACCCTACTCTCAACAACCTAGACCTAAAACATGTATATGTTTGTATGCATGTGTATATATATGTTTATGTGAATATGTAGTAAATAAGTATATGTATGTATGCATGTGTAAATAGCCAAAAAACCCTAATCCTAAAGACCTATATCCTAATCCTATGTGTATATGTGTATATTTGTGTATGCATGTGTAAACATCCTAAATTTTCCTAATTTTTTATAAATATATTATTATTTATCTCAATATTAAACATTAAACTCCAATTTTTATATATTTAGTTATATGTATTTAATTCATCCAAAAACCCTAAAATCATATTTTTATATATTTAATTATATATATTTAAAACACTACCTCTTTTTGTATTTATTTATCTATATTAGAATCCTATTTTTTGATATTTTTATTTATATATTCAAATTCATTTTCTTAAATTTTCTCTTATATATATTTAATTTAATTAAAAAACTCTAAAACACTATTTCTTATATATTTGATTATATATATGTAAAAAAAAACTAAAAATCCTAAAAGCTTATTTTTTATATATAATTTAATCATATATGTAAAAAACTTTATAGCCTAACCCTTAAGACCTAGACCTAAAACATGTATATGTGTATGTGCATGAATGTGAGTGTGTGTGTATATATATGAGTGTGTGTATAGGTGTGAGTGTATATATATATATATATATATATATATGAGTGTTTGGGTATATGTAAGAAAGTGTTTATGTATAAATGTGTAGGCATGCACGCATATGCATGAATATGCATCTGTGTATGTCATATGTATGTGAGTATGTAATATGCATGTGTGTATGTAATATATGCATGTGTGTATGTAATATTGTATGTGTATGTATATGTGTATGTATGTCTGTGTACGTATGTGTATGAATGTATGTATGCATATGTTTTTGGATGTATATGTGTTTGTATATGTGCATGTATGTGTGTGTGCATATCTATGTGAATGTATGTTTGTATATGTATTATATGTGTATATGTGTATAAGTATGTATATGTGTGTGTACATGTATGTACATATATGTGTGTATGCATATGTGTGTGTATGTAACATGTATGTGAGTGTGTGTATAGGTGTGAGTGTGGATGTATATATGTGAGTGTTTGTGTATATGTATGTGAGTGTGTATGTATATGTGTGTATGCATGCATGCATATGCATGAATATGCATCTATGTAGGTAATATGTATGTGAGCATATAAAATGCATGTGCATATGTAATATTGTATGTGTATGTATATGTGTATGTACGTGTGTGTGCATATGTGTATGAATGTGTGTATGTGTATGTACGTATGTGTGTGAATGTGTGTGTATGTGTGTGAATGTGTGTGAATGTGTGTGTTTGTATGTGTATGTATGTATGTGTATACCTATGTGTGTATACATATGTGTGTGGATGTATGTATGCATATGTTTGTGTATGTATATGTGTATGCTTGTTTGTGTACGTATGTGTGTGAATGTATGTATGCATATGTTTGTGTATGTGTATGTATATGTATATGTGTCTACATATGTGTGTGAATATATATATGCATATGTATGTGTATGCATCTGTATATGTGTGTGTATGTATGCATATGTGTATATATATGTGTGTGTGTATGCATGCATATATATGAGTACATGTGTATGTGTATGTATCTCTGTCTATCTCTCTTTCTCTCTCTCTCTCTCTTTCATCTCTCTCTCTCTCTTTCTCTCTTTCTCTCTCTCTCAATTTGTCTCTAGATCTCTTTCTTTCTCTTTCTCACTCTCTCTCCTTCATCTCTCTCTCTCTGGCCCTCTCTCTCTCTATCAATAGAGAACAAAACAGTCACTTACATCGATGTAACCTTTTGGATCAGTCATCAAAGCGTATTGAATGTCATCTCTTGCCAAATTCAAAAGACTTGGTGCCAAAAAAACTCCTGTGAAGCGAAAGACAAGAGAAATTAGACAACAAAAAACATAGACAAAGAGAAACAGTGAAAGAGTACACACATCACTTACCAAGATGCGAGATCTAGAGAGAGAGTGTGTGTGTGTGTAGACAAAGAGATCTCTACATGTGTTTGTGTACAAGACAATGCACATAATCATTGAGTTCGCATGTGCAAGTTCGATAGAAGCACTACTTAGTTCAAAACAAGTGCAAAATGTCAAGTTTTTGGAGTCTCAGGTCCCAGTATTTTCTAAACACTGAGCCGGTATAGGTGTTGGTATGTAGTTGGTATGAGCGTCGATAATTTCTAGGAATATACGGATGCTTATACCGACACTGATACCGATGCTCATAGTGATGCCTATACCAATGCATATACTTATGACGGCAACATATACCGATGGTCAATTTTCAAACAATCATACTGACCGTTTAGTGACCATCTGTATGCCTAAAGTGATCCTTCAAAGCATTTCCACTAATCATACTGATGTCAAAGGTGGACCGTTTGTATGGATTGCATTGGCATGCCTCTCATATGTTGTAGTGTGTATATGACCATATGTGTGTATGTGGGTGTATGAAGGTATGTGTGTATATATGTACTTGTGTGCATGAATGTGTGTACATATGTATGTCCATGTTTTTTTTGTCTATGTGTGTGTGCATGTGTCTATGTTTCTATGTATGTATGTATGTGTATGTGTATATGTGTGTGTGTGTGTGCATATGTGTGTGAGTGTAATTGTATTTGTACGTGTATGAACATATTTTTATGTATATGTGTGTGCATTTATGTATGTATCTGTGTGTATGTGTGCACATGTATGTTTATGTATGCACATATGTGCGTATGTATGTGCGTGAGTGTATATATGTGTGCATTCATGTGTATTTATATGTGTGTGTATGTGTGTGTGAGTCTATGTATGTATGTATGTATGCATGTACGTGTATATGAATGTGTGTGTGTACATGTGCACATGTATATATATATTTTTTTACTTATTTTCTTTCGAATGAACTCTTTCAAATGAAAAAATAATAAATTAACAGAAATTTCGCTTACATGAAGTTCTTGGGTAGATATGAAGTTAAGTGTGTGTAGATAACAAGATCCGGAAGATCGCAATGCCAAATTGCTCTTGTTCATTTCAAAAGAAGCTATAAGTTATAAGTTGAGATGAAAAACTAAGAGAGAGTTAGCTAAAGAGTGGGAGAGAATACGAAAATAAAAATAAACGAAAAAAAGAATTGTATAAGGAGAGATATAAATACCTCTACTACTATACATCAATGTGCACTCTGGAATTTGTGATTCAAAAAATTACCACATGCAATGTTCGAGTTTTCTTTTTATCTACATTCCTTCCTCAATTCATCGATTGTAACATCAATCCATATAATTTTTAGGATGTGTTTTCCAGCAATATAGCGGTCGGCATATCCATCAGCATACCAATGAACATTTTCTATTTTTGAAGTGATTTGAAAGCAAAAAAGTTCCAAAAAACTAAAAACATCCATCATGAGAGGGCTCAAAATATACGTTGAAAACCACAAACAATAAAATAAAAGCAAGGTTATTCTAACTCTTAAATTGAGCTCTATATGGAAGACGATATGTGCTCATATTTGTTTTTTCACGTTGCAAAAACCTTTGGCGATAGAAATTCCTACACCTTTGGCGATAGAAATTTCCTAACATAAGAGCTTGATATCCAACAAATATGAGCCCAACTACTTCAACATCCTTTGCTTTCAAAACATCACAGAAAACTGGCACGTGGACATAGTTTATTCTATGTTTTGTAAATGGATATTTGGGTTCTCAATTAGTTATTTTAGGAATTCAATCCGCAAAACGAATATCCATCTTTATTAGACATTCTGAATGTTGATCCTTAACGAGCGTCCTTTCTTGATCTTTCCCGTGCACAAAAGTATATATATTTGCGAGTTTTCAACGCCATACCAGTAACCATACGATATATTTCTTTATCTTTTAACTCAAAAGAACCGTCTCACATCTTCTCTTTTCCCCGTCTATCTCTATCTCGGATTATAATTTTGAATCTCATTCCACCATGTAATTGATGCAGAAAATTCTTATGATCCATATTCCTCACTTTCATGAGCAGGATAATAATGTCTTTCATTTGTAGGTGGGCCTATCAAAAGTTTTATGGTCGGGCTCAATTCCAAGATCATGAAAAAATAGCGAGATCGTCTTGTGCCTATTGAGATGCTTCATCATCGCCTATAACATATTTTCGAAATATTTACTTTTCTTGAAAAGTACTATAAAGATAGTATGATTTTTTTTTCATTTGAGAATTATGAAATATATACGTTTTTTCGGAATTGAACTCAAAAGTATGTCTCAATGTGCTATAAACGTGTGCATAACATACTATTCCGAAGACATTAGAGTTATTTCCCATTAGATTTTGTTTCCATAATTGAACATATGACGTGGTTTTTCACGGGAAAAAATAAACAGCTTTTAGCTTAAAGAATGATTAGTGATGCACCATTGAGAAGAGGGTGGTGGAAGCATATGCTGATGCCCTTGATTTTTTTGTGGTGAAAGATATGAAAACCATTTAGAATTTGTGGGTTTTGTTTTGTGAATGGATTTGAAAGGCTAACGAACAGTCATAGCGCTTGGATTTCCTTAAAGATCCTAAGGCTAAGATTAAGTTGCTGAATTCAAGGCGTCTTTTCACCTAAACTCTTAGATTTCAATCGTATTCAATGGCCAAGATGAATAGATGGATAGAAAAGGGGCAAAAAGAACATCTGCTCTTGGATTGGGGACTTGATCTAACGTCTATATTCAAATAGAGGTTGACCTTGGGCAATCAAAATCCTCTCCTTTGGATCTATCCTAGATCCAATGGTTGAGAATGATCCGCAAAAAGAGAAAAGCACTTCTATACCTCCTCCATTAGATTTAGATTCCATCAAATGATCCAAAATGGATCCAAATTTGAGATCAGCCCCAGACACTTTGAAAGACTACATTAGAATGCATGCAATGGTCCATATTTGCTTTGAAATTAAGATCAGCTCCAGTTCTAGATCTTCATTCAATTGGAGTGAAACCAAGGGCCAAATCGTGGCAAGGAGTGTTCCACACATGCGTGAGACTCTCCACACTCCCATAAGCTGTTAGACACACACTCTCTCTCTAGTGTCTCAACCATTTGAATCTTATCAATTGATTTCAAACATCCAAGCGCCATGAATTCTCACATATGAGGATTGGAATATACGAGTATATAATAATTATTTTATGTGACAAAACCATTAATAGTTTATTATGACCCCTTAATCTCTTGAATTTATTTTTTCAATCTCTAAAAATTAGAAATCCTTACGATGCCCATGCAAGGTTCATTATCTCTCCTAATCAAATGAGCTCAAATGAAACATGATTTTTGCAATTATCCATCAGACATAATACCTAAATTTGTTACTGTAA
>CM035435.1:96960687-97033187 GCA_020310875.1 Ceratopteris richardii
CTAATTTACGTAACGGTTTGGCTTTTTCAAAGGCTCAAGTAGCCAAGAAACAGTAATCGGGACTGGACGTACATTACTAATTCACGTGAATGTTTAGCTTTCAGAGGTCCAAGTAGCAAAATGAAAGTAATCCGAACTGGACGTCCTTAGGTTCATTCTTCATTCTTGTGAGATATTGCACAGCACCTTCACTCATACCATCCACGTTCGGCATGCGTAACCTCAAAGTTCATAATGCATAACTCCCTTACTGGTTAGAACACGAAAAACTACAAGATTGTCTGGGATCGATGGTGCAGTGTAACACTTTCGACTTTCACTGTGAGGTCAAAAGCGCAAAATCTGAACTGCCGCCTGACGTTACGTCCCTGTGTGAGATATGGTGTATATGTCGTTCCTTTTAATTTATAGCGAAACTAGAATAGTAGACGGATGACCTAACTTTCAAGAAAGGAAAAATGCATGAACTTGATATCTCTTGGACAACCTATGTAACTATACATCAGAGAACCCTTAAATTGATGGTTCATTTGTCATCGGCCAGTAGAGATAGTGTTGTTCTTTTTGTGCACTTAAACTTTCACAGAAAGAGCCTACGAAGGCAAGGAACGCACAAAATAAAACTTTCTACCATTTTTGATGCCACTTGTAGATATAAGTTTACGTTGTGGTTGTTGTTTTTAATTAAACTCATGAATGTTAGATGAACCAAGTTGATTCACGAGGAAGAAATACATAAACAATATAATTTATAAGAACTCCATTTTAAAGATACGGAATAAGTAAAATTGCGACATTGTGGCTTCGATGGACTCACGAGTGTAGTTTGTACCTTGTGTGTGATTATCCGTGTACGCCTGCACGCGCAGACTGGCGAGTCGCTTCGCATGACTGTTTTCCTGATGGAGGTCACGTTGAAACCAAGTAAAAGTAAATCGAAATACATACCTTTCACTTTTCTTTTTTCAAGTTCCATCTTAACTGGTCAGCATTCCTTTCTTCGTGTCATGGCGACATTTGACAACACTAAGAAAACCTTATGCATGTAGCAAGCGGTTGCATTGCTGCAGCCCTCAAGTGAAATATGATATTACAGCCAATAAGCTTTTTACAAAACTGCAAATACTCTATATATTTCAGAGCCTAGATATTCTAAAGTTGACAATCAGTTTCCCATGTAACGAATCCAGTAAGATATCTTCCTTCGCTGCACTGACGTTATGTCTGTAAAGAAAAAATCCATCTGGATAGACACTGCACGAAAAAGTATAGCACCCGTGAATAAAAGTTTTCTTTACAAGTTGACTTCGCAAGTGGAAAATGAACAATTTGTAGCTTTATCGTCGCCATGTGGTATTAGGTTTTAGGTGTTTGGAGAATCGCGCAGAAACGTCGTTACAGTATGGATGCCTGATCTACGGAGCCAATACAAAGAAGAAAAACTTCAAATACATGGCTTTTAGTTTAGCGACGTTTTCACTTGAATATGACAACTTAATGACGCATAAGACACACACAATTTTACTTAGTGTGTGACTGTGTATGTATATGCATGCATGTGTGCGCTTGAAAACTTTCTATAATGTAGACGCTTAGTGCCTGAGCTTGATGTTTAGCGATCCTTTCCATTTCAAGTTGCCAGCTTCACTAGAAGAAGAATCTGGACGGTGTGCGGGGGAGACGAGAAATATGACAGAAAAAGTGTGCACCCTGCACATTAAAAGGCAGAACCACCGCTTATGAATGAGATATTCAATCGAGCATGGCGAAACGAAAAACGTTCAGTTATGGACAGCGTTGGGTAAGTTTAGGCCCAAGAAAAGTGAGCAGGAATAGTGGAAGACGCGAAATAGATGGCCATGCAAGTTTTCTATCAAAATACAACTATGAACTGCTTTCGTATTCTGCCGTAATATACTTTGGGTGAATTGAAAGAGTGCAGGCAACAAACTTGAAGAAATTAGTTATTATACACAACCGTAAGACTTTGAATTCACGACAAACTGCTAGATAGTAGATTGTACTGTTTGATAATTTGACCGGAAATGATTCCACGAGATCTTAGAAGACTGGAATCTGAGCATAAAGCATTAGGTTGTTACATGGGGCCAACAAAGGAGGGCTCAAATGGAAGTAATAGGTATTATGTAACCTTCATTGATGATTGCAGAAGGATGACTTGGCTTTATTGCATGAAGCATAAATCAAATGTCTTCTATTACTTCAAGCAGTTCAAAGCTATTCTAAAAAAAGGAAAGTGATAGTTACATCACATGTTTAAGCTCAGATGGAGGGAGAGATTACTTCTCCTATGAGTTCTTCGAATTCTTAAATTCAAATGGCATCAAGAGGCAAATCACATGCAGATACATACCACAAAAAATGGTTTAGTATAAAGAAACAGTAGGTATATTGCAAAATGTGCTAGGGCTATGATGAAGGAGATGTGAGTGTTGAATTGCTATTTGGTTGATGTAGGAACCACTACCATGTACATCATGAATAGAGCATGCACATTAGGTATACATCCTTCAACACCCTTCAGAGACTGATTTAATAGGAAAACAATGTATCACATTTCAGAGTGTTTGGTTGTACTCTCTATGTTGTAATACCAAGTGAAATTCGAAGAAAACATGATAATAGATCATAGAGATGGGTATTCATAGGGTATGGAGGTGAAAACAAAAGAGGTATAGATGCTACATGCCAACAATCAAGGAGCTGAAGGTGTCAAGGGATGTCAAATCTAATAATATTTTTCCATGGTATTCTTTAAATGTATCTATGTAGGCAAATGCAGATGAAGAAGGACTTCTAGGGGAATGAAGAACAAGAAAGTATGGATTCACTCATCATGGAGTGGATATAGCCCTAGATCAATTCAACTTAGTGATGTAAGGAATCAGCTAGATACGCATCATGGAGCGCATATATCCCTTCATCAAATCAATTAATCCTACAAGGAACAAAGGTAGTGCCAAGATTAGACATTGAAGAAGATGAATAGTTGGGGATAGAGCTCAGTGCACCAATCATGCAAATAAGGGGAAGATATCCAATGAAACAACAAATATCCAAAGGATTGGAAAAGGTGAGGGAAAAATCACCGACCTCCGTACCCTCAAGAGTTTTGTTTTGTGCTTTCTCTGGGCATGTTTCATGCTGCCACACCTTTATCAACTTCATGATTGAGCCTTTTTTTTGTCTTTCAACTCATCCTCTATGTATTTCTCAAAGACACTCCTCAAAAAGCTCCTAAAAAAGCTCCTCTTACTCAAGAATATTTTCTCTCACACCTTCCATAGTTATCGAGGATCCATTGTTCTCAATACCAGTTGTACTACTTCCACAATCACAAGCTTAATATCACTCAAAAAAAGTAGAAGAGAGAAAATGCTTGCACAAGATAATAAAAATTTTGATGCATCAGAGTAGCCAATAGGGGACATAGAAAAAGAGAAGATTTGAAACAAATACAATAACTATGCAAAAAAGCTTTGCGACAAAGCCTCAACCTCTAGAACACCCGAGCTATCTCAGCATCATTTAGACTTGCACTTACAATCATAATCTCACTCGCAATCTCACTCTCAATAAAAATCAGAAGGGAAATTTTTTATCTATGACCCCATCTTGCACAATGTTGTGATCTCTTCAAAATATACTTTTGATCATCCTTCTTCAAGGAGGTACTTGATCTCCACTAGATTCTACAAAAGTCATGTCTCTATGTGTTGCATGCAAAACTTTCATAAGAAGCATATATCAGTTGCTTTCTTTAATGAAATATGTCAAATGTAAAAGAATACGAAATGCAATGGCATGTACTTGGACAACCAAAATAGACATGGGAACACATATGCACAAAAAATAGAAATTCAGACAATAATAGGAAAATCACCTTTTTTTATCTTTTAAAGTGTTGGAAAAAGCAACACTTTTTTGGACTTTGTAATGCAACAATGGTGCAGAACTCAAAAATGCTTCTAAGATAGAAAAAATCAGCTCTTCAATCCCCACAATAGTTTTAGAGAAAGTCTTGGTCCAAATCGTCCTCCAAATATCTCTTTCTAGGCCTACAAGTTGATGAATTCTAGATAAAGAAAAGAATCAAGCCTTTATTTTGTCATGAACTAATTTGAGATTCTAAAACGAGATACCTAAAGTATGATACTTATCAAAAGTAGAAGAAAAAGCAACAAAAAGACATATACACTGATAATCAAAACATGCGTGAGGAGGTATGCACCAACATCAGTAACTTCAATAGTAATAGAAAAGCCCAATGTTTTTAAGGTGTTCAAAAAATCATTACTTTTCTGGACCCTATAACTCCAAAACCGTGCAAAATTTTAGAATGCTTGTGAGAGAAAAAAATATTCAGCTCTTCAAACTTGATAACAACGTTAGCCACATACAAGGTCAAAATTGGCCTCCAAATATCATTATTAGTCTTGGAAATTCACAAAATCCAACGAGAGAATAAAACCAAGACATTAAATTACACTAAACTAATTTTGGAGAGATACCTAAACCTTGATTCTCATATTATTTATTTTATTTCTGTGCCGTTTTACCAATATCTCTATTATAGATCGAATCTAAGAAATCTTTTCCTCCTATCTAACATTATTTCATGTCAAAGGTGAAAAGAACCATCATCTTTCAACTTATAGTTTTTTTGCAAAAATGAGTAGAAATAGGTACATCTCTTTTAAGTAAGCTAATATGAAATATAAGGTGCACTTGTAAATATAAAGAAAACTCCAAAAAAAAAGCAAGAGATTCAACCTTATCCGAAAGTTTGAAAGGACCAAGGTATCATGGTTGAAAGTATGTGCTCCCTCCCTAACAACAAGTTAGAGCAGCAATGATTGAATTTAAGAAACACAATATCATATGTTTGAATCTCAAGTGTTTTCTTCAAATCATAGAAATTGTTTTCTGCTTTATGACCTTCTTTTATGTGTTGTGTAATGTTTCCGAGTTCTTCATCAATCTTCTCAAGAATGTTTTTACATACTTTTACTTTAATTGAGATTTTGGAAAAAGAAGGTGGAGTAAAACGATTGTACACATACATATCTTGAAATTGATTCATTTTTATAGACACATGCCATCCACTATCGTATGCAAATTCAAATAAGGAAAAGTAGTCACTCCAATTGTCTTCTTTTTTCATTCACATACATACAAAACATACCTTCAAGTACCAATAAACCTTCTCGGTTTCACCATCAGCCTATCGATGCACACATTTGCTCATATGAATCTGAGTACCAATTTATTCAAATGTTAATTACAAGAAGTTTAATATGAACCAAAATGTTTGCATGGAATTAAAAAAATTACAATTAATTTTGCAACATTCAAGGTAGTTTTAGTGTTTTTTATGGGAAAAAAATGTGCCATCTTACTAAGGCAACCAACTATCATAAATAAAATGTCATCTTTCCTTCTCATCATAGGCGATTTTGTGATAAAGTCTAGAGAGGGAGAGAGAGACTCCCAATTCTAGTTTGGAACATCCAAAGTTGAAACATTCAAGGCTTTCTTATAAACTCAGATTTATGTGTTTGAACTTTAAACATTCAGTGTGCCATACATGGCCAAAGATAAGAACTTTTCATCTTAGTAGAGTTTCTCAACCAACGAGGATGTGCAAATTAGCTGCATCATGAAAACCATGTAATATTTTCACATTCAATAGAGATTCAGAAAATATTCATTCTCATTTGCTACAATATAAAGATCCATTCTATAAATGAATGTTAAAAATGAAATTTGTCCTCATACATCAAGCCCTCGTTTGCATGGAAAAATCTCAAAATAGATTCATAAAAAGAATCATGTTTTAACTCTTTTTGAATTTGAGTAAGAAACTCACAATCTACTATAAAAAAGTAGATAAAACAAAGATTTCTGAATCAATGCATATGTATTTTTTTTTTCCTTACCAGCATAATACTTTATGTTAAAATCATACAAACTTAATAGCTCAATCCAAAACTTTTGCCTGGTGTTCGATAATTACTTTGTGAAGATTTATTGTTGACTCTAATGATGTGGTTTTAATCCAAACTTAACCCCTAATAGTAGACATCAAAAATGTTTATGTGCATGTACAGTAGCAAGCATTTCTTATTCGGGATTTTGTATGTTTGATTTCCTTGATCACCTCAACAAAACACAAACTGAGCCTTTTTGCTCACTTAATACAATCATCGTCTTGGTGCTAATGAATGGGTTGATTTCTCATTTTAATTTTCACGTGAGAAAGATTTGTACTATCGTTATTAAGAGATGAAATCCCTTTCAGTTGTTCATGTTTGCTAGAACAAGTCTATCTGGCTTATGTCCCATTGCAATGAACCTGGCTCTATTAGAATTCTGCATATTGAACTTCTCCATCTTCTCAAAAGTTTCTTCTTGTGAAGCACATACTAACCTCAAATACATACTTGTGAATAAGTAGAAACTTTTCTCTATACTCATCCACAAACAAGCCATGTTTATCACCCTCATGTTTTTGGGAATTCTAGAACTCTGAATTCTTCTCAATATGGTAGTGTGGAGAACGGTGATGCTTTTCTACTTTCTCTCTAAATTCCTTCAATAGAGTTGGTCATCTAGAATGCATTTGAGTCTGTGTATATGATGTCCACCATAGCTATACGATACCATACAAGTGTAGGATCCCAATCTCTACCTTGGGATCCTTGCTTAATTTCCAAAGATTTGAGAAATACTCTTTCTCCTCAATCCATGCCTCTAAATATTTGGGAATCTTCTGTTGGTGCAAAGTCCAAGCCCACACATTTGGCTTAAGGTTCATAAAGATATGAAGTTCCATGGAAACCATTGCTAGTGGAAATTTATCCATTTACCTTTGTAAAAGTCATTGTTTTTTATATGAGAATATTTGTAATCACCTACCAAAAAGTCCTCGACTTGTTAGTTAGAAAAGTAACCACTTCATTGAGGGAAGATCTCATAGAATGAAGGATTACTTTTAGAGAGAGCCAAAAGTTGAATTCAAATTCAAATTTGAATACAATACTTATATAAAGTCAGTTGAAAAAGTCACTGTTAGTAGCTTCCTTATCCGAGATCTCCATTGCCATTGTGTATGTGTGTAAGGCCTACATTGTACCTAAACTACTCTCCATCATAAGGCTATGATTATCAAGCCTATGATCTTGTACAACATTGTTCATTAATACAATAAATGTACATTGTTCATCTATCATCCCTCTGTTATAGTCATTCTTAACTGTCAACTTGTGCTGCTCATATCTCAGTCATTTCTCAACCAATTTCAATGATCTATAGCTTATTGGAATTCCTCAGCATTATCTACATGCTGACAGAGTTTGAAGCAAATCCATTTAGCCAATTTGGAGAAAACTGCATCGAAGCACTCATTGGTCAAACTCCATAGAGGTCCTAAAAAATCGGGGGTAATGATTTATTTGCTAAATTGATTGTTGTGTGTATACTGCATCATTTCAAGTGATTCCACTTGGAATCATTAGCTTACTAAGCTAATTAGATACCTCCAAAAGGAATTTTTCCAATTCCTACTGTAATGGTAGCTGAGCATTACACGCAGCAGGTGTATGATAAAAAATAGAAGGTTTTCATTGAGTCTTCTATTGGAAGTAGTCGATTTTGATGCAATCTTTTCATACATCATTCCCAAAGTACATAGGCACTTTTATGGTGTCATTTGGAAAGCTAAGAGGGCCTACATATCAACTCTGAAGTCATAGGGGCTAGTACTAAGCAGGGTTTGGCTGTACCTACTCATCACTTGAAGTGTCCATCCATCTTTCCCAATAGTGGTATGAGAGCAAAGCTAAGGTAAAATGGGAGATGGTTTTTCTTCTTTCATTGATAAATTAGATAGGAACAACTATCAAGCATGGGCTCTAAGGATGAAGACATACTTGCAAGGAAGGAGTCTCTACGGATACATCTCAGGAGATGCGCATATTCAGAAGCAAAGGATAGCGTACAAGAGAAGAACATGAAAGAATAAACACATGGTGTGCCAAGGATGCATTAGCAAGGTCAGACTTACTTAACTCAGTCTCTGATTTTCTTCTTCCACATATTAAGAACTATAAGACATCCCAAGAGACGTGGGAAAAATTGTCTTCTTATTTCTCTTCCAACACAAGGGCCAGGAAGAATCAATTGTGGATTGAGTTCACCACTCAAAGAAAGCAACCTAAGCATGCTATCTTAGAGTATGTGACCAAAGATGTAGCAGATCAGTTGTCAAGCATAGGAAAATAAATTGAAGAGGAGTGGATTGTAAGGCAAGTAATCAATGGTATTAAAGCTGAGGACAAATGGGAGAGCTTCACAACTACCATGGACTTGTACATGGACATGCAAATTCCAAACCTTACCACACTTATGGGGCAACTATTCACCCATGAAGCCAAGCTCAACAAGAATGGAGATTCATCAAAGGTAATAGCTCTTCTGCCCTATACACTGATAAGAATAAGTTTAAAGAGAAAGGCAAGAACAAGAAGGTAGAAGATGAAGGATCTACCTCCCAAAACAACTATGCAAGGAGAGATAGATCATCAAGAGGAAGGGAAAGAGGAAGTAAGCAAGGTAGGGGGAGACCTTATAACTCCTCACCATGCAATATTTGTGGATTATCAAATCATACTACAGATGAGTGTTTCAGGAACTTCAAGAATCAGAGAGGAAGAGGATATCAAAGAGGTGGATATACACAATCAAGAGGCAGATTCAATCACCACCAAGGATACAACAAGAACTACAACAACTACAATAGCAACTACCAAGGAGGATACAAATCTTGGAAGGACTACAACATTTACACAAAGGAGCAAGAAGATTCTCTTCTGATTATGAACATGACTTCAAAACCAGGTATAAATTATGACCATCTCTTCTACATTGACTCAGGATGCTCAAATCATGTGGCAAGCAATGTAGCTCTTCTCTCTGACCTTGAGGAACCAAAGGGTAAGCATCAAGTACAAACATGTGATGACACCAAGCACGCAGTGATTAAAGTTGGAAATGTTAAGACCTCTAATGGAAACAAGAATCTGCTGAGTAGGGTTTTATATGTACCAACAATTACCAAAAACTTGATGAGTGTTCGACAGATTGTAGAAAAAGGTTTGCAAGTTAGATTCGAACAATATAGAGCATTTGCGGAGGATCCCAAGGATGGGTTCAAAAGAATTTCCAAAGGAGAAAAGATAGGTAGACTATTCACTTTTGAACTTGAGGATACCAGGAACATTGCACTTTATAGTTATAAAGATCAAACATTATGAGCTTTAAATTTGGCATAAACGATTAGGGCATGTAGGTGAAAGAACCATGAAACAAATATGCAGAGATCAATGTGTGCTTGGGATACCTAGTATATCCAAGCAACACATGATTTATAAATGTGGTGCTTGTCAGTTTGGAAAGTCTCACAGGTTACCCTTTTCAAGGAAAGGCTACATGCATGAGGATTATCCAGAACTTGTTTATATAGATGTATGGGGACCAAGCAAGGATCCCTCAATCTCTAGATCAAAGTATTATGTATCTTTCATTGATGATTACAGTAGGTGGGTTGTATTGTACTTTATGAAGCACAAAGATGAAGTATTTGTTGCTTTAAAAAGTATCTTGCACTTGTTGAGAATCAAACAGGGGGAAATCTAAAAAGGCTAAGGTCAGATGGAGGAGGTGAGTACTTCTCAAATGAGTTTGATATGTTCTTGCAGGACATAATAATCAAGAGAGAAATTACCACAAGATATACCCCTCAGCAAAATGGGGTAACAGAAAGAAGAAATAGATTAATTGTTCAAACAACTAGGTCAATGTTAAATTTGAAAAAAATATCTAATTATTCATGGGCAGAGAGTGTATCTACTGCCACTTATCTTGTAAACAGGTTGCCATCCAAATATCTTGATGGGATGACCCCATATGAAGCATGGCATGGTAGAAGACCCTCACTTGATCATTGCAGGATATTTGGATGTGTAGCATATGTGCATCTCCCTTCTCAGATAAGAGGTAAGCTAGACCCTAAGGCAGAGAAGTGTATCTTCATAGGGGATGATCTAAATCAAAAAGAATACAGGTTCTACAATCCTTCAAACATGGGATTCATGGTCAGTAGAGATGTTGTCTTTGATGAAAATGATTCTTTGTTTGATAGTGAATGAAGGAAGGTAAAACTACCTGATGACTTGGAAGAGGAGTTTCCAAGCCTTACTAAGGAGGAGCCTACTCAGAATGGAGACATTAATTCATATGATGAGGACATCATCAATCTTGAAGAGTTCAAGGCATGGAAGTCCAAAGGCAAAGTCAGAGATGCAGAAATCACTACAACAGATCGATGGTATACCGAGGTTTTTACCAAGGAAAATGAACGCGGCTTTATTTGCCGTGACGTTGGTGTAAAGGTCGGTTTGCGCGTCGGTACCAAAGAGTCGGTATAGGTGTCGGTATAAACGTCAGTATATGCATCGGTATATGCATCAGTATATGCATCGGTATAAACGTCAGTATATGCGTCGGTAATCGGCTTCTGCTGCGTCGCCTCCTGGGTGTACGAACGGTTATTCTGATGACACTATTGGGAGTACCCTCGCGTATACCGACGACCATACCTGCAAAATTTTTTTTGGGCAGAGTGTTTTGTCTTTTGCTACAGCAACATTACCATGATGTTGCTTAACAAAAGACAATACACTCTGCCCAAAAAAAACCGAGTACATGTGATGTGTACTCTAATGACAACCGAAATATGATTTCATGAAACAGAGTATTATTGTACACAAAAGAGATAATAAGAATGAACAATAAAACATGTACAAAAGAAGTTATATATTTCAATAATGAAGCATGTACAAGAGTGTGGCAAACCACTGTCATATATGACGCTTTTACAAAATGTGGCAAAGCAATGTATTGCCATATGGAAATCAAATACAAAATATTGGTCTTCCACTGCCATACACATGCAAAGAACGTTCCATATCAACAGTCCTGCAACAAAGAACATTAATGGAATGAGATAAATTCACATGAAAATTACAAACAACAAGTAAAAACCAAGTTTATAAATTAATTACCTCATCGCAAATGCTCCCATGAAACTACCGCACCGCATCCCTCCAAGTCCTGCAATAGTGCAGTCAACCCATGACTATATCCGTAAGACTCCTCCGATCGTGTTGGAGGACGATCCATTGCTAGCTCGTGAAACAAATATAAAAAGATTAGAGAAACATATATGAGAAATTTAACACAAATAAATTCAATAAATGAAATGGTACTTACAAACTCATGATGCATCGTGTCATATCCGCCGCTGCCCAAATGTGACGGTCCAATCATGTCTAGACGTGTGGTTGTGGCATTTCGCTGCTGGCGATATCGATCAGGAGTCTGCTGCTGCTCGTCACGAATCATGTCCCACTCCTAAGCATCTAACCATACAGGCTTTGGTAAGCCTTCTAATCGATTGTCCATCGGCTGGTCGGAACTCCTCGTAAATGGTCTGTGTGATATAATTCTTCCGATCTTTATGTTGTTTACTCCATTTCAGCATGATGGAGTGTCCAAACTAGATGGAGCAAAGCTGTCGTATGCATGCACGCATTGCTTTGCCAGCCGCATCCATCACCGGAGCTCCATCTCGGATACTATACACCTTGGAGTCATCATGGTCATGAGCACCCCAAGATGTACATGGTGTACTACGTGGTGTACTGCATGGCGTACCTACATCTGAGGTACTCGTCCTAGGAGTAGAAGCGGGCGACACAACCTCCGTCGCACTGCCTCCACAACAACCACCTCCTCCGCCTCGAGACCTACCTGTAGATCCACTCCTAGAACCTCGTGCTCTAGAGTGTGACCTCGATCTACGTGACGGGCCAGACCCTGTATCGTGCTGAGGTGTCGAATGCACATGTCTACTAGTAGACCTAGTAGGAGATGGCTGCAAAGATGGTCCAGGTGGAGTCACAAAGCTAGGAGACATACCTCCTACGGGAGTAGCACCACCCGCAGGAGTGACACCGGTAGGAGTGACACCGGTGGGAGTGACACCGACGGGAGTGAGGCCTGCGGGAGTGAGGCCGACAGGAGTAAGGCCACCAGGAGTGAGGCCGGGAGGAGTGCTACCACGAGCAATCCAATACTGTGATGCAGCGGCCATATACGCAGGAGGGACCTGAGAGATGAACTCCAAAACCTGCTCCTCTATCATGGAATGTGGAGTGACTGGAGGACTGTCTCCCATCGTGCTCTGTAATAAAAGAACTCAAATAATTAGCATGCGATAAGAAAAATAATATAAGGAATAAACAAAAAAAAAACCAAAAATTAGTACGTACAAATGTTTTATTCAAAAGTCCTCTATTCTAGCATCCTCTTGAAGATCTGATGCACCGAGAATATCTATCTCTATATTGATGGCTTCTAAATTGCTTGCTATGATGGTTTCCTCCTGGTCATCGTGTATTGCTTCGTCTTCTCGAACAATGACCTCTTCTTCAATGACCTCTTCTTCTCGAAGAATGATCTCTTCTTCCTCAACTATCGACTGGATCTCTGAGTCCACTAGAGATGGACTTTCTTCTACATCTATGTTTTCAAAAATTTGTCTACTACGTGGAGCGACTTTAAAACAAATAGCCACTCTGGGTCTTTAGAATCTGGTATAAAATCAACTTGCTCACAGTGTTTAGGAAGTACAAATGTATCCCTTCCATCTGTCCACAATCTTGTGGGGTCGACTTGAAGCAAACCGCTCTTATCCCGTCTCACTGTTGCGTTTCATCTAGAGGTTACTACTTTGAACCATTTCACGTCAAAAATAAAGTAATCAAACTTTCTGAAAGATAGTTTCAAGATGTCTTGAATCACACCACAATAATCTAACTCGCCTTCTAGAGCATTATCATCTCTTGCACTCGCTCTACTTTTTTGCAAAAAATTCACCATCACTCCACTATCAAAAGTAGACCTATTTTGATCGAGTCGTGCGATTCGAAAGTGTCATCCATGAGGCCATAGTGCACCGTATTTAATATACTCCCAATCACATCCTTTTACAAGTTCTTCTTCTTCTTCAACGATATCTTCACCCGCTGCCTTTGCTTGTAAAACCGTTGCATCTAGCCATCTGCTCGTTGGAAAAGGTGGGAGAGGTCGAAGATTTTCTGGAAGAGGCAAAAATCGAGTGGAACGATTTCTTCAAAACTGAGCTCTTTCCTTTGCGTTAGTTTCCTTGGCAAGTTCATACCTTTCTAACCACTTTTGCATAGGCTCAGAGTTAACTATGCAAAACTTCATTGCCTTCTCTCTGAAAGCTGCATCCAATTTTCTTTGCAATCCTTTACCTTGTGGTTCATCTCCTACGAGACGAACATCTTCATCATTGCTCCATAAGCGAGGCATTTTCGGATCCGATATACATAGAAACTCAGTTATGAATACAAGAGATTCTTGTACAAGCCATCCCTCTGCCATGCTACCCTCTGGACGTGCTCTCTGTCGAACAAACCCTTTTAATGTCTTCATAAAGCGCTCTAAGAAGAACATCTATCGACTATGGACAGTTCCTGCTATTGCAACTTCATCTACTACATGAACCAGTAAATGAAGTTGAATAGTGAGAATACTTGTGGGAAAGTATTTCTCTACCATACAAAAAGCCTTGATAGCATTGAGTTTTGCACTCTCTATGCTATCTCTATTTATCTCTTTAGAAGATATCCACCGTACTAAAGAACTAATTTTATAAATGGTTTTTCGTACATCCTCTGAAAGACAATCTTTTAGGGCTACAGGGAGCACAAACTGTAAAAACTTGTGCCAATCATGAGACTTGAGTCTTGCAAGGTCGTCGTTTCGTGTCAAAGCAGTCTTTAGACATCTCATGCATCTAGTAGGTGTACGAAACTCTGAAATTGTTTTCTTCACTTGTTGCTCTTCCATCTTGCGAAGCACCCAAGGATCTCTTGGTAATGATACTATTCAGTTGGGCTTAGTAATTGCCCACAACTCTCGCATACGACCTCGCTCTTCTAAGTTGTCCCTTTGTGCTTTGCTTTCTTTCTTTCCGATCAAAGTTTTCCAAAGAATCTCTCCCACATTCTTGAAAATATGCATCGGGTCTACCAAATGATTGATCACCAATTCACTCCAATAAGGGAGTTCATGAAAAATGGACAACCGTTTCATGCCAGCAACTAGATTTTCTGAATCCCAGAGTTGTTTCCAATTGCTATCTTTCATTTGGTGTTCGGCTTGTCGACCAATTTGTCCTTCATGTAAAACATGTCCATCAGGCAAATATCTATGATGTCCTTCATAGACAGTTTTACGTAGTGCTTTGGAATAGCGTGCTTCGAGCCGTGGTCCGCATAAAGGACAAGCATGGTAACCCAAAATCGATAAACTTGAACATTCACCATAACGAGGCCAATCATGCATTGTCCACATAAGTATGCCTTGCACTCACACGTCTCATCTTTTTATAGGTTGAGACATGTCACGCACAGTAATCCCATCCCATAAAATGTGCAGTTCTTCCATAAGTGGTGCAAGATATACATCCATGTTTTTTACCTTATACGTACCTGGTACAATAAGAGCTAATAATAAATGACCTTTCTTTGTGGCCAATCATGGTGGGATATTATAATTGACCAAACATACAGGCCATGTGCTCCATGAAGAACTGTGTAATCCAAATGGATTCACTCTATCCATAGCTAGGCCTAGATGTATGGACCGAGGCTCACTAGCAAACTCTGGCCACTTACTATCTATGTGCATCCAAGCATCAGAGTCAGTTGGCACTCGCATTACATTATCTGTAGACCTGCTCTTCGTATGCCATGACATTAACTCAGCTATAGATTTGCATCTAAACATGTTCTTAATTCGTGGAATGATAGGAAAGTGGTGAAGAACCTTTGCGGGGATTGCTTTGCATATAACCTCTTCTCTAAATCTATTTGCTCCACACTTTGGACATACATGGAGATGCTCATACTCATTCCGAAAGAGAATGCAATCATTCGGACAAGCATGAATTTTATTATAATCCATTCCAATGGACTGTAAGAGTTTTTTCGCATCTCCACGTGTTGGAGGCATATCATTGCCCTCTGGCAAAAATTGATCTTTAAGAAGCCTGCAATAAGCAATTAAAATGATATTAGTAAATGAAGTTATTATGATACAACAATGAAAGCCAATTTGTTCTCCACTTACCTGAATAATTCAGTGATACTACTATCTCACCATCCATAAATGGATTGTAGATTGAGCATCGCGAGTGAAACACGTAGTATAGATATCTTTGCTCCATTGTAAAGTGGTAAATGAGCTAATCTTCGCATGTTTTCATATTCTTCATCAACTTCTGATCGTGGAATTTCTATTGTGTCCATGAAACTCTCGACACCTTCTCCACCATCATGATCTTTGTCCATCTCATAAAATGCTTCAAGCATCTCTTCCATATGTTCATTCTCTGTAATATTATTTGTGCTTGCTTGTACGTCTAAGTCCTTTTTTGCTCTCTTTTGTCCACGAGAGGTTACCAGTGCAATGTCGTTTGGGTCCATCTGCTCACCTGGGGGGACCATGCGAATGATAGCGTAGGTTTTCCAGTCGACTCCTATCAAAGGATCCATACTCTCTAACATGTGCAGTACAAATCCGTTGTTTCTGATAAATTTGAAACTTGCACTCTGTGCAAGGACATGCCATTCTCTCTTCAGGATCCAAAGAAGCCATCTGCTACAATATGGACATTTTAGAACATTTGTTTTTTTATTAAACCTAAAAAACTAACTCTTAACGACTCAAATCTGAAATACTAAACCTAAATACTTAAATACCTAAAAAATCTTAAAACCCTAATCTATATAGCTATCCTACTTTATCTATATATTCAAATTTTTTCTTCATTGATCCTCTTAATTAAGTTATATGTATGCCTAAACCCTAAAACCTTAATTTTAAAGATCTATACCTAAATTATGTATATTTCTATACACATGTGTATATACATGTATATATGCACTATATGTGTATGTGTATGTGTGTATGTATGTTATGTAGGAAAACCCTAAAACCCTAATCCAAATGACCTAGAACTAAAACATGTATATATATGTATGCATGTGTATATATATGTGTATATGTATATATATGTGAATGTAGATAGGTATATAAGTATGTGTGTTTGTGTATTGTATATATATTCACTCTATTTAAAATGATTAAATTTAAACCTATTTTTATATATTTAATCATATATATCTCATTTATTTATTTAAATGACTAGTTCTTATCATATTTTATTATCTATATGATTATCCTACATTGTATATATATTTATTTATTTATTCAGATTTTTTCCTTACTTAATCCTATTTTTTTTCCTTGCGTAATCCTATTTTTTATATTTAATTTTATATATTTAATTAAATTATTTAAAACACTAGTTCTTTTTATATTTATTTATGTATATATTTATCTTATTTTATAAATATATTTATTTATATATTCAATTTTTTTTTCCTTACGTAGTCCTATTTTTATATATTTAATTTTATATATTTAATTATAAATATTTAAATAAATTATTAAAAACACTAGTTCTTTTTATATTTATTTATGTATATAATTATCTTATTTTTTATATATATTTATTTATATATTCAGATTTTTTTCCTTACGTGATCCTATTTTTATATATTTAATTTTATATATTTAATTATATATATTTAATTAAATTATTTAAAACACTAGTTCTTTTTATATTTATTTATGTATATAAGTATCTTATTTTATATATATATATATATTTACATATTCAGATTTTTTTCCTTACGTAATCCTATTTTTATATATTTAATTTTATATTTTTAATTGTATATATTTAATTAAAACCCTAATCTTAAAATTCTAGATCTGAAATACTAAACCCTAAAACCCTAATCTCAAATATCTAGACCTAAAATATGTATATTTATGTATACATGTGTATATACATGTATATATGTATTACATGTGCATGTGTATGTGTGCACATATCTTATGTAGATGTTATAACCCTAAAACCCTAATCTTAAAGATTTAAATCTAAAATATGTATATTTTTGTATGCATGTGTATCTACATGTATGTATGTATTATATGTATATGTGTGTTTGTGTATATATGTTTACATATTAAAATCCTAAAACCCTAATCAGAAAGACTTAGACTTAAATCTGAAATACTAAACCCTAAAACCCTAATCTTAAATATCTATACCTAAAATATGTATATTTCTCTATACATGTGTATATACATGTATATATGTATTATATGTGCATGTGTATGTGTGCATATATGTTATGTAGGTGTTATAACCCTAAAACCCTAATCTTAAAGATTTAAATCTAAAATATGTATATTTTTGTATGCGTGTGTATCTACATGTATGTATGTATTATATGTATATGTGTGCTTGTGTATATATGTTATCTACGTATTAAAATCCTTAAACCCTAATCAGAAAGACTTAGACTTAAATCTGAAATACTAAACCCTAAAACCCTAATCTTAAAATCCATACCTAAAATATGTATATTTCTGTATACATGTGTATATACATGTATATATGTATTATATGTGCATGTGTATGTGTGCATATATGTTATGTAGGTGTTATAACCCTAAAACCCTAATCTTAAAGATTTAAATCTAAAATATGTATATTTTTGTATGCATGTGTATCTACATGTATGTATGTATTATATGTATATGTGTGCTTGTGTATATATGTTATCTACATATTAAAATCCTAAAACCCTAATAAAAAAAACTTAGACTTAAATCTGAAATACTAAACCCTAAAACCCTAATCTTAAATATCTAGACCTAAAATATGTATATTTCTGTATACATGTGTATATACATGTATATATGTATTACATGTGTATGTGTATGTGTGCATATATGCTATGTAGGTGTTATAACCCTAAAACCCTAATCCTAAAGATTTAAATCTAAAATATGTATATTTTTGTATGCATGTGTATCTACATGTATGTATGTATTATATGTATATGTGTGTTTGTGTATATATGTTATCTACGTATTAAAATCCTAAAACCCTAATCTGAAAGACTTTGACTTAAATCTGAAATACTAAACCCTAAAACCCTAATCTTAAATATCTAGACCTAAAATATGTATATTTCTGTATACATGTGTATATACATGTATATATGTATTATATGTGCATGTGTATGTGTGCATATATTTTATGTAGGTGTTAAAACCCTAAAACCCTAAAACCCTAATCTGAAAGATTTAACCCTAAAACCCTAATCCTATTTTTATATATTTGATGTAAGAAAAAAACTTCAAAATAAAAATAGGATTATATGTGTGTATGTATGCATGTGTGTATATATGTGTGTGTATGTATGCATGTGTACATGTGTGTGTGTGTATGTATGCATGTGTATACATGTGTGTGTATGTGTATGTGTGTGTATGTAGGCATGCATGTGTGTGCATGTGTGTGTACGTGTGTGTATGTATGCATGTGTGTATATATGTGTGTGTATGTATGCATGTGTACATGTGTGTGTGTGTATGTATACATGTGTATACATGTGTGTGTATGTGTATGTGTGTGTATGCATGCATGCCAGTATATGTATGTGTATGTATGCATGCATGTGTGTATATATGCGTGTGTGTATGTATGTGTGTATATGTGTGTGTGTATGTGTATGTATGCATATGTGTATATATGTGTGTGTATGTATGTGTGTATGTATGTGTGTATGCATGTGTGTGTATGTATGCATGTGTGTAAATTTATGTGTGTGTGTATGTAAGCATGCATGTGTGTATAGGTGTGTATGTAAGCATGCATGTGTGTACATGTATGTGTGTATGTATGCATGTGTAAATTAATGTGTATCTTCCTTTCTCTTCTCTCTCTCTCTCTCTCTCTCTCTCTCTCTCTCTCTCTCTTTCTCTCTCTCTCTCTCTCTCTCTCTCTCTCTCTTTCTCTCTCTCTCTCTCTCTCTCTCTCTCTCTCTCTCTCTCTCTCTCTCTCTCTCTCTCTCTCTCTCTCTCTCTTATTCTTCTCTCTCTATCAATAGCGAATAAAAGAATCACTTACAAGTATGTTCCTCTTTGAATGTAGGACGTCTCTCGTCCAATTCCAAACAATCGACGCCAAAGAACTTCTGCAAAATCAACGAAAAGAGAAATTGGAAACCCTAAAGCATAGAGAAACACAAATGTTAATAGTACACGCAGCACTTACCAAGATGTGAGAGCTAAGCCGAGAGAGAGAGTGTGTGTGTAGAGAGACAGATCCATGTGTGTGTGTGTGTGCACAAGACAATGTAGGTTCGCGCGCGCAAGTTCGACAGTAGACCGATAGTACTCAAACACGCGCAAAAATGTGAAGTTTTGCTCTCGGGTTCGCGGTATGTTTAAAACTCGCCACCGGTATAGGCGCCGGTATGGACGTCGGTATACGCGTCGGTAGTTGGCAGTAAATTACCGACACTTATACCAACGCTCATACCGACACCTATACCGATGCTCATACAGACGCCTATACGGGCAGCTGTGGGCCACACCGACGATCCGTTCAAAATGGTCATATCGATGGTCACTTGACCATCGGTATCTTTAAGTGACATTTTTTGAGGCCCATACCGACGCCGAATGTGACCGTCGGTATATGCAGCGTCGGTATGCCCCTCATATGTTGTAGTGAATTGGAGGATGTACATGAATCTTCGAACCAAGCAATCATAAGATCACAAAGGGAGAGCAAGCCAATCAGATATGGGTATGACACTTGCGTAGTTACTAAACACTCTGTTTATCTTGCAAAAGATTTGCCAATTGAAGAACCAGCATCATATGAGGAGGCAAGGGCCAAGACAGAATGAAAAGAAGCTATGGATGAGGAGATTGAAGCACTCAAGGAGAGTGATACTTGGGAACTAGTACCAAAGAAGGAGTCTATGAAGGTAATTGGTTCTACGTGGATCTATAAGATCAAAAGGAATTATGATGGGTCAATAAGCAGGTACAAAGCTAGACTTGTGGCTACGAGTTTTGCACAAACCCAAGGAATTGATTATGAAGAAACCTTCTCACCTATGGCCAAGATGCCAACCATTAGGGTATTGGTAAGTGTGGCTACATCAAAGAATTGGAACATGTATCAGTTGGATGTAAAAAACGCATTTCTAAATGGCTAGATTCTAGAGGAGGTGTACATGTCTCAACCTCCTAGCTATGAGGACCGAGAAAAGGTAACATCTGTATGTAAATTGAACAAAGCTCTTTATGGATTCAAGCAAGCACCTAGGGCATGGAAGCATAGGTTGACTACATACCTTCATGACCAAGGTTTTGTCATGAGTAAAGTAGATACTTCTGTGTTCATCAAGAGAAGTAATTCAAATGTAACATACCTATGTGTATATGTTGATGATATCATACTTATAGGTAATGATGCTAATGGCATCAAACAGATCAAGAATCAGATGATGAAGGAGTTCAAAATTAGTGACCTAGGATCACTAAAATATTTTCTTGGACTTGAGTTAGTCTATACTAACTGTGGAATTTACATTACTCAGAGAAAGTATATACAAGATATATAGAAGAAGTTTCATTTGTAGGATGCCAAAGTTGCAAGTACTCCAATGGAGGTAAACCTAAAATTAAGTACTCATGAAGCTCATGCACTTGATGACATTGCAGGTAATCAAAGCATAGTGGGAAGCTTGAACTATTCTACCTTGACAAGGATAGACATTTCTTATGGAGTAAGTGTGCTAAGTCAGTTTATGCATAAGCCTAGGAAACCTCACTTGGAGTCTACCAAAAGGATCTTGAAGTACCTTAAGGGTACTCAACATCATGGTTTGTATTTCCCTTATACATCAAACTTGGACATGAAGATTTATTCAGATGCAGATTGGGTAGGATGCAACGATGATAGGAGGAGTACCTTAGGATACTTATCATTTGCAGGTGATAAGCCAATATCATGGTCATCAAAGAAGCAACCTATTATTGCTTTATCTTCTACAGAGTTGTATGTCGAGTTTTCATAAGCATCATAGATCAGCTACTTTCTTTACTGACACCTGGCAAAACTAAAAGAAAAGGAAACGCAAGCACATATACGTGGACAACCAAAACAGACATGAAGATATATGAAAAAAATTTAGGAATTCAAATAATAATAGAAAAACCACCTTTTCTTAAATCTTTTTAAGTGTTGTAAAAATCAACACTTTTTTGGACGCATGCCATGCACTATTGTATGAAAATTCAACTAAGGGAAAATATTCACTCCAAATTTCTTTCTTTTCATTCGCATATATACACCACATATCTTGAAGTACCAAGTAATTCTCTTAGTTTTGGCATCAAACTATGGATGGAGAGCTATATCATATGAATTTGAGTACCCATTGATTCAAATATTTCTTAAGAGAAGTTTGATATGAACCTAGAGTCTTTATCAAAAATTATGTTTTTAGTTATTCCATACAATCGATATATATATATATATATATATATATATATATATATATATATATATATATATATATATATATATATATATATATATATATATATATATATATATATATATATATATATATATATATATATATATATATATGTGACAATTAATATTGCAACATTCAATGTAGTACTAGTATTTTTTATGGGAAACAAATGTACGATCTTGGTAAGCCAACCAACTACCTTATATATCATGGTATGTTTCCTTCTTATCAAGGGCAATTTTGTGATGAAGTCTAGCGATAGCGACTATCTTTTCTAGTTTGGAACATCCTAAGTTTGCAACAATCAACGCATTCTTTTAAACTCAGATTAATGTGTTGGATCTTTAAACATTCACTAACATATTTTGTAATATCTTAGCGTAGGTTCTCGATCAACTAGGATGTACAAATAAGGTTGCATCATAAAAACCATGTAATATTGTTACATTCAGTAGAGATTCGGAATATATGCATACCTATTATTTACAATATAGAGATCCATTCTACAAATGAAATTTATCATGATACATGCACTAAATAAAGCAATTGATATATGCTTCTTATGGAAGATATGCATGCAACATAGAGAGACATGACTTTTGCTAAATTTGATGGAGATCAAGTACTTCCTTGAGGAGGGATGATCAATTATATTTTGAGGAGATCACAACATTGCAAAAGAGTGGACCACAAATAAAAAAATTCCCTTCTAATTGTAATTGAGAGTGAGATTGTGAGTGAGATTATGATTGTGCGTGCAAGTTTGAATGATGTTGAGATAGCTAAGAGGTGTTCTAGAGCTTGAGGCTTTGTCATGAAGCTTTTTTTGCATAGCTATTGTATTTGATTCAAATCTTCTCTTTTTCTATGTACCATATTGTCTACTATGTTGCATGAAAGTTTCTCTTATCTTGTGCAAGCATTCTCTCTCTTCTACCTTTTTGACTGATTGGAAGCTTGTGATTCCTGAAGTGTTACAAGTGGTATTCAAGAGCAGTGGATCCTTGATAACTATGGAAGGTTTGAGAGGAAATATTTGACAGTAAGAGGAGCATTTTCTGAAAGATTATTGGAGATATACCTAAAGAATGAGGCGAAAGGCAAAAAAAGGCACCAATGTTTATTTGTAGAGCACAATCGTAAGGTTGATAAAGGTCTGGCAACATGTGTCATGCCTAGAGCAAGAGAAAAACAAGATTATGAAGGTATGGAGGTGGGTGATTTTGCCCTCACCAAAGTCTTCAAGAAGGCGAAATTGAATGATTCTCATGGTGACAAGAAGATTTCCAAATATTTGGAGGTGTGGATTGAGGACCTAGACAATTTCTTTGATCTCTGTCAATTTAGCAAGGATTCTAAGGTAAAGGTTGGGATCCTACACGTGCATGGTATTGTAAAGCTATGGTGGAAGTCATATATGCTGACTTATGCATTCTGGTCTAATTGTATGGAAGGAATTTAGAGAGAGGGTAGAAAAGCATCATTATTCTCCACACTACAATACAGAGAACAATTTGCAGTACAAGGAATACGGGCGTGTAGCGACGGTTAACGCGACAGGATTTCGTCGCTATAAAATTGCAACTCGCGTCCGAATTACCGTTGAGCGCGGACCGTCGATTATATGACGCAAAAAACGACGGTATTTGCGACGCTTCCGCCTAACAACGCTTAAACGACGCTTGTCAAAAGCGTCGCTTAAGCGACGCTTTTTTGCGTCGCATAAGCGACGGTCAACACCGTCGTATAAGCGACGGTGCAGACCGTCGTATACGCGACGCTAAGCAAATGTCGCTTATACGACGACGCGTTGCATCGCTTATACAACGATCTTTTGACGGACAAAAATTAAAACGTTGGAGGCTCTGCAATCGGCATTTTCACGCATCCGATCGAAGAGCTCTCCAACGTTCGCAATTGCGCTGCGCTTACGAGCTGAAGCAAGTATATGCAGAATTGTTGTTTTGCTTAAGCTCTCTGTTATTGTCTCCCTCTGTCTTTGTTTCTCTCTTTCTACATCTTTCTCTCTTTGAATTTTCTCTCTCTCTCTCTAGATCTCTCTCTCTCTCTAGATCTCTCTCTCTCTAGATCTCACTCTCTCTCTCTCTAGATCTCTCTCTCTCTCTTCTCTCTCTTTATTGTAGGTTATTCAAGAAGCTAACCAAGCAAAAACTATGGATCACAATTGTAAGTACAATTTCTATTATTTGTAGATCATTTGAATTGTGTTATTTTCATTACATACCATACTCACACTTATTGATATGCACTCATACACTTATACATGATGAAGAAGCACACACACATGCATATACCTACATATACACATATACATGCACATACACACACATACACATAGAGTTATACATATACACACGCATACACAAGAACATGCACATATTGATACATACATATACACTTATACATGCACATGCATATACATACATATACGCACACATACACATGCACATATACACATATACATGCACATACACACACATACACATAGAGTTATACATATACATGCATAAACATATACACACATACACATGCACATGCACATACTCATACACACATATACACTTATACATGCACATGCACATACATACATATACACACACATACACATGCACATACATACATATACACACACATACATATACACTTAGGTACACACATATGAATGAATTATATAATTAAAGTATTAAAACAAATGCTTAATATAAACAATAATAACAATCAATAGAACAAAACTCTTCATTACTTAATACCATACACACAATTCAAAACATGACTGAAATGAAAAATATATAGATAAATATATATATATATATATATCAATGTAAATACATATAATCCAATGTCATAATCAACTAAAATCCTAATCATCATCATCATGATCATCATCATCATCAGCAATATCATGATCATCCTGATCTTCCTCATCCTCATGATCACCCTGTGACGATCGAGATCGTCCCTCCTGTGTCTGTCTCTCCACCTCATCCATATTTGTCTCCCTATAATACTCCTATATTACATATAACAAACATAAATCAATAAAATAATTAAAACATTCATAACAACAAAATAATTATATAAAATTTAAAAATACTCACAAAGGCATCAGGATGATCTTGTATATACTCGCTCAAACGCCGATATCCAAAATGTGTAGCATACTCGATCTCGTGTTTCGTAGGATATCGGCCATAATCCTTTCGCTGCAATGAAACAAATAAAAAACATAAGTTGCTTGCATTTTAACTAAAATAAAAAATATACTCACAATAACACATATACTTACAAACGTAGCTACAAAACCATTATGGCCCATTTGGCCTAAGTGCGATGTGTGGCCCGACTCCACTCTCTTCTTTGCAGCAGCCTATTTATTGAAGGAAAAAAATACATAAATTAAATTAAAAAATTACTAAAATATCTAAAAATTATAAATATAAACTATTAATTTGTGTACCTTCTGCTGAGGAAATGACTCCTGAAGACGTAGCTGTCTACGAAAAAACTGCCACGACTCAGGTGGTATGTTAGCTCGCCTCTTATTTTTTTCGACCATACAATATCTCCTGTTAATTTAATCTCAAACAGAAAAAAAAGTCAGAATACATACACATATATACACACATATACACATACACATACACATACACATACCCACATACACATATACATACATATAACATAAACACACATATACATATCCACATATATACGTACACACACATGCATGCATATACACTCATTCATACAAAATACATGCATTTATCCCACAATAATATGTGTTGTGTATATGTGAATATGTGTGTATGTATAAATGTGTATATGTGAATATGTGTGTATGTGTAAATATGTATATGTGAATTTTTTATTTATGTAGATAATCAAATTATTAATATCAAATACCATTATTTGTAGATGCTGATCAATCAGATGGAACTCCACCACCGTCTCCTCATCGTGCAACGACTTTATACTGTAAGTATATGAAATATTTAATTTTAACTATATTTGATGGATACATAACTTATATATTTTTTTTATGTTTCTTATGATGTAGATTCTGATCAATCAGATGGAACTCCACCACCGTCTCCTCATCGTGCAACGACTTTATACTGTAAGTATATGAAATATTTAATTTTAACTATATTTGATGGATACATAACTTATATATTTTTTTTATGTTTCTTATGATGTGCAGATTCTGATCAATCAGAGGGTACTCCACCACCTCCTACCCATGCAACGACTTCACATGTGTCCTCCGATAGGAATTATGATGAATTTTACTATCAAAAGCATCTTATATGTTGGTGTAACTCTTGTTATGGCACGTATCGAAGGCCACGATTGGAATGTATTCAACATGAGGCAGAGTATGGTACTTTTGAGCATGCACCATCACCTAGTCAACGTGATAATGCTTGGGTATGTATTTTCTATATATATTAATGTCATTTTTTTATTTAAAAACCATGTATGAAATCAAATTATTATTGATATACAGGAATACTTGCTCGATGATGATGATGATTTTTCTCATAATGTTAATATACCTCGTACACGTCATGGACTTGCTGTTCATCAATTACAAGCAGAGGTTTCTAGAAATCCTCTACCTCCTGGTTTAGAGAATGAAACGGCTGGAGATTATCCATTGCCAGCTCGTGATCGTTCTTTAGTACAAACATATGATAGAAGAAGATATGGAGGATGGAATAGAGGACCACTTCCTTTAGATGGAGAGGTTTTCAACTTTTGGGGTAATCGCTATATGATTGCTCCATCCCCTATTACTAATGTTGGTCGTGGTCTCTTTATTGTAGAGGATTTGTATGTGCCTTCGAACTCTGAAGTCACTCTTATGTCATTTTGTGGTCCTATATATGGATGGGGAGATTGGCATCGACTTTCACGTTATGTTCAAAGCATGAGTACTTATGGAATATGCTTGAACGCAGCATCTCTTACTAGTAGAAGGATTTTACATGCAGAAAATGAAAGATTATATATTGATGGAAGACCTTACACACATGGAAATATAGCAGGTTTAATAAATAGTAGTCGAGGGTTACATAATAGTTCAAGGACTAATTGCACATTTGAGGAGCGTGAAAATAGTCATGAATCACCATACATGAGTAGAGATGTATCAAGATACATAGTTGTCAATGCTATTACTACATTACATGCTGGTGATGAACTATTAGTGAATTATGGATGGCATAGACCTCCAAGAGCACCTTTTAGCTAGAGAGAATAAAAATTTTCTATCCATATTTAATAAGTTATATACTTAATTTTATATTTGAAGTTTAATTTTTATTCATTTATGGAATACTAATGAGTTTTATTTATATGTGTAGATTCCAACGTATGATGTTGATGATATTCGTCCACAACATTCACAATTACCAATAAGACCTCATTTATCAGAAGCTTCCATGAGGAGGCTACGCAAAACTAAGCCTGTGCAATATGCAAAGTTGAAAGATCTATATTCAAAAGATGATAAAGTACAAGATTTGTGTGACAATGATGAAGATGATGGCATGGCAGATTTTATTGAGGATTGGTATCAAAATGACAGTGAGAGCATGGATATTTCTAAAAATGAGAAATATCTTCGAGAGGAATGTCTAAAGCATGTATATGAAGGAAGTCATTTGACACGACTAAATGCGAGCTTACTTATTCTCAACCTTCAAAATCGTTTTGGATGGAGTAATGTATCTGTTTTGACACTATTAAGGTATAAATTTCAATTTTCTATCTATTTATATATATATATATATGCATAAATATATATACATATATAAATACATGTAGGTTTTTACTCTTACTTCAGATAAGGTTATAAGAACAAGAACTTGAATTGAATGGAAACTTTTTGTCCGTGCATCTTTTAAAACTATTAATGCATCTTTCCAAATATTCGCAATGGTGACCTGGATGAGTCGCATGCACAGAGGTTACTCAAGAGACAGCAATCTGATTATAATGGAGTAGTCCACTTTGTATCCTAAAGTTCGGATGCTCATCATTGATATGCAAGAGGTTTACTGCACACCCGAGAAATCCTGCTCTATCTTGAGTAACCTCTGTGCATGCGATTCATCTAGGTCACCATTATATGAACATATGTGTGAATTGACAGGATACGATTGTTTTGCGTAAATATTTTGAAAGATGCATTAATAGTTTTAAAAGATACGCGGACAAAAAGTATCTATTCAATTCAAGTTCTTGTTCTTACCTTATCTAAAGTAAGAATAAAAACCTGCATGTATATATGTATGTATATTTATTTACCTTTTTTAATATATCTTTTTTTGATAAACTTACAGGTTATTATCTGAAAAGTTTTTACCAAGTCAAAATATTCTTCCTACCTCACATGATGAAATGAAGAAGATAATCAACAATCTTGGTATAGATTATCAATGTATACATGCATGTCCTAACGATTGTATTTTATATAGAGGTGAATATGCAGACTCTTTGACATGTCCCAAATGTCAATCTCCTCGATATAAGGGTGAAGAAGGTAAAATCCCGAATAAGGTATTGAGACATTTTCCATTGGCTCCACGGATTAGACATATGTTTCAAAGCCCCGAATTATCAAAGCTTTTGACTTGGGGACATGATCACAAAAGTACTGATGGAATAATCAGAATTCCTCATGATAGTGTTGCTTTTCAGCATATTGATTCTACATGGCCTGAATTTGCACAAAATCCACAGAATCTAAAGTTAGGAGTTGCATTAGATGGGGTTAATCCATTCTCCATGAAATCCACTAAATGGTCAACATGGCCAGTGGTAGTCATAAACTACAGTCTTCCGCCATATCTTAGCATTAAAAAGGAACATTTAATGCTTTCACTTTTAATCCCAGGCAAAAGACAAGTTAAAGATATGAATGTATATCTTGCTCCTCTCATTGACGATCTTCAAGAGTTATGGAGAGGTATTAATGTCATTGATATATCAAAAAGCATCAATGAAAGATATATTACGATTCGTGGTATTGTGGCTTGGACTATTCACGATTTTCCTCGATATGGCGTTTGTTCAGGTATTGATGTAATTTTTTTATTCAATATGCATGTAAATAAATATGATTTAATCTAATTATGTTTTTATCCTTTTCCATGATGCAGGAATATCTACTAAGGGTTATAAAGCTTGTCCATATTGTGGTGATTGGTTGAGATCAATCTATAGTAAGAATCTCAACAAAAATATTTATCTTCGACATCGACGATTCTTGCCTGATGATCATCCATTAAGATCTAAAAGAGAAGCGATACATTTTAATGGAAAGCTTGAAACAGGCCAGTATCCAAAACCTATGACGCCTATGGATTGGTATAAAAAATGGACAGATGGACCTCTGATAGATCCAGAAGCAGAAATCTTCAGTGATGATTCAGATAATGAGTATGTGAACAGAGGTAAAGGGAAATTGGCACTCGCAGAGAACATATCAATATGGTATTCTTTGGAGTATTGGAAAGAGTTAAAAGTATGTCATCTTCTTGATCCTATGCATATATTCAAAAATATTGGTTATTCACTATGGCAGCATCTTCTTGGACTAAAAGATACCACAACATCAAGGAATGATTTGAAAGATAAAAAATCCAAACCAAAGTTATGGCCAGTTTTTGATAGACATCGACAAGAAACGACTTATGCATCTGCTCCTTGGGTACTTACAACAAAAGAGATACAGACTATCAACAATAGAATTCAATTGATCAAGACTCCTACAGGATATGGAGCATCGTTTCAAAACATGTTTACTATGGATGATAAGAGCTTATCTGGATTAAAGACCCATGACTAGCATAACTTTTTGAAACATATTTTACCTTTGGTTATCGATGGATGTACAACGAAAGGAGTACGAGATGTGATCTATCGTCTTGGATCACTTATAAGGTAATTATGATACTTTTATATTTAATATGTATGAATATTGGATATCTTTTATTTTTTAATTAACTTCTTTACAATTGTTTTTATGATTTGTATAGGTGGATTACATCCAAAGAGATCGATAAAAATTCGATCCCACAAAAAAAACGTGAATGCAAAGAGCTACTATGTTTGATGGAAAAAGAACTTCCTACTTCATTTTTTGATATTCAAGTTCATTTACTAGTCCATCTTGTAGATGAGATAGAGATTACCGGTGTTGTCAACACTCGATGGATGTTTTGGGTCGAGCGATTTATGGGAATACTAAAAGGTTATGTGCGACAAAGAGCAAAACCAGAAGGATCCATGGCAAAGGGTTGGATGCTTGAAGAGTGCATGTATTACGTTAGTGAGTACCTTGAAAGAGTTCATGAAGAAGCTCCACGTGCATGGACCAACGAGTCTTCTTCAAAAATAACAGATGAGGTATTATCAGGTAAGGAGGTTCCATTCTTATTTACATTTCAAGAAAAAAATGATGTTTCTACTTTTGTAGCATATAATAGCGAATGCATGCAAGCATTCGTTAGCGAGTACGAGGAACTTCAAAGTCTCCAAAGTAAAAGGCGAAAAAACAAAAGATCTAGACGTAATCTCGATAATAATGAGATTACAAATATACCTTCTTTCACGGATTGGCTATATAGTCGTTTGCAACGGGCCAACGCAAATAATGAAGAAATCTCAGATGAGCAAAGAGATTTAATGATAGGTTGTGAACAAAAGGTAATTTTATTAAAATATATATTTTATTTTTTTCATATATGTATGTTAGTTTCTATTTACTAATTGAATTTATTTTGCAGGCTTGAATGTTCACTAATATGTGGGCTTTTGGACAGCATATTAGAATCAAAGCCATTGATTCTTTACGTAAAACAGAGGATTCTAGTATTGTTGCTTGTTTCAAGCAACTATCACGTGCTAGCTCAAAAGACACGAACCTTATAGATAGCGAACTTGGTTACGTAGGAACTATTGTTGGTATCTACGAAATTTCATTTCGTACATTCAAACAGGTGGAAAAAAGTTTATATATATTTTTTTAGAGTTAGTTATTTTTTTAAGCACCCAATAATGGGACGTTTTTGTTGTTATATATTTTGATAGGTCATTTTGAAGGTTGACTGGTATCGAGCGGAGTATAAAGGTACTAATTCTACAATAAGAAAGGAATTATCTAGGTTTTGGGCAATTGATTCTTCCAAGGTAATGCGATCTACTAAAGAACCATATATTCTTCCTAGGCATATTGAACAAGCATTTTTTTATAAAAACCCAGATGCTCATCCTTGGTGGCAAGTCATTCATGTGCAACCTTGAGGTAGGTCATTGTTTGAACAGTTTATTGTTAGAGAGATTGAAGAAAGTCCTCTTGATGATTCAGCAGCAGATACTGATACATCAACATCTGGAATAGAAATTAGACTCATTATACGTGATAATGATACTAATCTTTTTGATGAAGAGGATAATTCTCTACATGCTGATTCTACTGATGAGGAAGAGGAATTACCAGAAATAGATATTAATCTACCAATAGATGATGTGATTCATGAGAACATAGATTTAACAATAGAAGAAATAAATGAAATCAATAAGGATAATGAAGATGAGACTATATTGATGTCTTACCAAAATGATGGCAATAATGAAAACATATGAGCAGATTAGATAGTAACTTGAAGCTTCTGAATGGATATCAGATAATAGGTTTTTTTTATTAACTTGAATAACGATGAATCCTACTAGAGAGATGAAATCATGTTCTTCTAAGTTAGAACATGAAGCTCGGGGGTATGCCTAATTATTTTATATATAGCTTTATCTTCGAGGAGTAAATTTTTATCATGTATGTATGCATATGTGTGTGTATTCATGTGTATTATATGTATACATATATTAGTATGCATATATATGTATTTCATGTATATGTATGTGTTTGCATGTGTGTGATATATGTATACATGTATTCATGTACGTAATATATGCAAGTGTTTATAATTGTGTACATGTATATATGTATACGTGTCTATGTGTAAATATGTATATGTAAATATGTATGCATGTATATATATGTTTATGTGTGCATGTAGGCATGTACATGTATGTGTAAATATGTACATGTAAATATGTTAGTATGTATATATATATTTATGTGTGCATTTAGGCATGTATGTGTGAAGCATAATATATCTACTCCATTTTATATTTATGTATCCTATCTACATGATGTGTATATATCTTTACATATATTATGAATCATGATCCTCGTTGATTCGAGTAGCTATATATAGAGGCATAAGGTTGGGAGGAGAGACATCTCTCTAGTAGGACGTCGGAGGTGTACATATACTTCAAACATATGGCTAAAAGGTTGAATTAGAGTTTTTAAATTAGGGATTTCAAAACCCTAATATTGAGATTAGTGCTCTCTATCTCTCTCTCTCTCATATACATACATACCGTGCATTGTCACGACGATGCGCCATAAGTGTCCGCATCTCTTTTAAACACCATTTAAGAGACCACCCTGTCCCAAACTCCGTCTCAAGTGAACTGAGCACGTACTTTTTATCCCTCTCATCATGCTCACTACAAAAATAAAAACATAATATAAATAAAACATAAGATATATATTTCAATTTATATGTAAAACTTTTACTTACTTCCACGGTAAGTGGATAAAGCGCAGGTAAGAGTCGCATAGTGCACGCATTCTCCTCTTGAACTCCAATCCATTTCATATGTATACAATATTCCCCTCTGGCTCTATGTCGCACTCTAGTCCTAACGTGCCTATGCATGTCCTCATAGGCAACGTCTCTGCTCTGCTATCACGTGCTGGAGGTGGTATAGGTGTCCTGAAAATAGATAGATAGAAATAAATAAAAATATGTGCTATAATATCATTAAAAAAATTTATGAAAAAAAACATACCTATGAGCAGATAGCTCTCTTCCTACATGTGGATCCGCAGAAGAGCCCTCGTCTGATCGCGTAAGCATCTGGATCGTATAATCCAGCTCCTCATCGGACATCTCTGCGTAGTCCCGCATTATGGCCCCTAGAGTATCTGACGGACCTCTTGCTCTCATAAGACTTTTTATGAGAGTGAGTTTCGCGTTTCTCTCTTTATTGGGATCCTAATACCTAACATATAAAACAAAATGGTTAGAAATCAATATATATATACGTGTATGTGTGTGTATGCATGTGTATGTGTGTGCATGCATGTGTATGTGTGTGTATGCATCATTATGTGTGTATGTGTGTAGGTATATGTGTGTGTTGTCTATGTGTATGTGTGTGTGTCTATGAGTGTGTATGTGTTTATGTATATGTATGTATCTATGTGTGTGTATGTATCTATGTGTGTATGTGTATGCATGTATGTATGCATATGTGTGTGTATGCATATGTATGTGTGTGTATGCATCATTATGTGTGTCTATGCATGCATTTGTACGTGTGTATGCATCATTGCATGTGCATGTGTCTATGTGTGTATGTGTTTGTATATGTGTGTGTGTCTATGTGTATGTGTGTGTGTTTATGAGTGTGTATGTGTTTATGTGTATGTATGTATCTATGTGTGTCTATGTGTGTCTATGTGTCTAAGTGTGTATGTGTATGCATGTATGTATGCATATGTATGTGTATGGATATGTATGTGTGTGTATGCATTATTATGTGTGGCTATGTATGCATGTGTATGTGTGTATGCATCATTACGTGTGTATGTATCTATGTGTGTATGTGTGTGTGTATATGTGTTTGTATGTGTGTATGCATGTGTGTGTGTATGCATGTGTATGTGTATATGTGTATATGTGTGTGTATATGTGTGTATGCATGTGTGTGTGTATATGTGTGTATATGTTTGTATGCATGTGTGTGTATGCATATGTATGTGTGTGTATGCATTATTATGTGTGTCTATGTATGCATGTGTATGTGTGTATGCATCATTACGTGTGCATGTGTCTATGTGTGTATGTGTGTATATGTGTGTGTGTCTATGTGTATGTGTGTGTGTCTATGTGTATGTGTGTGTGTCTATGAGTGTGTATGTATTTATGTGTATGTATGTATCTATGTGTGTGTATGTGTATGCATGTATGTATGCATATGTGTGTGTATGCATATGTATGTGTGTGTATGCATAATTATGTGTGTATGTGTCTATGTGTGTGTGTGTGTGTATACATTATGACAGTGTATGTAAGCATGTGCATTATGTATGCATATAAGTATGTATGTATGCATATGCATATGCATTATGTATGCATATGCATATGCATTATGTATGCATATGCATTATGTATGCATATGCATATGCATGTGTATGCATATGCATGTAAGTATGTATGTATGCATATGTGTGTGTGTATGCATATGCATGTAAGTATGTATGTATGCATATGCATATGCAATATGTATGCATGTATGTATATGTGTGTGAATGTGTGTGAATGTGTGTGTGAATGTGTGTGTACATGTGTCTGTATGTGTGTATGCATGTGTATGTGTGTGTATGCATCATTATGTGTGTATGTGTGTGTACATGTGTCTGTATGTGTGTATGCATGTGTATGTGTGTGTATGCATCATTATGTGTGTATGTGTGTGTATGTGTGTGTGTCTATGTGTATGTGTGTGTATCTATGAGTATGTATGTGTTCATGTGTGTGTATGTGTCTATGTGTGTATGTATCTGTGTGTGTGTATGTATCTATGCATGTTCATTATGTATGCATGTAAGTATGTATATGCATATGCATATGCATTATGTATGCAAATGTATGCATTTATGTGTTTATGTGTGTATGTCTCTCTATGTGTGTGTATGCATATATGTGTGTGTATGTGTGTGTATATGTGTCTGTATGTGTGTATGCATGTGTATGTGTGTGTATGCATGTGTATGTGTGTATGTGTCTATGTGTGCATGTGTGTGTATATACTATATGTGTGTGTGTCTATGTGAATGTGTGTGTACCTATGAGTGTGTATGTGTTTATGTGTGTATGTGTCTATGTGTGTGTATGTGTTTATGTGTGTATGTGTATGCATGTATGTGTATGTGTGTGTATGTCTCTCTATGTGTGTGTATGCATATGTGTGTGTGTATATGTGTGTCTATGTGTGTATGCATGTGTATGTGTGTGGACGCATCATTATGTGTGTATGTGTCTGTGTGTGTATGTGTGTGAGCGTCTATGTGTGTGTATGTGTGTGCGCGTCTTGTGTATGTGTGTCTATGTGTGTGTATTTGTGTGTATGTGTGTGTATATGCATATGTGTTTGTGTGTCTATGCGTGTATATGTGTGTGTGTAAGTGTGTGTGTGCGCATACCTGTCAACCGTCTCCCTTCTCTCTCTCCCTCTCGCGCGCGCTCTTTCTCTCTCTCTCTCTCTCTCAGTCTTGCGTTCAAGGCCCGGCACAAATGTGCCGGGAGAATTGAATTTTTTTTTTTTTACATTCCAGAGCGTCGCATATACGACGCTCTGTAGTTTGCCAACGTCGCTAAGCACGTCGCTAACTAGCGACGCTTTTAGCGACGCTTTGGTGTTGCGTCGCATAAGCGACGCTACCGTCGCTTATGCGACGATTCTTGGCCAAAAAAAAAATCCGATTTTTTACCGTCGCTTATGCGACGATATCATCGCATAAGCGACGGTTTTTGTTTTTTTCCCGATTCGGGGGCGTCGCTATGCCCCCCTTTTTCTTGTAGTGTTGGAGTTCTAGAATTGCTGGAAACATGAGGGTGATAAACTATTGGAAGTGGGGTGGACCTCAATGACAATTAATCACAGTTTTATAGGATCTTTTAACACATGAACCTTAGCATACACACACCTAAATAGTAAAAAAATGATGAGTGAGAGATAGAGAGAGATAGAAAAGTTTTATAAAATGTACAGTAAGTTAGGATGATCACCTACACTAATTATATTCCAAAGTCAAATTACAATGTGTGAATATGATTTCCCAATGCCTTTCCTTGTGAACATTCTAGAGATAGCTCATTTTAGAGCTATTGTGCTAGACTTAATGGGAATTTTTTCTAACAATCCCCCCTTTAATGTTACAATGGTGCAAGGTTCAATAACCTGCAAAACTTCTTGTGACTCTACAAATATATCTCTTAATGTATTTCCACTTAATCTGATTGTGCATGAACTTGGATACTTCAGAGGCTTCAAAATGAATGTTTTAATGTGTATTACATAGATATATCAAGAAACCTACTCTTTTACTATATAATGTAGCATCAAATGGTTCTGAATTTGCTTCTGACTACAATGACCCATTGACACCCATAGGTGTCTGCATAGGTTTGGTTTTTCTCATCTCAAACCTTTCCAATAATTTCTCAATGTCTTTTTGTTGTGTCATGTCGATACACTCATGTTTGTTTATGAACTCAATCGCGAGATAATAATGCAGAATACCTAAGTAAATAACATCAAACATATAATTAAGCAATATGCTTTAAAATACTAAGGTATGAATCCTTGGGACTTGTCATGATCATATCATTAACATATATGATAATAATAATCAAAACATCTTTCTCAACTTTAACATAAAGAATGGGAGCTCCATCTGAGTTTTCAAAACCAATAGATAGAAGATAGACATGTATCTTCTCATACCAAGCTCTTGGTGCTTGCTTTAGACCATACAAATCTTTGATAATCTTGCATACTAAATGCTCTTTACTTTTCTCTTCAAAAACTTATGGCTATTGGACATAAACATCTTCATGTAGATCACCATTAAGAAATGCAGGTTTCATATTCAACTGGGATACTTTCCAACCAAAGAATGCATCGAAAGAAAGTAATATCATGACTATTGACATTCTCAATGTAGGTGTAAAAGTCTAACCATAGTCAATACCTTTCTTTTGTGCATAATCTTTGAGAACTAATATAGCTTTATATTTTTCTATGGTACCATCTCCTTTTCTTTTTATTTTGAAGATCCACTTAACACCAATAGCTTTCTTTCTTTTTGGTAACTTGCAAGGCTTCCATTTTTTATTCTTATGAATAAAATTGATCTCTTCTTGCATGGAATTCTTTGATACACGACTATGTGGTGCACCTTGAACACTAGCTGGTTCATCTTTGAAGGAATTAAGAGCTAAAATATTACAATTTCAAAATGTTCTTCAGAATTTTCCTAGTCTTTTTGTTGTCTCCTTGTTTGAATTCTGGTTCTTCCATTGTATTCCTTTACACCAATGTCCTTTGAGTTTTGATATAACCACTTTGGTGTATCTTTGAAAAGTGGTGGAGTCCTTTTTGTTTCTTTAGTATCTCTTTCTTTTGGAACTCTAAAACCCTCTCCAATGTCTTGAGTTGGAACTTCAAGAGGTATTGATGTTGCACTAGGTAGTGATGTAGGTAATGAAACTCTCTCTTCACCTTTTTCAACTGCATCTCTTAGGGTTTGAGAAGATTCATTACCCCCCCCCCTTCTATAGCTGAATGTAAGAATCCAAACTTCTTGTAAAAATTGCATAATCATCTACTTTTATGAAATCTAGAATCTCTTCCTTCATATCATAAATTTGAATTTCTGCAATATATGAGTTGCATGAGAGTAAGATATCACCTATATCTAGAACATACAATCTTTATCCTTTGCTTTAAATTGCATAAGTAATAAAGACAACATTAATGGCTTTTACATCAGGCTTACCATGATCTTTCTTCTCAATGTGAACATAGTATGAGGTACCAAATACTTTGAAGTAACTCACACTAGGCTTCTTCCCCAAAATAAGCTTCAAAACACGTGATAAACTTTGAAGCTTTTGTGGAAGAACAATTCAGAATGTGATTAGCTATATGTAGTGCATCAAACCAAAACTTGGGAGAAAGCTTTTTGGATGACATCATATTATGCATCATTGCAACAAGTATCCTTTTCTTCCTCTCTGCAACACCATTTTGTGATGTGATGTAAGCAATAGGGATTTGATGAGAGATACCTGTGTCTTCATGAAAAGAATTAAAGTCTTTAGACATGTACTCTCCTCCTGTATCACTTCTCAAAACTTGAATTTTTGAGTGATTTTCATTTTCGACAAGAGCTAAAAACTTCTTAAACGTATGAAAAACCATGGAATTTACTTGAAGAGCATAAATCCACAAATATCTTGAGAAATCATCAATAAAACTAATTAAGTACCTAAAACCTTGAATAGAATCTACTCATTAGACCATTCACATGTGAATGTGTGATTCGCAACTTCCTTGTGGCCATGATGTATCCATGCTTCTTGAAAGGAAATTTATAAACATTTCATTCAAGACATCTTTCACATGCCTCTACATCATCTAGTAAAACAAAAGTAGGAAAACTCTTTACCATACCTTGATATTTGATATGCTTGAGAGTTATGTAACTAATATGAACAAATCTAGGATGCCTGAACTTCATGTTCTCGATTGGTGTAGAAGACCTAGCAACATTAGCATGACTTATTTTGGACAATATAAAATTGTCTAAACTTACCCATGTCAATTATTCGTCTAGGTATGTGTACTATTTTACAAAAATCTCTATTATAGATTGATTTCTAAGTAACATTTCCCTTCTTCTTAAAATTATTCCAAGTCAAAGCTAAAAAGAGTCGTCATCGTCCTATAGAACATGAGGAACATAAGTTACACATCTTTTAAATAAGGTAACATGAAATATAGGATGCACATTTAAATGTTTTAGATAATATGAGCAAATAAACTAGATATTCAATCTTTTTCAAAACTTTTAAAGACCTTTCATATCATGGATAGAGTCTATGATCCTTCTCTAAAAGCAAGTTACATTAGTGAAGCTTGCCTATGAGAAATACAATATCATCTCTTTGAAATTGAATTTTAGACTCTTCATACCATATATTTCATTTTGTCTTTTCAAAGATTCTTCTATGTGCTGCTTTATTTTTATGATTTCATTATCCAACTTTGTTGCGGATGTGTGGTATTCTTCTTTCTCTTTGATACCACTCCTTGTTGACGCGACGAAGGCTGAACCTTATCAAGCCTGCGGAAATCGCCACGCCCAAGAAGAGCTAAGCTAGAGTGATTCAGAACACCTCTGTAATCAATCAATAGCTTAGCAAAGTCTAGCGCTCAACATATAAGACTGGGCTCTAACTTCACTGGAAAAGTTGCACCGAAATTTCACCGGACTGTCACTGGACTGACACCGTAATCGTACCGGAATTGTAGCGGAATGAACTTCAATTACTTCAAGTGAACATACATGAAGTAAGGAGGTGACGCGTGAACTTTCTTGACTTACTGAACTCTTTCTAAAGTTTAAGAGAAAACTCCACCAGTTCAGACAACCTCTTTCCGGTCAGACTTTGTACTATGTGTGGATATCTTTTCCACCGGAAACTTTGATCAACTGAAAGTAGAGATGTCTAGCTATAGAATGAGCTATCTCTCACACAAAACTTCGCATTACTCTGCGAGATCTACTTCGTTCTTCTACCAGAAATTACTCGTTTACTGTAAGAACTGTAACTGACCGAAAATGCGTTTACTGAGAAAACGTTAACTGTTAACTAACTTTTAAAACATACTCTGTTTCTTCCGCATACAAACAGTACGCACAAACATCCACATGAACATGTGTTTTCTATTAGAGAAGATGTGTACAAGTGAGCTTGGCCTCTTCTTGCTCAAGCTACAGAAACTCTCCTATACTGAGTAGTTTCTTATTACCATCTCTCTGAGATGAATACCCGATATCTCAGACTTCTATTATTCATCTATACATACGGGATCTATGGCGTCTTCTACGTTACATACGCGATCTATGGCGTCTTCTACCTCTCTCTCTGTATATCTGTATCTCTGCATCTCTGCGCATCTGCTATATATCTCTCTCTGTATATCTGTATCTCTGCGTCTCTGTGCATCTGCTATATCTCTCTCTTTTGGATTCTTGATTGATATATATATAGTCCTCATTCTTCCATGCTCTTCTGCGCACGTTCTTGTTCGCACTTCCCTTCTAGTATTCCTATGCACATTCTCTCTATGTATAGTTTGATTTGGCGTAACGTACTCTGATCCTGGGAGATTATGTACTGTACATAACGGTCGTGGATTTGTCCCTCCACTAAGGCTTTTGATTTCCTCTGGTTGTGCTTCCTTCTTTTTCTCTTTTTATGTCTGTTTGTCAAATTCGTGAGTGTTTCTTCAACAGCTCCCCCTCAATCACTAATTTGACATCTTCTGATCTCTCATATATCTTTCTTTCTTTTATACCTGCCATCTCTTTGAATCTGTTTGTCTTTGTTCCATCCAAGCTCTTTGTCAAAATATCTGCAATCTGATCTTTTGTCGGAGTGTATATTATTTCTATCTCTTTCTCCATTATCTTTTCCCTAAGGAAATGATACTGAATCTCTATGTGCTTTGTTCTTGCATGAAATACTGGGTTTGCTGCAAGATATAACGAACTCATATTATCTCCATGTATGATAGGTATACCTTGATCAATACCCATGCTTTTGAACAAGGTCTGTATCCATATTACTTCTTTTGCTGCTTCTACAAGTCCTTTGTATTCGGCTTCTGTTGACTGAGTTATGTATGACGTATCATACGAGTACCTTTCTGGTTGTCTTCTATTCCTGTTTGACCTTCTTGTCAAGCATTTCTTTGGATGCTTTTACTTTGTTTGAAAACTTGGAAAACGAATCTAGAGTAAAAAAAGTACAAGAATACATAGCCTCAAAGAAATTTATTTTTATAGACACATGCCATGGACTATTGTAAACACGATCTTTTAAGGGAAAATATTCACTCCAATTATCTTCCTTTTCATTCCCATAGGTACACAACATATCTTCAAGTACCCAATTAACCCTCTCAATTTTCTCATCAATTTATGGATGGAAAGTTTTACTTATATAAATTTGAGTACCATTGATTCAAATTTTTCCTTCTATAAGTTTAATGTGAACCTAAACTCTCTACCAAAAATAATATTTTTTTTACAAACACTTTTGCAACATTCAACGCATTATCAAACATTTCCATAGGAATGGAATGTGCCATCTTGGAGGTCAATCAAGTGCCACAAATATAGCACCAGGTTTACTTTTGATCATACGCAATTTCATGGTGAAGTCCATAGAGATGGTCTCCCATTTTGGAACGTCCAAAGATTGCAGTGTTCTAGCCATTCTTTTAAACTTAAACTTCACCTCTTGGTACTTTGAACATTCACTAAAATATTTTCTAATATCTTGCATCATATGTGTGGAAAAAAAAAATCATCTTTAGATAAGTTCCTAATCATCTTGGATGTATGGAAAAAGGTGCATCACGACAATCATGTAATATTTGAGCTTTCAATGAAGATTCAAAAGATATGCATGATCATTTGTTACAATATAAAAATACATTTTGCAAATGAAATGTCTTAATACAATGATTCCCTATTTGCTTGAAGAAACTCCAAATTAGGTGCATAAAAACAATCATGCTTCAACTATTCTTGAGTTTGAGTAAGAGAATTAGAATCTATTACAAAACGAAGACTACATAAATGTTGTTTAGTCAATACATTTGGGACCTTGCTTTCCTAGGAACCCAAATATTTAATATAGAAATCATACTCATGTAAGAGTTCAATCGAATGCTTTTTCCTATTGTTATGTAATGGTTGTGTGAAGATGTATTTTAGACTATGATGATCTATTTTCAATTCAAACTTAACCCCAAACAATAGATGTATCCAAAGCTTAAGTGCATGTACTATAGCAAACATTTTTAGATGTGGGTCAGATAATTAATTTGATGTTTCCTTAGTTTCTTAGATTCATATGTGACCAACCTACCATCCTCTAAAAGAACACATCCTATTTTAGTGTCACTTGCATTACATGAAACCACATAATATTTTCCAATCTTTTGTGTTTTCAAATAGAGTTTTTAATGAAAGTTTGTTTCAATGATCAAATGATGACTGCTAGGCATCAATCTGTTGGAGGAATGGGCCAAAATCTTTAGTAACTACAACATATGAGAGGTTCTTTATAGATCTAGTCAACTAATGGCACTCAACATCTTGGCTTAGTCGAAAGCCTTGCACCCAAGTGACCCACATTCGAATCCTCTAAAATAAAGATCAGCATAGCACATGATTTTTATGGAAGATCCGATAAACCTATTATTTATTGTTATTGAAGGCCACCCTAGTTCCAACATTTGGTATCACATCATAGTTAACATACACCCTTAACAAGATGAGTGATTATAGACTTGAGAATGGAGACAAGTTAGAGGGAATGTCCAACTATCCAACGTGGAGTTTTATGGTGATGAATCTATTAGTATCAAAGGACTTATGGAATACTGTCAATGGCACTTATCCAAGGGAAAAACAAGTCCGAGAAACGGCTACTTCATCTTCTAGAAGAACCCTTGTTCTTATTTCTGCTTTACAGGAGGTTAGTGAAGAAGAAGGAACCACTTCATCATTAGGAGTCCATACTAACACTAGATTATTTCCTACAGAAGAGCAATCCAAATAGGATTCAAGGGATACACTAGCACTTTCATATATTGATATGGGAGTCAAGAGGCATATTATATCCCAAATCAGGTCATGTAGAACCTTTGGACAACATTGGTTGGAGTTGAAGAATCTCGATTAGAGCAAAAACCATGTTAAGAAAGCTCATCTAACAAGATAGCTAGCCAATCTACACACTTCTAAACTCACTTCCATCTACGTATCATGCTTTTGTTACTTCTTTATCTCTCTACAAGAGAGAGAACTTTCATTTGAAGAGCTACAGTTCATGTTACTTCAAGATGAAGATCAACAAAAGAGTATGGAAGAGAATGATGAAGCCATGTTATCATTTTCAAAGGGGAAGGAAAGAAAGTCTACCAAGCTTTCTCCTAATGCTTCATCTACACCCAAAGAAAAGTCTTCGACTACATCTAATTGAGAGAAAGGAGTATGCCATTACTATAAGAAACCACATCATTTCATAGCAAAATGTAGAACAAGGATTTTCAATCAAAATAAGAAAGCATTAGGTAATAGAACTCAAGATCATCCAAAACCTAAATCTTCAAACATAGGTTCATATGTGTGTTACTATTGAAGAAGTATCTTTGGATTAGGCAATATTAAATGCAATGTCAGGTAATCCTTGGATTTTTTATTTTCGAGCTACTAAGCATATGACACATTGTAGAAAGCTATTTTCTTCTCTTTCTAACTCGTTAGGTAGAAGAGTGACCATTTTAGATGTTCATGTTTTGGATGTTGTGGGTGTTGGAAAAGTGAACCTTAAGTCAAAGTAGGTGAAAATTTTACAGGTTCCAATGTTCTTTATGTTGTAGACATGAAGACGAATTTTCTCTTGATATCTATTTTCTTGTTGATGGTTATAAAGTGGTTTTTAAGAAAGATTCATGTGAGATCCTCTCGCTTGATGAGGAGCATTTTCTACTTCAAGGTGAAAATAGAAGTGGCATGTTTGTGTTATCCAAAATTAGTCATGCTAATGTTGCTAGGTCTACTACACCTAGGGAGAACATGAAGTTATGGGATGCTAGATTTGGTCATATCAGTTAAAGAGCTCTCAAGCATATCAAAGATCAAGTTATGGTGGAGAGACTACCTACATTTGCTCTAGCAGATGACATAGACTCATGTGAAGGACGTCTTGAAGAAAAGCTTCACAAAGTTCCTTTCAAGAAGCATGGATACATCACACCCACAAGTTGTAGATCATGCATTTAGATGTGAATGATCTGATAAGAAAAAAAATTATTCAAGATTTCAAGTACTTTGCTTCATTTGTTGATGATTTCTCAAGCACTACAGCATATGAGGGGCATACCAACGTTGCCCATACCGGCGGTCATGCCTCGGCATCGGTATGACCGTTGAAAACGCTTGAAAAACCACAGATGCAATACCGACGGTCATTTAATCATCGGTATACACGGCGTCGGTATGAGTGCCGATATAGGCGTCGGTACTTTACTGTAAATTACCGACACTTATACCGACGCTTGTACCGACACTCATACCGACGCTTATACCGAAGCAATGTTTTAACCGGGCCCGAGAGCAAAAATTCCACATTTGCTTACATTTTGAACCAAAGTTTGCTACTGTGGAGTTTGTGCACGTGAACTAAATTTTGAACCTATTGTGCACACACATCTCTCTCTGTCTCTCTCTTTCTCTCTCTCTCTCTCTCTCTCTCTCTTTCTCTCTCTCTCTTTCTCTCTCTCTCTCTGTCTCTTCTCTACATCTCTGTTTCTCTAGATCTGAAATTTTGGCAAGAATTGCACATACTGTAGCATCCTTTCTCCTTCTTTGTGTTTTCCCTTTTCTAATTTCTCTTCTCTTTCGTTTTGCACGAGCTTTTTGGCATCAAATCTTTGGAATTCAACGAAGGGCAACATTAAGTGGACCTTGATACAACGCTCCAAACAATTACATCGATGTAAGTGATTGTTTTGTTTTCGATTGATATAGAGTGAGATAGAGAGAGATGAAAGAAAGAGAGAGATCTAGAGAAACATAAAGAGAGAGAGAGAGAGAGAAAGAAAGAGAGAGATAAAAGAGAAAGATAGAGAGAGAGTGAAAGAGAGAGAGATGAAATAGAAAGAGAATGAGATAGAGAGAGAGATGCATACATACATACACAGAGATATGCATGCACATACTCACATACATATTACATACACACATGCATATTACATACACACTCACATACATATTATATACACACATGCATATACATACACATACATATTACATACTCACATGCATACACACAGATACATACATACATGCATATTACATACAAACATGCATATTACATACACACATGCATATTAGATACACACATGCATATACATACACACATATTTATTCTCATACTCACATACATACATACATGTATACACACATATACATACACACATGTACACACACACATGTATACATACACACATGCATATGCATACATACATACACCGATATTTGCATGTACACACACACACATACATACATACACACTCACATATGTATACACACACAAATGTGCATACACACATGCATGTTACCGTTAGTGTCCATGTGAAAGGCCAAATGGCCACCGGACACTTCTTTGTATATGTTCTTTAAAAAAACATATAGTGGCCAGGGTCAGTCACAGATTGGAAGTTCGACCGCATTTGTAAGACCTAAGAAGTCTGTCTTCGTGCTCCCTCTGTACTGTGTTTTCTGCGTATTCTACAGCTCTGTGCGGAGTACTGTGTGCGGCGTCAAAGCTCGGTTTTCTACCCCGAGCATATCGTCATGGAGCTCTCGAGAAGGAGAGTGCAGTGTGGTGCATCGCCATCGAAATACTTCATTGGTATCAGAGCAGTCCGAGGCAAAAAGCTTTGTTCCTTTGTGCGAGCGAAGCGAGTACCCCCCCCCCCCCCAGGCTTTCGACTAAGGCGGCGACTAAGGCGGCGACCAAGGCATAGACCTTGGCATACCTTGTCATCCGAGTCACCCAAGTCACCATTGGCGCCGTTGGCTGCGCGCGAGGGAGGACCTCAACGATCAACGAATATAGAGGTTCCCGGTACTTCCCGGGAGGTCCCCCATCCCAGTATTGTTCCCCCCAGAGCTCGCTTAACCGTGGCAATCTCTTGCCACTAAGCTACACTCTTGTGGCGTTTGAAGAAGGGGAAAGACTAAGGTTGACATTACCTTGAACAAGTTTTGGTCCCTCAAAGCTTCATTTTTGCTTTTAAAGCCTATTTCTGAAGCAATTTTGGGGTGTTTTTTGGAGCCATTTCGGAGTACTTTCGCACGTAGTTCTCTTCACACACGTCCAAGAACATCAAGAAGAGTGTTCCTTGTACTTCTTAGACAATAAATATCAACCTTTAGGGCTGTATTTTCAGCCACACTCGTAAAACTACAGGTTTCTCGAGGGGTTTTTAGTTTTGGTGGGAGCAGTTGTTGCAAATTTATGCAGGTTTTTTAAAGCCTAAAACATTAGAGTTGACAGACACTTGCAGGTGTTATTGGCTAGTTTTTGGGCTGTGTATTCAGCCTTTTAGTGTCATTTTACTGCATATATTGAGCACATACACACCATGTACGCTTCTGTGGACACCGCTTATGTACGTCCATGTGGGCATTGATATAGCGGTTACGTTCTTTGCATAAAGCCTTTTACGTTTGATAAAGAGGGTCGTGGTGAGGTTTTCTTAACTAGGAGACACCCAGATGTAGGGGTCTCTTCGGTGATGTAGGTGGAAGACTTACCCAGCCTCGCCATAGGAGATGTATGATAGTTGTTCATAGGTGCTCGATAAGCCTAGTTGGCTTCTATTGGGTAACTGATTATATGCAGTGGAGTGAGTGATTCACTATGCAGGTAGACATGTCAGTACTTGCAGTTTTATGATACTTTGACACTGGTCATATGCTAATTTTGCAGAGGATACTCTGGCAAAATTTTTCCAAATTTCTGGTTTAGTCAACTATATAGTGGTTGATTTACTCCTTGATACACTTATTTGTTGGTGTTTGGACTCTTCTAGCTCCATTATCATTCTACTCAGTTCTCTACGATCATGGCATCAGAGGTCTCAGGCACATCCGGTGGATCAGGGTCTAGTGCTAGCGTTCCGAGAAGGAGCTATAGCTTGCAGGGCAAAGACCATTTTGAGATCCGAAAATTTGATGGCACAAACTTTGCTCTATGGAAGAATCAGATAAAAGATGTGCTGATTCAAAGAAGGCAATGGAAGCTAGTAAATGGGATTTCAAAGAAGCTTGCTGACATGGATGAAGATGATTGGGATGAGTTAGATGAAATGGCCAGGTCTACCATTCACTTGCACCTGGCAGATAATGTTTACTTTACAGTATTAGACTGTGAAAGTGCAGAGGAGCTTTGGAAGAAGTTATGCAATACATATGAAAAAGAGACGCCATCAAATAAAGCATATCTGATGAGAAAATTATACGACCTTCGTATGAAGGACACAGATAGTGTTGCTACTCATCTAAATGAGTTTGATGCCATATTCTCCCAGTTACAGGCTCAGAAAATGGATATGGACAATGAAATGAAAGCAGTATTGCTGTTATGCACCCTGCCATCATCATGGGATACATTTTGCACAGCTATTAGCAATAGTGCACCAGGTGGTAAACTCGTCTATGATGACATATGTGGAGCACTTTTGAGTGAGGAGATTCGTAGAAAATCTATGGTTGGCACTCAGAGTGGAGATGCATATAATGTTCGTGATTCTTACCAAGGAAAGAATCAACAGCGTGGCAGGAGCAAGAACAAGGAAAAGAATGGTCAACGGAATAAGAACAAAAGTAAATCAAGGAAGAGAGATATTGAATGCCATTATTGTCATAAGAAAGGACACATGAAGAAAGACTGTTATGCATTAAAGAATGCCAAAGGTAAAGGACAGAATGTTGATGGGCATGTTAAACAGTTACCTGCACCATCTACTTCGACTGTGAAGATTGAAGAAATTAATGCTATTTTTGATGATGCTGATGTGTTGACACTTGATAGTATTGTGCCATCTGAGGCACTTATGGCTGATTCTCTTTCCCACACCTCGCTGCTAGATTCTGGTGCTTCTTTCCATGTGACACCACATAGAGAATGGTTCTCTAATTATGCAGCAAAGTCTCTTGGTACCGTGAGACTTGGTGACTCTTACCAGTGTGATGTTGTGGGGATTGGAGATGTGGTTGTGCAGTTCATTGACGGTTCAAAGTTTACTATGCATAATGTACGCCATGTACCTCAGTTATCATGCAGTTTGATGTCAGTTGGTCAACTTGATGACCTTGGTTACAAGGTGGTCTTCTATGCTCAGCCCTTTTGTATATCAAAGGGCAATATGGTTATTGCAAAAGGAAGGAAAGTTGGCTCACTTTACCCTTTATTTGTATCACAGAAAGAACACTTGTTAGCTGCTACTGAACAACCTATTGCTTGTATTTGGCATGGTCGTTTGGGCCATATATCTCGTAGTGGAATGGAAAATCTTTCTCGTTCTGGCTACTTACCTGTGTTATCTTTCTCTGATTTTTCATTTTGTGAGCATTGTCAATATGGAAAGCAAACCAGAAATGTGCATAAAATGCACATTGACTCTTCAATTCAGCCTTTAGATCTTGTTCATACAGATGTGTGTGGTCCTATGCCCACTAGGTCCTTAGGTGGTTCTCTTTACTTTGTCACTTTCATAGATGATGCTGCTAGAAAAGTCTGGGTATATCCTATCAAATCGAAGGATGATGTATTCCCTACTTTCAGAAAATGGCTTGCTTCAGTTGAGACTGAAAAAGGAACTAAGCTTAAGGCTTTACGTTCAGATAATGGGGGTGAGTATACCTCACATGAATTCAACCTTTTCTGTCAGTGTAGAGGGATTCGTAGAGAGTTTACAGCTCCTTATACCCCAGTACAGAATGGTGTAGCTGAGAGGATGAATAGAACTATTCAAGATAGAGTAGTCTCTATGTTGCATCATGCAAACCTCTCACAAGGTTTTTGGGCAGAAGCAGTATTGACTGCAGTTCATGTGATTAACCTTTCACCTAGTACTGCCAAAGGTCTGAAAGTGGCACAAGAGTTATGGACACGGAAACCACCATATTATGATCATCTTCGAGTTTTTGGGTGTGAAGCATATGTTCATATACCCAAGAATCTTAGACGGAAGTTGGACCATAAGTCCAAGAAATGCATTTTTCTTGGATATGGTCGAGAAGGACAATTTGGATATCGCTTATGGGATCCTGAAACACGGTCAGTGATCAGAAGTAGTGATGTCATTTTTAATGAGTCTAAGATGCATAAACAGCCGATTAAGGAGGTTGAAGTGAGAAGAGTTGTGTTTGAGGATACTAGTCCTCCGGTTAGCATGCATAAAAATGCTGCACATAGGGATGTTCAAGAGAATGTCCATTCAGATCAGTCTGCACATGTTCCTGTTCAGCAACCATTGAGACGTTCTACACGTGTCTCATATCCACCTGATAGATATGTTCCAGGTTTAGATTTTGTTATGCTAACAGATGCCGGTGAGCCCTCTTGCTACAAAGAGGCTATGCAGACAGAGGATCATGTCAAGTGGGAGCGTGCCATGAAGAGTGAGTTGGATTCTATTCACAAGAATGGTACTTGGGACTTAGTACCTTTGCCAAAGGGCAGCAAAGCTTTACCATGTAAATGGGTATATAAGCTGAAATTCACAATAGATAGTGCTTCTCCAAAATATAAAGCACGACTTGTTACAAAGGGTTTTAAGCAACAACATGGTGCTGATTCTGAGGAAATCTTCTCTCCAGTGGTCAAGATGACTACTTTGCGCATGTTGCTTGGATTCGTTGCAATGGAGGACTTAGAACTAGTCCAAATGGATGTGAAAACAACTTTCTTGCATGGAGATATTACAGATGAGATCTATATGGAACAACCAGAGGGTTATGTATTTCCTGGCAAGGAAAGTCTAGTTTGTAAGCTCAACAAGAGCTTGTATGGACTTAAACAGTCTCCTAGACAATGGTACCAAAAGTTTGATGCTTTTATGAAGTCCCAAGGCTATTCTCGGAGCAATGAGGATCATTGTCTCTACACAAAGAGATGTTCTGATGGTAGCTTGATATACTTGATACTTTACGTCAATGATATGTTGATTGCTGGGAAGTCCTCTTATGATTTGTCGATTCTCAAAAAGAAGTTGAGTCAGACATTTGATATGAAGGATTTGGGGGATGCCAAACATATTCTTGGCATGCGCATTACTCGTGATAGGAGTAAAAGATGCATATACTTGTCTCAAAGTGAGTACATATCCAAAGTACTTCATCGATTCAATATGAAGGGTGGAAAGGCATTGAGTACACCTTTACCCACATATGTGAAATTGAGCAAGGATGACTGCCCCAAATCAGATGAGGAAAAGGAATTCATGACCAAAATTCCCTATCAGTCTGCTGTTGGTAGTCTTATGTATGCTATGGTAGCTACGAGACCAGACATTGCATTTGCAGTGGGAGTTGTGAGCAGATATCTGTCTAATCCTGGCAAGAAACATTGGGAAGCGGTCAAAATGATTTTGAGATATCTGAGTGGCACTAAGGACAAGTGTCTATGCTTAGGTAGAGGGAAAGCATCCATTATTGGTTACACAGATTCTGACTATGCTGGTTGTGTAGACAATCGTAAGTCTACATCAGGGTACATTTTTCATTTTGCTGGAGGTGCTATCTCTTGGAGATCTCGTCTTCAAGAATGTACAGTTGTTTCCACCACAGAAGCAGAGTATGTTGCAGCAAGTGAGGCATGTAAGGAAGCATTGTGGCTTTCTCGTCTTGCTTGTGATATGGGTTTGCCTCAGCATTAACCTCACTTGCTCAGTGATAGTCAGAGTGCCATTGCTTTGGCTAAGAATCCGGTCTATCATGCAAAGACCAAGCACATTGAGGTGAGGTATCACTTCATTAGAGATTGCTTAGCCACTGAGAGCATTATTCTTGAGAAGGTTCACACTCGAGATAATGTTGCACATGCTTTGACTAAAGCTCTACCACAGGATAGCTTTCGACACTGTTGTCACTTGATGGGGGTTACTTGATTCTTGATCTTACGCAGTCACTTGTATACTGTGTAACATGCCCATCAGGTGGGAGGTATAGTTGGTATACTTACACTCAGGTATTCTTTATCATTCTTTCTTTTTTCTCCCATAGTTACTCTAGCCATATTGGCCTTTAGTGGGAGATTGTTATCGTTAGTGTCCATGTGAAAGGCCAAATGGCCACCGGACACTTCTTTGTATATGTTCTTTAATAAAACATATAGTGGCCTGGTCAGTCACAGATTGGAAGTTCAACCGCATTTGTAAGACCTAAGAAGTCTGTCTTCGTGCTCCCTGTGTACTATGTTTTCTACGTATTCTACAGCTCTGTGCGGAGTACTGTGTGCGGCGTCAAAGCTCGGTTTTCTACCCCGAGCATATCGTCGTGGAGCTCTCGAGAAGGAGAGTGCAGTGTGGTGCATCGCCATCGAAATACTTCAATGCATATGCATACATACATACACACACATACGCATGTACACAAACACATACATACATACACACATGCATATTACATACACACACACACACATATATATACACACTCACATATGTTTACACACTCAATATGTATACACACATGCATACATGCACATACACATACACACACATCACATATACATACACACATACACACATATAAATGTTTTAAGGTTAGGGTTTTAAGATTAGGGTTTATGAATTTCTCTTTTCTTTTGTTTTGCAGGAGATTTTTGGCATCAATTCTTTGGAATTCGACGAAGGAAAAAATTAAGTGGACTTTGACGACAACGCTCCAAACAATTACATTGATGTAAGTGATTGTTTGTTTTCCATTGATATAGAGTAAGATAGGGAGAGAGAGATGAAAGAAAGAGAGAGATACATACACACATAGTTGCATGTACACACACATACATACATACACGCATGCATATTACATACACACACACATATAAATACACACTCACATATGTATACACACACTTATGTGCATACACACATGCATATGCATACATACATACACACAAATATACATTTACACACACATACATACATACACACATGCATATTACATAAATGCACATATATATACACACTCACATATGTATACACACATGCATACATGCACATACACATACACACACATCACATATACATACACACATACACACATATACATGTTTTAGGGTTAGGGTTTTAGGATTAGGGTTTTTGAATTTCTCTTTTCTTTTGTTTCGCAGGAGATTTTTGGAATTGATTCTTTGGAATTTGACAAGAGACGATGTCAATTGGGCTTTGACAAGAGCGTTCAAAAGAATTACATCGATGTAAGTGATTCTTTTTTTCTATATTATAAATAGTGATAGAGAGGGAGAGAATAAGAGAGAGAGAGGGAGAGAGAGATGAAAGAGAGAGAGAGGGAGAGAGATAAAGAGAGAGATATAGATAGAGAGAAAGAGAGAGACATAGAGATACATACACACAGATGCATACATACTACATACACAAATGCATATGCATACATACACACACACACGTATACATGCACACACGTGTACACACACATGCATACATGCACATACACATACACACACATCACATATACATCCACACAAACACACATATACATGTTTAGGGTTAGGGTTTTAGGATTAGGGTTTTTGACTTTTACACATATACACACATAATACATACACACATGCACACATATACACATGCATACACACATACACATACACATACACATACACATACACATACATATACACATACACATACACATACACATACACATACATACATACACACACACACACGCATACATACATACAGACACACATACATACATACATACATACACACATACACATAGAGAGAGAGAGATTCACACGCACACACATGCATACATACAAAACGTGACATATACATACACACATATGCATGTTTTAGGGTTAGGGTTTTAGGGTTAGGGTTTTTGGCTTTTACATATATACACACATGCATACACACATATACACATATGAACACATAATACATATGTACATACACATATATATATACACGTGCATACACACATACACACACACACATACATACACAGACACACACACATACACACACACACACACACACATATATATATATATATATATATATATATATATATATATATATATATATATATATATATATATATATATATATATATATATATATATATATATATATATATATATATATATATATATATATATATATATATACATGCATACACACATACACATATGTGACATATACATACACACATATGCATGTTTTAGGGTTAGGGTTTTTGGATTTTACATATATACACACATGCATACACACATATACACATATAAACACATAATACATATACACATACACATATATATACACATGCATTTACACATACACACATATACATGTTTTAGTTTTAGGTCTTTAGAATTAGGATTTTAGGATTTTTACATAGATACACATATGCATACACACACATACACATATATACACAAGAATACACACATACACCTATTTTAGGTCTAGGTCTTTAGGATTAGGGCATTAGGATTTTTACACATGGAGATAAATACTTACACATATACAAATATACACACATAATACATATACACTTACACATGTATATACATGTGTTCTAGTTGTGGTTTATAAATATCATGTCAATGTGTCCCATTTCTTTGTACAGGATTCATGATTCATTTCGCTCATGTCTTTTGTATTTGACAATATGTTTTTCTTTATCAAATCATTTTTTTGTTGTCTGTCATACATGTCACATGTACTTGGGTTTTTCATGGGCAGAGTGGATTGTCTTTTGCTACACAACAACATGGGAATGTTGCTGTAGCAAGAGACAACACACTCTGCCCAAAAAAAATTTGCAGATATGTTCGTCGGTATAGGCAACGGTATAAGCGTCGGTATCCCCAGGCACATACCGATGCTTATACCGACTATTTTTCCCAGGGGCATACCATGGCTTATACCGACGCTTATACCGACGCATATATCGACGCTTATACCGACGCTTATACCAACGCATATACCGACGCTTATACCGATGCTTTGGTTCCGACGCCTACACCGACCCTTACACAGACATCGGGGAAAAATCGCGCCCGTTCATTTTCCTCGGTAGAAGCCTCGGTATACGCCTGATATGTTGTAGTGAAGATATTCATGGATTTATGGTCTTAAAGTAAAGTTAGACATTTTTCCTACTTTCAAGAAATTCTTAGCTATGATTGAAAATGAAAGTCAGGCAAGGATCCAGCTTTAGCCTAAAGTGATAGAGGAGGAGAGTACATGTCTAAAGACTGAATGTTTTTTTCTCGAAGAAAAAGGTATCTCTCATCCACTCACTATTCCTTACACACCAAAACAAAATGGTGTTGTGGAGAGAAACAATAGGATACTTGTTGAGATGATGCATAGTATGATGTCTTCCAAAAAGCTTTCTCCCAAGTTTTGGTTTGATGTAGCACATGCAGCTAATCACATTCTCAATAGGTCTTCCACAAAAGCTTTAAAGGTCATTACACCTCATGAAGCTTATTATAGGAAGAAACCCAATGTGAGTTACTTCAAAGTATTTCGTTCTCCAGCTTATGTTCACATTGAGAAGGAGGATCATGGTTATCTTGATGTAAATTCCATTAAAGCTATCTTTATTGGTTATGAAATTGGAAGCAAAGGATACAGATTCTATGTCTTAGGTACATGTGATATCCTACTCTTATGCAATGCATATATTGCAAAAAGTCAAATTTATGATAAGAAAGAAGAGATTCCAGAATTCATAAAAGTAAATGATTATGGATTTTTTAGAAGTAATTTGGATTCTTATTTTTAGCCATACAAGAGGGGTTGTGAACATTCTCACACCCTAAGAGATGCTTGATAAAGGTGAAGAGATAGTTACATTATGTACATCACTACCTAGTCCATCATGAGTACCTCTTGATGGTCTGACTTATGAAGTTCGAGAACGTTCTAGAGTTCCAAAAGAAAGAGATACTAAATAACTAGAAAGGATTCCACCACTTTTCTAGAATATGCCAAAGTGGTTGTATCAAACCTTCAAGGAGAGTGGTATAAAGGAATGCACTAGAAGAACGAGAAGTAAAACAAAAAGACAACAAATAGACCAGGTAAATTATGTAGAACATTTTGAGATTCATAATATTTTAGCTCTTACCTCAGATGAGAATGAACCAGCTTGTGTTCAAGATGCGCTACAATGTGATGTAAATTACTTAGGTATTTTACATTATTATCTTGTAATTGAATTTACGTATAGAGATGTGTGTATCTATTTGTCACAAATTAAACACGTTGAAAAATTAATGGAAATGTTTGATATGTCAGATTATAAGCCTATGCAGATACCTATGGATGTCAATGTGTGATTACAGTGGGAAGCACATTCAGAACCATTTCATGCTACATTATATAGTCAAGCAATCAGCTGCTTGATATATCTATGTAATAGATGACCTGACATTTAGTTTGCACTTTCTCAAGTATCCAATATCATGTAGAATCACCTCAAGATTCAATGGAAATCAGTAGAGAAATATTTGCAGAGTCACAAGAAGTTTTGTAGGTTATTGAACCTTGAACCATTATAACATTGAAGGGGGATTTTTTGAAAAAAATCTCAACATAGTTCAAGAACGGGCCAAAATCTTCACTAACTAAAGCATATGAGAGGTTTTTTGTAACTCTCTTGGTGCTAGGCACCTTGGCTAAGTCAAACGCCTTGCACCCAACTAACCCAAGTGCAAATCCTCTAAAAAAGAGATGGGTGTAGGTCAAAAATTTTAATGGAATATCCTATAAACCTATGATTTATTGCTATTGAGGCCCGCCCCACTTCCAAAAAAATCCATATGAATCCTTTATTCTTTTTCGTCAAAACTATGAGCATATTAGCTATCCTAGAGACATCCTTAATGTATGGTCTCTCATATTTCTTCAAGCCTAAAAGACTTCTAACATCTATTAAAATTCTTGGAACTCACCAATGAACTAATGTTTTTCCTTTATGATGTTTTATATGAATTCCCTCTTCATATAAGAATCTTGATGAATACAAAAGCTTGTCCTTCGAAAAGAAATATTTACTCCTCTTCTCATAGAATTTGTGTTCACTAAGTGCTTATAAAGTCTTTTTCACATGTATATGATTCTCACCATCATCTTTGGAGTATAAAAATATATAATAGAGAAGTAATAATATGGATTCATCAAGCTAATCATTAAAAACGTTGTTCATCAAGCACCAAAATGTGGTAGGATAATGTTTTAATCCAAAAGGTAAAATTGTGAACTTGTAGTGGCAATAATATTTTCAGAAATGTTTCTTGGGTGTGGCATCTATTTTGATCCTAGCTTGAAGATATCTAGATCTTAAGTCAATTTTAATGACTATAGTTATTCCACTTAATTGACTCAACTATTCATCTATATGAGAAATGGGATACTTGTTTTTTATCATTCTTTTGATTAGGCCCACTATATTCAATGCATAATCTATAAGAGACATCTTTCTTGTTATTAAATAAAACATGTGCTTCAAAAGCTCATCTAATTCAATCTTGAGGTCCTCTAATATCTCTATGTTAAATCTATATTTTGTTCTAGAATATGGTTTGCTCCCTGAATAAAGGCCAAGTGCATGGTAGGTCTTTAGGAGTGCATTTGCATATTCTTATAAAACTTCTTTTACATAATTCAAAAGCTTTTCCTCATTATATTTCCCATGTAGATTATTGACACAGACAACAAGTGTTTTGCATACAGCACATATATTTCTAATTATCTACATGGTAGAAATGGAGGATTATGCTCATTGCATATGATGTGGATAGATTCATTGTCTTTTCTTAGAGTAAATGTTATTTTTTCACAACCAATTGTTGCATAATTGTGAACCAATTATTTCATGCTTAGAATTTTATCACATTTGCGCATTTCAAAAGAAAACCTATCTAAAAAAGTAAACACAAGGTTTTCATATATCCTTCCATACAAATTAGTCTTCCATTCATCATCTTTACATCTCTTGATGTCTATATATTTAAATATATCAGTAAAATTTTCATCAATTTGAAGCTTAGAAAACAATGCGTATTACTTGATTCGATTAGAAATCTAACTTTATGCATAGAACACATACCCTAAATTGTAATGAAAGAAGCCCTTGGGAAAGAACTAGCCCCGATGCAACATACTACGATCATCTACTTTGTGAATCATTCTACCTTCCTCAATGATGGTCTGCAACTTCACTTGTGTAGGCTAAAAGAGTGCCTTGCCTAGGCATTCATATTTTTTATATCCTTATTCATCGCATCTGAACACAAACCATCTTTTCACTTGATCAATAAAATGAGAATCCTTTTTCCAAAGAATAAGTTGATGCCTCCTAAGAGTTCCCACCTTAGTAGGATTCTTACTATGGTTATTAAAAGATGAATTAGTGTGTTGTTTGTTCATGTTTGTTGGAGGATTACTTTGTGGCATATATCCAATCCGGATAAATCTAATTCTTCTCACCTTTTGCCAATTGGGCTTTCTCCATTCTCTCAAACTTTTAAATTATCGCAATAGCATCAATCAAATTAACACATCTAGATCCCTTCACTTGATAACATGGTCCCTCATGAAGTCTTTCGAGAAACGTGCTCTTCAAAGCATCCCTTCTAACCTCCAATGCATACTTATGAGGACTCAAAAACATCTTTTTATACTCATCCATAGGCAATCTATGTATGTCACCCTTGTGTTGTTGAAAATTATAGATCTCCATCTTCTTCTCCATAGTGTAGTGTGGAGAATAATAACACTTGTTTACTTGCTCCCTAAACTCATTCCATAGAGCCGATTGAGAATGCACCCAAGTCTCCATGTAGAACTTCCACCATAGGTTTGCTATGCCACATAAGTGTAGGATCCTAACCTTTGGCTTGGAATCCTTGCCAAAGGGCCATAGATTAAGGAAATACTTTAGCTCCTCAATTCACGCCTCAAGATCTTTGTTGCTCTTCTTCTCAACACCAATATTATCCAATTTTTCCTTCTTGAAGATGTTCGAGGGAAAGCTCACCTACCTCCATATCTTCATTATTACATTTCTTTCTTAGTGGAGGCACCCTAGATATTCTTTCACATTCATTAACTTAATCATACGGCTCTAAAAGCAAAATTATTGATACTAGGTTGGATGTTGCAAAATTATCTCTAAAAGAAATCTTTCATTTGGATGGAATGTATAAACCCATAATTCTTTATAGAGTCTTTAGGTTCATATCCAAATTTTGGAAACAAACATTTCAATAAACTGGTACTCAAACATGTAGAAGTACAAATTTTCATTCACACATTGATAGGGAAACTTAGTGGGTTAATTAGGTACTTGAAGATATGTTGCATATGCATGTGAATGAAAAGCAAGATAGTTGAACTTATTATTCCCCCTTAGTTGAGTTTGCATACAATAGTGCATGGCATACATCTATAAATGACTTGATTATTACGCATGATCATGGCATAAAGGACATCAAAGAAAGGCTTGGGAAGGAGTTCATATCCTAGGTAATAAATTCATATATAAGAATAATGGTATATGTATTATGGAAACAAAGCGCAGCTTTGATGTATTGAAGAAATATGGATTTAGAGGGTGCAAACCGTTGAGCAAATCAATGGAAGCAAACATGAAATTAACTTCGATGGAAGGTAATGAAGTTCAATATGCACTCTTATATAGGTCTATAGTGGGCTCTTTGAACTATGTCACTATTACAAGATCTGACCTAGCATATAGAGGACTCCATCTTCTAATAACTAGAGTAAGGAATCTTGTTCACGTGGAAACTAAAAGGAGGCATTAAACCAGCCATTGGTAGGAAAAGCTTGATTTTATTGAGTGAGAAAAAAGACTCAATTTTTTCTTTTTGTTGTAGCACATGACATCGAACATACAAATTTCCAAGCAAGGCAATGTTTTAGTGTATAGAAGCAAAGGTAATAAACATGATTGAAGAAAGTACAAATATTGAAAAAGAAGATGGAGGTAATTTCCCTAATTCTACTCTACGTTGCATCTCGGCTAGTTCATTGTCAACAGCTTCTCTTATTATGAAATTGGGTATGATTTCTTTGCATAAAGTTAGATTTATCACGCATTCAACTAGTACACATTGTTATCTATGTTTTCAAAGTGGTCGATTTTTAGTAACAACCTTAAATACATAGACATCAAGTCCTATACAGATGGACAATGGAAACGTACATTATAGGAAAGGATACATTGAAGACCTGGGATATATGTCGACTCAAAGATTTTTATCTAAGAGTTTTGATGTGATTGAAATGCAATAATGTGACCTAGGCATGGACTTGCTATTTCAACCCAAGATGGTGAATCTATCCATAAACTAGCGATTGATCATAATCCTAAACCTATTCTCACTTTTTTTTCCAAAAGGAAGTTCCAATACTAACATATTCTCATTTATGCCATGTAGATAGCTAGACAATTACGTGATGTCTACAAAACATTTGTAGTGTATGTGAGTAATTTGTATGGGAAAGATAATCAGGAAAAGCTTTCAAACTATGTCGAGGTAGTTCCTGAAGGCCTATGTGGTATACCTCCACCTACAAAGAGTGAGCATATACAAAGGAGAAAACAGAGACCTTGATCAAGAGAACTCGATCAAATATTCTATATCAATAATAAGAGGGAAGTACTGAGAAAGTGTAGGAAGGCAAGGCCAAAACGGAGAGAGAAAAAATATAGATGGATGCTACATCTGTGGTATGTTCACTAAGTATGCAAGAGATTGTTACAAAAAACACAAGGGAAACTCATCATACAGAGGGCAAGGAAATTATGTGTCTACTTCAAATGAGAATGAAAGCATGCTAGCCATGATGTACATGAGTAGTTATAAGAGACAAGGATCAAATATATGGTATATTCATAGTGAGTGGAACAATCACATGAGCAAAAACAAGGATTGATTTTCAAATATCAAATTAAGATAAAATAAAGGGCATCTGGAGATAGATGATGATTCTACGCATGCTATTACACAAATAGATGATGATACTACCCACGCCATTTTCTGTTTAATCCAAATCATAAGAAACTTCAAAAACAAAAAACGAAATTGTCACTAGAGCAAATGCCATAAAACAATGAGTACAAAGTAAATGATTCTTATAGCTAGCTCCAGAGAAAAATGCTGGTGGGGTGAAGCAAAAACAAAAACAACATGTATTAGCATGGCTCTAAAGTAAACAATTTTGGGTTATTCTAATACATGTTGTTTTCATTTTTGCTTTGTTACAGCAACATTCGACATGCCGTTTAGAACACATATTAGCTTGCATAGCACCATATGGGCTAAAGTTTATGTAGTAACTTTTCAGGGATCCGTTCCGGTGCGACAAGTGATATTATACTCCAAGCGGAAAACACAAACCGAAGGCGTGTCCCGGAATCAAATCTCATGGCTGAACCCTAGTTTTAAATCCGAAACAGAGCCTTATGGGTTAGTACTGACTTTATATCCAATTGTTTACGAAGAACAAACGGAATAAGCTTCCATAGACTTGACTTGATTTCGTTGTTCTTCCGTCGGTCGTTCTGTTGTTCTCGATATTCATGGCAGTTTCGTTTCTTTCTTGGCTTCAAGACGACAAGAAAGGGCTCAGGGAGTAGGTCCATGAATACGGTTAGGAGCTGGCGGAATCGGATAGGTGGACCACCCACCCACCGTATGGACGGATGGTAATGTCGACACGTTTATTTAACATATTTGAGGCTAAATGTTTGGAGGAAATTCTTCATGCTTCCTCAATTACAAAGAGTCTTGTTTCTGTGGGTCAAATGGTTGAAATACGATTATAACTTAAGTTAAACAAGAAATGATGCTTCGTGGTAAACCTCATAGAGGGGTATAGATTGGTGGGAAAATGCAAAAGGGAGGGAAGGATATTCACATTGAATGTGAAGCCAAAATTCAACCACACATCCTACCTCACATATGGAAGTAGAAAGGTAGCAGAATGGATCTTTGGCATATAGGGTGCATCAATATCAATTATGAGAGGTTGAAAGAGATGGAGAAGAAGGCTTTAGCACTTATACTATTGAATCTTCATCATCAAAATCTCAAGAATTGCTATGAAGCCTACTATTTAAGAAGAGTATTTATGTGAGTTATCATCCACTCGATTTGGTTAATATAGATGATTGAGCACCAACAAAGGAGAGTTAAAATGGAGTTAATAGATACTTTATAACCTTCATTGATTATTACAAAAGGATGACTTTGCTCTATTCAATGAAAGACAAATCAGATGTCTTTAATTACTTCAAGAAGTTCAAAGATGTTGTGGATAAGGAACATGATAGGTATGTCAAATCTCCAAGGTGAAATGGAAGGGTGCCAAAACCACTACCATATACATCATGAACAAAGTACCTACATCGTGTATTCATACTTCAACACCATATGAAGCTTAGTATGACTAGATGTATTAGACTTGAGAGTGTTTTGTTTTTCTTTCTATGTCTTAATATCAAGTGAGCTACAAAGTAAGATAGATGATAGAGCAATTAAATATGTACATTCATAGCGTATGCAAGTGAATGAAAGAGGTACAGATGATATAAGCCCATAAACAAAGAGTAAAAGCTATCAAAGGGATGTTAGATTTGATTATCTTGGTATTATTCAAATATGTTTCTCCAAACTAATGAAGAAGATGAAGGAAGGAGCGTAAGCAGAAATGAATAGCTAGAGAGCATGGTTCTTAAGGGGTTAAAGGAGTCAAGCTCAAGAAGATACACATCCTCGAGTAAACATATTCCTACATTAAGTGATCAAAGTGATCTAAGGAACAAAGGAAAACTAAGATCACACATATTGAAGAGGATGAAGAGTTCTGGATACAACTCAATGAAGACCATCATGGAATTTAGGGAGAGACCTTGAAGGCATCCAAAAAGCATCCAAATCAACGGAAATTTGAAGTACGAAGGTCACAAAGGGTACGCTATCTATTTGAGACGCTTACATATGATTCATTCATGGATAGGCACTCCACATATATGAGAAGATTTGTTGAAGTTCCTACATGCTTTAAACAAGAATATAGATGCACAAAATGGCAAGAGGCTATCCACTAAATTTTTGGAGGACAACGATAATTGGATATTAGTACGAAGGAAGAGAGACATGAAGGTAAATGGAAATAAATAGGTGATCAATGTAAAGAAGCACTTACATGGTAACACTAATAAATAGGAGGCAAGACATGTAGCTAAATCAGTTGCTTAGATGTATGGTTTAGACTATGAATAGACCTTCAATTGTGAAGCAAAGATAATTACAATTTGAAGAATCACTCCGATTTCAGCTAACAAGCATTGGAAGATTGTTTAGCTTTATTTGAAGAATGGTTTCCTAAAGGGGGAGCTAGATGAAGCAATCTAGATGGACCAACCATAAGGGTTTGAAGATAGAAACAAAGAATGATTATGTTTGTAGGTTGGACAAAGCACTCTATGGTTAAAGCCATCCCAAGGGCATGGAATCAAAGTCTTGTCAACTACTTGGTAAGTTGTTGCTATAAAGAAAGAAATATTGTTTCTTCATTATTCTACAAAAGAAAACGTGAAACATCTATATATTATGTGTGTATGTAGATAAATTTATCAATACGGGCAACCATGAAGAAGAATTTAATGACATCGAGAGGAGACTCCATGAAGATTTTAAGATTGCACACCTTGAAGAGGAGACTTCGTGAATGTGAAGATCATTCTGAACGGTCTTCCTTATTCATATGAGAGTTTTGCTTCTACTCTTCGGTTTATGAGGAAAGGCAATCCAAATGCCTTGTCATTTGAGGAGTTAGTCTTTGTTTTGTTGCAAGAAGATCAGTCTAGGTAGAATAGGTCCATTATGAGTGTTGTAGATCAAGCTTTCCTGGCTAGTTAGAAGGGCAAAGGAAAATGGAGCTCTTCAACTAGTAAGCAGAAATGTGCCAATTCTGCACAATCAAAGAGGGAAGACAAAGATGAAAAGAAATCAGAAAAGCAAAAATTGTTTTGCAAGTACTATAAAGGAAATGATCATATCATAAATGTCCAAAAATGGTTGCTAAAGAGGAAAAGAAGAAAAAGGCTAGAATGGTTGTTGTAGAAGCCTCTACACGAAAAACAAAGTCTGCTAATCTTGTGCATGAAGAAGAATGGGTGTTTACTACTGTTTGCACTTTTGACCCATCTTCTCATGAGCAATGCATGTCTGCAATAGACTCAGATGTTTGGTACTTTGACAGTGGGGCGACCAAACATATTACCTCGCAATGCAGTTTCTTCTCTTCACTCAAGCCCGCTCCTGCAGGGAATATTGTTACATGCGCCAACAGCTCCTCTTATCCTGTTATGGGAATTGGTAAGATCATTTTGACTACTGCTAATGGTAGTTCTTTCACTTTGTTAGATGCTTTTTTTGTGCCAGGGATCAAGAAAAAATTGTTATCAATTTTTGCATTATCCAAGATTGGCTTGGTTGTGAAATTTGTTGATGAGAGATGTAGACTTCATGATCTGTCAAATGGTGATGTGATTATTGCTTCTAGCATTTTCTCTCATAGGCTATGTCAGATGCAAAGCTTTGGCATGCACGCTTTGGTCATCTGAATTTTGCTAGTTTGCTATGCTTGCAAAAATCTGAAATGGTGTCCTCTTTGCCCAAAATTGAGGCACGAAGAAAACATGTTTGTGAAGGTTGTATTTTGGGCAAAATGTAGCGTTCTTCCTTTCCAAAAGATGGTTCAGTTCGGACTACTTAGAAATTATAGCTTGTACATAGTGATGTATGTGGTCCTATGCAGACACCTTCTTTTGGAAATTATCTTTACTTCGTGACTTTCATCGATGATTTTTCCAGGCATGCATGGGTATATCCATTGAAGGCAAAGTCCGAAGTGTTCATGTGCTTCAAATAGTTTTTGGTTTTGGCTGAAAAATCTTTCAGCATGTAGAATGGGCACCCTCTATTCTGATCGAGGGGGCAATATATGTCTTCTAATTTTAATGCATTTCAAGCTGAACATGGGATAAAACACCACTATACAGTGCCATATACAGCTCAACAGAATGGAGTTGTTGAACAAAAGAACAGGTCACTCATGGAGATGGCGAGGTGTATGGTCAAGAGTAAAGCTTTACCACATAGTTTCTAGCTTGAGGCTGTCATGTGTGCAGCATATGTACTTAATAGGTGTCCCACTAAAGCACTACAATCTATCACTCCATATGAGGCTTGGGATGATTGCAAGCCATCTGTTGTTCATCTGCGTGTTTTTTGTTGTTTTGCATCTGTATTAGTGCTTGAACAACATCGGAGAAAATTCGATGATAAAGTAGTAAAATGTATTTTTGTTGGGTAAAGTTCTGAAAGTAAAGGTTATCCTCTGTATCATCCACAGACTCAATGCATTCTAGTTAGCCATGATGTTGTTTTTGTGGAAGATGCTATTCAACCATTGCTTTCATGTACTAAGGAGACATCTGTTAGCTCCAAAGACAGGTGAACAGTCTAGTGCTGGTCCTAATGAGGCAACTTCTTAGCCTTTACAGGTTTCATGTGATGATGCAGATCATCCCATTTTTTATGCAGATTTACATGATGCACTTGTTGATGAGAGAGATGACATTGAGGAGGCAAAAACTATGCCAAAATGGCTAGTGCAAACTTTGTGTGATAGCAAATTAGATGCACCTCTGTCATATCATACTCGATCAGGCTCTCATAGTGCCTCTTTTGCATTAGATTGCTATGCTATGGCTACATCTAGTCTTTGTGATGAGATTGAGTTGTTTGCTGAAGCACAAAATTCAAAAAATTGGATGGCTACTATGCAATCTGAATATGGTTCTATAATGAAGAATGGTACTTGGTATTTATGTGACTTGCCTCCTAGCAAGAAGGCCATTGGCACTAAGTGGGTATACAAGATGAAGCATAAACCTGATGGTATAGTTGACACGTCTAAGGCTAGGCTTGTTACAAAGGGTTATGCGCAGCAAAGAGGCATTGATTTTGATGAAACATTTGCTCCTACTTACGGAATGACTACTGTTTGTAGCATTTGTGCACTTGCAGCTCATCATGGTTGGAATTTACATCAGTTGGACAATAAAAAAAAATTTCTGAATGGTGACTTGCATGCAAAGGTGTATGTTTTTCAGCCCCATGGCTTTGTGTAGAAAGGGCATGAAAACTAGGTGTGCAGGTTAAAGAAGCCATTATATGGTTAAAAGCAAGCACCATGTGCTTGGTATGAAAAGATACATGCCTATGTGATTGCACATGGTTTTGAGGACAGTGCAACTGAAAGCACATTATATGTCAAGCGTGCTAATGATGTACTTCTGATCATTGTGGTGTATGTTAATGACATGCTGCTCACTGGTCCTCATGAGAAGCATATTGCTTACATGCCTCATTTGAGATGTTTGATTTGGGGCATTTGCATCATTATTTGGGCATTCATATTATGCACGCTGATGGTGGAATGGCTCTATGTCAAAGGAAATATATTGACACATTATTGTAGTGTTTTGTCCTTGAAGACTGTAAACCTATTGTCACTCCTATGGAGATAGGTTTACAACTAAGCATTCATGATGCCGGAGATTCATTTGATGTTGTTCTCTATCAGCACACTGTTGGATGCTTGATTTACTTATGCATTACTCTACCAGATATTCAGTTTGCTATCTCACAGATGAGTAGGTGTATGCATTGCCTAGGAGTCAAGCATTGGCACGTGGTTAAGCGCATCTTTTGCTACTTGAGTGGTACTCGGCTACTTGGGTTGTTTTATCCCAAGGGGGGATCACTATCGCCAGATTTGCATGCTTTTTCTAACTCTGATTGGGCTAGTTGCTATGACACTCGTATGTCCACTAGTGGCTTTTGCTTCATGCTTGGTAGCTCATGTATATCTTGGTTGAGCAAGAAGCAGCCTACTGTGGCCACTTCCAGTTGTGAGATTGAGTATAGGGTAGCTTTCACAGTGACCATTGAGTATGTGTGGCTCAGACGCCTTATGGCTGATTTGGTAGTTGCGAGGAACCCTGCATTCCATGCTCGTGCTAAGCACATTGAGTTGCATTATCATTATGTTAGTGAGAGGTTCTCTATTGGGGACATTAGCTTGGCATATGTGCCCACGCAGGAGAACATTGCGGACCTTTTCACGAAGGCTCTGCCTAGGGAGAAGTTTGAAGCTTTCTGCAAAGCTTTGGGCTTAGTTCCTTTTGTGGAGTGATCTCTACATAGCTTGGCACTTCCTTATACATGAGTGCCAGCTACTTGTTCATCGCATCACTTTGAGGGGGGATTTGTTGATATATTTAGGTAGTGATGTGTGTGAAAACTCTAGGACCGTTGGGGCACTTTTTTCCCTCTTTAGGAGGATTTTTCATGGGATTGTATATACGCATATTGCCCTAATGGGCTACTTATCTTTGTACATTATCTAGTAATACATTCAATATTGTGTGTTGTGCTCCAAGCTTCTTCTTCTTAGTTGTGTTGTTCGTGTGCTTCACAGACGTCTAACTCCAAGAGAAGGCATCAAGGACATCAAGGAGAGCCTTGGGAAGAAGTTTAAAATCTCAAAGCTTTGAGACCTAAGATATTTTTTAGGTATTGAAGTCATATAAAGAGAAACGTATATGGTTCATGCAAAGGAAATTTATCTTGGATGTATTGAAGAAGTATGGTTTTACACATTGCAAATCATTGAGAAATTATCCAATGGAAATCAATATGAAATTTACTTCAATAGAAGGTAATGAAGTTCATGTTGCACTCTTCTATAGGTCTATAGTACACTCTTTGATTTTACCACAATTAGAAGGCATAACCTGGCATATATAGTTGGTGTGGTATCTCAATATATGCAGACACCTAGGGTTCTTCACTTACTTGCAGCTAAGAGGGACCTTAGATATCTCAAAGGTACGTTGAGTGAAGGTCTTTTCTATCCCATTGAAAATGAATTACTTGTGAAAGCATAGATAGATGTTGATTGGGATAGATTGGAAGAAGATAAGAGGAGTATAGTGGATGTGCATTCATGCTTGGGACAAACGTCATTTCATGTATGGAAAAAAGCAACCCATAGTTGCCCTATCTTCAATAGAAGTTGCATACACAGTCTTATCACAAGTTACATGTGAGCTTATGTGGCTCAACAAGATTATGGTTGAATTAACTTTGCAGTTTAACCAATTTCCAATCAAGTGTGACAGCATGAGTAGTGTGTACATATCCCTAATCCTATGTTCCATGGTAGAAACAAACATAGATGTACATTACCACTACATCAGAGAGAAGGTGTCAGGTAAGGAGATACAAGACCAACACATAAGTACCAAGGATCAATTTGCTGATATGCTCACGAAGTCATTAGACTAAACCAAACAAATGAAGCTCAAAGAATGTATTACAATCATTGGAGTTAGGATCAACACTTGAAGGTTGAAGCTTAAGGGAGACTTTTCAAAATCAAGATCCAACCTTAGGAGCATATGAACCATCTCAACTCGTGACACTTTGAGCATTATGATGGAAGAATCCAAGCACAAGTATTACTAAATTCAAATTTGAATTTGAATCCTAGTAATTACTCTCAATCAGTCACCTATCACATTTAGGTGTGATGAACTCTATTTTGTAGGGAAAGAGCATTTGATCTTTTAGGGAATCTTTTCCTAATCATATAAAGACATTATGTAACTCAAATTGATATCATCTTGCATGTATTATCATTTTAGGAATTCGAATAATCTATCAGAAACCATTCCAGGGAAGCCCTTTTCTTGCTTGAGTGTTTTCTACATATTTTGAGAATGCATAGCTCAAAGTCCATTTTTTTGTGAAGGAGTTACTTACCTCTCAAATGCAGTTCATTCCTTATAATATTTGTCTTTCTTGAGACCTAATGTAGTCCTCTAAAGTTGGCTTGAAGATGAAGTCTAAACAATGTATATTCTAAGAGAAACCAGGTATTGAGTGAATAGTAGTCTTTATGTGCATATCTAGTGATGGTAGTGAGTAGCGTGTTTTGAAGGCATTAGTTCACAACATAGAAGCAAATATTTTGAGTGGATGACATGTATTGAAAAGGTCTCATAATCTAGTTTGGATGAGCAAATGCTCTTGGGTTCATTTGATAGGAACTCTACGAACCATTGATTTGAATAAATAGAGGTATTTGTGAACATACATATGAGGTCATTCATGCTTCAAGCTACATAGGGAAGCTGGTCATTCTCCTCTCATTCATAAGCCATTTGACATGGGATAATAGATGATCTCATTACTCTCTAGGAGTTGTACCTAAGCCATCTTTCCTATTCTTTTTAGTACTAGAAATAGTCCACAATACCTAGGAGATAGTTTTGGAAAAGGCCCCATATCAATAGTTTTAGACCTAGATGTAACCACAAGATAAAATTTCTCTCCTACGTCAAGGTTGATTTCTCTCCTTTGAGAGTCAGCATAGGCTCTATCCCTAACCCAAGTTGTCTTAATGCTGGCATTAGCAAGCCTTAACATATCGTCATTGGTTCTGATAATTCCTTTATAGCTTTGGCTTTCTCAAGCTACATTCCTACTACATAGGGACCTCTTGGCTAGAAACCATAAATAATCATAAATAGACTATGCCTAGTCAAAGCACTCTTGGCACTATTATATGAGAACTCTACTCTAGCTAAGTACTCTTTTGAGTTAGTTTTCCTTTCATTTACGCAATATATCTTCTAGGATTTGGTTAACCCTCTTTAGTTTATCATCCATCTAGGGATTCTCATCCAGGCTCATGCTAAGTCTAGTATCCAGCTAGTTGAAGAATGGTCTCTAAAACTAGCAAGTAAACTTCCTATCCCAATCTCAAATAATGTCTAGTGGAAGACCATACAACTATAGGATCTTAACAATTAATATAACCAAATCATGTTTCTTCAATGTGCTATGTGTTGAAATTTAGCTAACCTCTTTGGTTAACCTATCCACAATTACCGAGAGTGAGTCATGCCCTCTCCATGTATTAGGTAATCATACTATCAAATCCATGGAGATATTCTCCCACTTCCCAATGGGAATATCCAATGGGTGGAGGAGACATCCAATCTTTAATATGAGCTTTATTGAGTTTGCATTTTTTGCATTTAAGCACATCCTCTAGGATGTCCTCATGTAGTCAAGGCCAGTAAAACTAGCTCTTAAAAATATCATAAGTCTTGATTACTCCTAGTTCTCTCGCATAGCTATCTCATGTCACTCATGCAATATATGCCATCTCATCTAATAATCTCCAAGGACACAAACCTTACATTTGCACAAAAGATATCCATTATGGATACTATAGTCTTTCTATTTGAATCCGTGTTGAGTATTTTTCAAAACTCTATCCTAAAAGTGCTTGCGATGAGAAGGAAGAAGAAAAAGTATAGCTCGTAATAATGGATTCTGATTCAATTTACGACTAAAAAATCAGCCTTTTAGACAATTGGACACATTGATTCACCTTATAGGTTTGTAACTAGTGCAATTAAACACCATATTTGCTTTCAACCATCACAAAGAAATAATTCATGCAAAACACGCTATCAACTAGAAATGTGACTACGATCAAACTTCTATTTTTTGGAAGAGAAGATCATTCAAATGATGAGTGCTCTCAACTTGATTAAAATTGATCTAATTACTCTTAGAGAAAATTTTCTACTATTTTAAAGTCTTTATTTTGCTTAAAATTTGAGGTTATAGAGCAGACATGCAATGGTTATGAGCATAGCATCAATATGGGTCACCCCCATTCTTCAAGGAGTAGCAGATACAAACCCCAAGGCAAAGAACCACGTCTAGTACAATAGGAGAATTCAAATGCTATGAAACTTTTGTCCGTATAATAAGACACTAATAGATTTCCAATGAGACCTTAAGCATGATGATAAGGGTTCTTAGTTGTGAGAAACACCTTATGCAATCATGCTAACTTGAAGGAGATAAACCAAAAAATGAGCAACAAGAAAGATGAAGATGAAAGGTGATTCTATATTCATCTATTTTCAAATAAAAATACATGGAGTCGTTTTATACACTCCTTAGAGTTTTCATCTTGATTTACCACGACTTTAGGAGCCATATTTGAATTCAAATCTCATGCGGGGTGAGTTTGATGAGATTCCTGCTCTTTTCCTATAATCTAGGAGATAAAGAATCAAGCTCAAATTTTTTTTGATAGTTGGTGGGATACCAAACTCATAGCTCATGGATTTAAGGTCTTCCATATTTATTCCTTAACAAGAATAAAGATATAGATCCATAAATACTAATGGATTTCTACAAGAAAAGAAATACATATAACTCATTATGAGACTATGGTTCAATAGGTGACTTAACCTGGACTATGGTAGAGTTCTTTTCTCAAGCATGATGCAACCTTGATGTTCTAGCACCTAACCCGCAAGCTAAAGCATGCTTGAGTCTTAAATATTGAATGACTTTAATACTGGCAATTGCTTTGAATTTGCTAAACTTTACCCCATGAAGAGCTTTGTTCATCATATCTCCCACTTGCATATTTGTTGGAACAAATGGTACATCAATCTCCTTTGACATGAGCTTCTCTCTAAAAAAATTATAATGAACCTCTATATGTTTGGTTCTTGCATGGTGTACAAGATCCGTTGTTATGCATGGAAGTTATGTTGTTTCCAAATATTTGAAATTTTGAACTCATTCCAAATCTAGATATAGCTCCTTCAACCATATTGCTTCATGAGTAGCTATAGTCAAGCCTCTCTACACATCCACACTTGAGGACAGTGCTGTTGTAGGTTTCATCTTAGAACTCCAAGAAATAAGTTTTGAGCTTGTAAATGCTAGACAACTTGATGTACTTCTTCTATCATCTTTGAATCGTGCCCAATCTACATTTGAATATAGCTTGAGATCTAAATCAGATGTGTTTAAGTATAATATAATTTCATTGATAGTGCCTTTGAGGTATTAGAGTACTCTCTTAGCTACATCTCTGTGTGGCTTTCTTGGAGAGTGCACGAAGTAACTTAGCATTCCAACATTATATGAAATTTCTAGCCTTGTATCTGCAGCATAGATTAGGGTACATAAAAGAATTTGACACTTTTTAATGGCTTCAATCTATTCATCTTCATAAACACTAAGTTTATGATTCATCTCCATAGGTGTAGTTTCAAGTTTGGAATTGTCAATCTTGAATTTCAATTGTAGATCCTAAATATAATTTCTTTGAGTCAAATACATGCATTGATCTTTCTAGATAACCTACATCCATAAGAAGAATGTGAGTTCTCCAAGATCACTAATATTGAGTTTCACTTGCATATGCTTCTTGATTTTTTCTATCCCAATCACATAATCACCTATCATAATGATGTCATCTACATAGACACATAAATAGATAACTTCATTATGAACCTTCTTGATGAATAATGAAGGAGCTACATTGCTTGATTTGAATCCTTGGTCTTGTGAATACGTCATAAATTTGTAGTTTCAAGCTATAGGAGCTTCTTTTTAACCATATAGTGCTTTATTAGGCTTACATACATACAAAGGATACTTAAAGTTCTCAAACCCTATGGGTGGTGACATGTATACCTCCTCACAGATCCATCCATTGAGGAAAGCATTCTTCACATCAATTTGAACTAGCTTCCAATTCATTGGAGCTACAACACTAGGCAAGGTTCTGATGGTGGTCATCTTGGTCACATGTGAGAAATTTTCTTCATAATTTATGTCGTGATTTTGACCACGTCCTATAGCAACCGACCTATTTTTCTACTTGCAAAGTAATCCATCAAAATTCCTTTTCAATTTATAGATCGATTTGCAACATACTACCTTTATGTTTTCTTGCATAGGAACCAACTCCCAACGTTTGGTCACAAAACTAGAATCATATCCATACCTTTTGTTGGGGTTTGAGTCTATGGAAGCACATGAACAACATAAGGAAGAAGAAGAAGAAGCTTGGAGTGAAACACACAATATTGAATGTATTACCAAGAGAATATAGAAAGATAAGTGACCCATTAGGGTTATAGCAAATATAAAATCCAAGGGAGAAAGCCTCCTAAAGAGAGAAAAAAGATCCCTAAGTTCCTAGTGTGTTCACAGACGTCACTATAGAAATATATGACGAATCCTCTTTGGGAGTGATGTAGTGAGCAAGGAGCTAGCACTCATGTATAATGAATTTCCAAGCTATGTGGGATCAGTCCATAAAAGGAAGTAAGCACAAAGCTTTGTTGAAAGCTTCAAACTTCTCCCTAGGTAGAGCCTTTGTGAAAAGGTCTTCAATGTCCTCCTGGGTTGGAATAGAAGCAAAATGTAGAGAAGGAAAAAAGTACCCTGGTGGTCCTAGTGTGTTCATACATCACTACTGAAATATATCAACACCTTTCAGGTTGTATTATCTCCCTTATTGATTTTGTTGGAGTGTTTTTGGAACATTCTCCACATTCTTGCATCTTGGCTTTTCCTCTAGACTTCCACAACTTGTAATCCATTTATTTCTCATTTTTCTCACCTTTTTTATGCCGTTTTAGAATCTTGCACTTATGTATCATGCTTGTTCTGAAGAACATGGGATAACTTTACCTTTTGCTTGTCCTCTTCATACCATGACCACTAATCTTTAAATACAACATCCCTACTTGTAGTTAAAAGTTTTGTTGTTGTATTGTACAATATATAGCCCATTTGTGTTGATTCATATCGAATGAATACTACCATAGTTGCTCTTTCATCCAATTTCACTCTGATTTGTACACAACCAAAGACATTACAATGACCTAAACTTGGCTTCTTGAAATTTTAAGCTTCATAGGTAGTCATACCTTTAAATCATTTGGGTGGTAATCTATTGACAAGATGTAATGCATTGGATATTGCTTCTGCCCATATGTAATGTGGTAGTTTCTTTTCTTCGAGCATT
>CM035435.1:97038187-97050687 GCA_020310875.1 Ceratopteris richardii
TATATGCACATGAAACTCCATGACTAGTTAGGAACACTTAAAAGTGGAGCCATACATAACCTCAATTTTAGTTCACAAAATGCTTTCTCAGCTTCAGGACTCCATGAGAAAGGGACCTTTTTAATGGTAATCCTTGATAAGGGCTTAGCTATTTCTGAATACATTCGTATAAATCTTCTATGGTATCCTGGATGGCCCAAAAAGCTTTGGACTTCCTTTGGGCTTTGTGGAATAGGCATGGAAAGGATAGCAGTAACCTTTGTAGGATCCACCGTTATCCCTTCAGTAGATACTATGTGACCAAGAAGAGTGCCCTTAGTGACCAAAAAGTGACATTTAGCAGGATTTAACTTCAAACCTGTTCTTACACATTGCTCACAGATTTCTTTTAGATTTTCCAAATGGTCATGGAAATCTTGAACTGCTGCTCTTCTATATGTGCTTGAGAACACTGAAAAGTCATCCATAAAAATGCGTAGAAAGGTTGTTAACCACTTGCCCAATATTAAATACATTGTTCTATTAAATGAAGCTGTTGCATTCTTCAAGCCAAAATCCATGCGGGAATAGACATAAGTGCCCCATGGAGTAACGAAGGCTGTTTTGTTCCTATCATCAAGATGGATCACTATCTAATTGCAGCCACTAAAACCATCTAGGAAGCTATACAAAATGTGCATGGCTACTTCCTCAAGTACTTGCTCTGTGAAAGGTTGAGGAAATCCATCCTGAACAGTCACTTTATTTAAGACACGAAAATCAACGCAGACTCTTATTTTTCCACTATTTTTCTTGGGTACAATAACCATAGAAGAAAGCCACCTGGAATGTTCTACTAGAACAATTATACGTGCTTCTTCTAGTTTTGTAATTTCCAACTTTACCGCCTCTGCATACTTTGGATTGAGTCGATATGGCGTACTTCTTGCAGGCACGGCTCCCTCAACTAAGGGTATCCGGTGTAACCCAAGCTCCTTCGGTATCCTTGTTAGATCTTTGTAGGACCATGCGAAGACATTTTTGTAAGAAAAAAGTAAAGAAGTTACCTTCTATAGTAAAGGAGGATAATGCCATAGCCAAGAGGCCAAGTGCACTACTTGAGGATTCTCTTCATCTCCTAGATTTACTTCTTGAACAAGTGTTTCAGGACTGGTCTTGTTTGAGAAATCATCTCCACTATATGCAAGAGTGGATTTTAACTTATATTCTGCAATATGTTCTCTAGTCCATCATTAGGAAAAAAGGTGAACCCAGCCTTTTAGCTTAAGGAGTGGTTAGTGATGGACCAATCAGAAGAGGGTGGTGGCCACAGTCTATACCCTATAAAATACTAGGCTGAAGGGGGAAGAAGGGACAAGATTCCTCTATGTTCAGGGTTGTCATCTAAAGAGAGAAGAAATCTCGTAATCAGGCTGGGCCCAAAAATTCAAAATTTTTTAAAAGTTGTAAAACTCATCATAATACCATTAAATGACCTCCATATCACTTTTTAGGGTTAAAAGTGCTGTTTTTGACTTCTAATTCAAAATCCGTGAATGTTTTTGAACTAAAAAAGTGACTATTTTCAAAATAACTCAAAGAACTCTATTTTCCCTCTTCAAACTCCCATTTTCATACCCAAAACCCAAAAAGTCATATTTTTCACCTCTATTCCCTCCATACCATACAATAGAAGCGTTGTTTCTCCTCCTACCATTCTCCCAACTTCTACAACAATGACAACAACTCTTACTCCCATGGAAAGCTCCAGAGCTCGTAGGAGACCAAAAGACGAAGTTCACACAATGACGTGCCACAACATCAAAACAATGGAAGGAAGCTGGCTACCACAAGAGTTTTGCAAAGGTGCATGGGTGTACATGCAGCCATCTGGACTTGGTCCTCATCATGTTCGAGATCGTGGAAATTTGGATCTTCATTGGAAAGGTAAGCTTTTAGGCTTCAAGCAGCAAACACATGGTGGGATGGTTTCTATTGTACAACATGTCTTCATAGTTTCAACCATGAAGTTAGAAAACTCCAATAGAATTAGATATCCAATCCACTATGAGTATTTCTATTTTTTCAATGCTTCATGGTGTTAAATGTCTTAATTACTCATCTCATATGTTTTTCATTGCTACAGTCATATTTCCTTCTAGTTTAGTGGAAGAGCAACCACTTCATAGTCTTACAGGAACTTTCAAACCATTACATGCAGACATTGGGGCATTAGTGTTTCCAGATGTACCTCTTGCTAAACGTAGTCGTGAAAGGATCTTCTTTTACACTGACAAGTACATTGTTTCTTCCACAGATGGTGAATATGGAAGGTTGGAGATTATCAAAGTTGACTCTCTTCGTAGTTTAGAGTGGCCAAAACCTGATTTTTGGTCCATATCATCTTTCAAGTGTAAGATGGTGATGGACATACATAACTCTTTGAAATTCACACGAGTGTCTAGATCAATAGGTCTTCATTGGACTCTACCAATCCATTGCTTTGTTTTCATATTTCAAGGCATTCCTTTTGTAGAAACTCCTACAATGTTCCTATGTAAAGATATTACATACGAAGTAGTAGAAGGATTGTTAGGGAAAAACTGGGGTTATGTAGAAGGATTGTCAAAAGGGGATAGATATCGTTGTAGAATTGGTGACACAAGTATAGGATTTTGCTATTTAAAACATCGCACCTCATTGTACATCAGATTTTATTATAATCGTTGGATCTGTAAACTAGGAGAGTGGATACCTTTGCAAAGCTCGGAGGGATCTTTAGCTTCATTTGAAATTAATGTGAAGTTACCAAACAATGATATGGAGGTGGTTTTAGTTAATCAACATTGGAACTTGGCCAACTTGAGAGAGCACTTACTTAACATGGGATATGATGATCTTTATGATTTCAAATTTTGAATACGAGGGAACAAGGTAAGAGTTGTATTCCATATATACATATAGATATATATATATCTTATTATATCACTATTGTTCATGATTTGAAAATGTTTTACTCTTTTATGAATTGTCCATAGATTGGAAAGAGATTGGAAGACAAAATCAAGGTTCTTTCACATTGGAGCATGGATGGAACTGAAATTTCATTGTCATAACTCTTTTTTGTAAAGATACTGTGAAACCTGTAAACAAACCTATTTTTGCAATGAAAAATTCTTCATATTTGCTTCAAGGATATTTTGGCCACATTCTACTTGTATCTGTACATTCTCAAGGTTTTTCTTGAAAGAGCATTCTTATTGTTTATTTTCTTTGATGTGATCTCAAATGTCAAAGTTTTCCTTTCCAAGACTCTTATGTTTTAATTTAAGGAAAAGTCACTTCTATGAAAAAGTGGGACCCATCACTTAATATTCTAGAAAAGTTATAAATAGGAGTCCTCTCTCCTCATTTCTCACTTTTACAACTACATTGCGTGTCAAAGCAGTCTGCATTTGCAAGCTATGGCTTCCACCTCTGTACCTACTAAGAGTGCACGCCACAAGTTTCTAGACTTTTTGGAGGATTCAGATTATAGAGGTCAACATGACCTATATGATCTTCTCTCCAAGGTTCCTGACCTCCATGGAACCGTGCAAATGAATGCCGATGCTTTGGAGGAGCTACTTCAATATATGCAAGTTCATATATTGCGTTTCTCCATGGAAATACCACCATATGATGGAACCTAGGTTCCATGTGACCTTCTCGCCTACATTCACAAAGGTGATGAGGCATTTGCAAAACGATTGAAACGGTTCCAGGTAATTGCAGAGGAAGCAAGACACCTTCTTGATGAAACTGTGCCACTTATAAAGAGATTGAATAGGAAACGCAAGATGGGTGCAAAATATCTTTCATTCACTACTGCCACATTTTTCTTTGTGAATGAGGAACCAGAACCAATTCTTCATGAGATCCCTCATCTTCTTACAGGTGGTTTTGTCAAGGATAAAAAGGAACCACCTCAAGAACCCTTGATTCTCCTATCAGAGAGAGAAACTATTGAGAAAACTTATCCTCTTGGTGTGGATGATAAGTTGAAAGAAGTGCCTAAGCCATCCACCTCTTCGGAGCCAGAAGCAACTATTCCAGAGGTGGAGATTGAAACTTCTTTAGTGGTTCTTGTCGAGGGACAAGAATATTTGTTTTTACATGATGTAGAGAAGGCATTTGGGCTACGGATCGATGAATGCCTAAGTTTGTTTTGTACTTTGTCAGAGTGTCCTTTGGATAGTACCTCTCACTTGTTGGAGAAAAAGTGTTTGCCATTTGGTGACTCAGTGGCCGACACAATAAAATTGGTTTGCAATGACATACTTACAAGTGAACATCAACATATCACAGAAGAAAAATTTAGTAATGCACAAGAAAGGATATTGGAATCAAAAGTTCCCGCCTTACCAGTAATCGAGCAGAGTGGGATGTCCCACTCTAGCATTAATTTAAATCTTCAAGAGAGAGGAGAAGAAGCAGATAGAGTTCAGGATGTAAGTATCTTCAATTCATGTCATTCATTCTTACAAACACATGCAACTACTAATCATAAAACTTTGTGTAGGAGGTGATTGAAGTCGACAAGTTTGCAAGAGGGAGTGGAGGTAATCGAGTGGCTCGTGGAGGTGGCTATTCCCTTGCAAACTACATTGGGAAACTTCCCAAAAAACATTTTGTAATTATCCATAAAGAGTTCAGTCCGCAGGGCCACTTCATGACATGGTGTCTAAAGGCCTTAAGTAAATTGCTTTGTTTATCAACCATTACACAGGGGAGTAATTGTATCTTTTTAGTTGAGAAATCCCTTGTAACTACAACCTTAGTTTCCAACTTCCGTGGAAAGGTCTTAGGTCAAATAGGTATATCTCTAGGTCTAGGAGTTAGAAATGTTGATGAAATAACAGCCTCAATTTTGACTTACACCCTACCCATGGCTTCGGATCGTCGAAAGAGAGTCATTGAGAAACTCAAAGCCAATTGATGTAAACAATTGAATTAATATCAAATTTTCACTTTGCTTTATTTACAATTGTCTCAAGTCTTTCTTTTTGAGTATATTATCTAAAATTCTTTTGGACCTGCATGTGATGTATTGAGGTCATGTAGGGCATTGGGAAGCATTGGGAGGTTCTTTACTTTCATTCTTTTGGACCTTCTTACTCTCATTTAAGGTCTTGTAGGGCATTGGGAGGCCAAATAAAGCCGTGCCACAGAAATGCGGGAGAAGGCCCTGCAAAACGTTTCTGTGGCAGGGCTTTATTTTGCCTCCCAATGCCCTACATGACCTTAAATGAGAAAGAAATTTCACTAGATGGATATTATCAAGAATGCAAATGCCCTAGGTGACCTTACATGAGATTGAAACTTCACTAGATGGATATTTTCAAGAATGCAAATGTTCAAAGTTTCAAAATGCTCTGCTCATATGTTTCAAAGTACAAGGAGGTCAAAATTTGTTCATGTTCACTCCTCATGAACTCGCTTTACTCCTCATGATCCTTCTTTACTCTCATTCTTTTGGACCTTCTTACTCTCATTTAAGGTCTTGTAGGGCATTGGGAGGCCAAATAAAGTCCTGCCACAGAAACGCGGGAGAAGGCCCTACAAAACGTTTGCAGGGCCTTCTCCCACGTTTCTGTGGCAGGGATTTATTTGGCCTCCCAATACCCTACATGCCCTACATGACCTTAAATGAGAAAGAAATTTCACTAGATGGATATTATCACTAGATGAAAATGACAAGATAAGAAAACAATCACTAATATATGAGAGATTATCACAAGAAAACACATGGAAATGTAAAATGACTGCTCATGTTTCATTGTAAATAATGAGATTATAAAGAGAATAGAGGACAAGTGCTAATGTCTCATTGAAAATGGCAATATTTACAAAAAATCTCTCGTCTCTAGAGATCAGTTACAAAACTTATCTACGATCACCCCTAATTCTCCTAGCTAATTGTATGTCCTTCGGTTGTATAGTGACTTGCTTTAGCATGGATGGCACACAGGTTACCATTGATATCAAATATGCTTCAACTGCCTCTTGTAAAGCTTCTAAAGCTAGAGCTTGGATCCTTAACCCTGCACAATACCTTTGTAACTCTTCTGTAACCACCCTTGCAAAGGGTCTTCTAGGTATCAAAAGCTCAACTGTCTTTTGATAGTGCCTTATCTCTGCAAATGCCTTCGTATATCTTCTTCTTCATTGTGGTGCTCTAGCTTGTGGTGGTGGTGGTCTTCGTTGGACATTTTCCTGTGGTCTTGGTTGGGGTGGTCTACGACGCGGTTGAAAGACTTTCTTCTTATGTTGCACGCGTCTTGAGCTTTCTCCTTGTCCAGGATGTTGTTGATGGCTTTGCTTCCTCTCTTGATCATTGGGTATGGCCCCCTGATTTGTTGGTGGTGTCTTTCCCGCTATAGTAACCCTATGATATGTAGGTATTTCTTCGTTACCCCATGGTGGCAATGTTTGACTCTCCTCACTTGATTGTGAACGTTGTTGAGACACATCCTCATGCGATTCATCAAAATCATCATCAGAAACTACCTGTCTGTGAGCATGCTCCTTCACCCTTGTCTTTGTTGGTCTCTTTGGTGATGGAGGCTCATCATATGATGATGGTGGTGAGTGGGGTTGATTTACGGCCTCTTCCCTAGATTGCCCATGTTCCACTTGTTCATGCAACTGTTCACTCCCAGATGTATGACCACCACCTGTTTTGCGATGGGATGCAGAGCGCAAGACACAATGTCGCCTTTTGTGGTGATTCATCAATGATGGCTTCTGAGTGCCTTGCACATAGGTAGGAAAGTTAATGGGATCCTTCCTTGCATTTTTCTTTGTTCGTGCCATCCTCTATAGTGCTAGAATGTTGAAATGAGACAATGAGTCTCCTTTTATAACATTTCACTTAAAAAGGTTTTGTTCACATCTGAATGGACAAAAAATAGTTAAAAAATTAAAAATTACTTTAAAAAATTGCAAACAAGAGATTAGTGTGTAGCAAACCTTATGAATTATTCAAGCAATGCCATGAATGTATTAAATGACTTCACTTCCATGATGAACCCTGACGTGTACTTGTAGCCTGCCATTGAGCATGACGTAAAGGTCCCAATGATGACTTCCATTTTTCACTAGCTAAGTTGTGTTGATTAAATCTTTCAAGTTTTGCAACTTTCGACTCCTTGGCTCGTTCCATTGCATATGTCCTGGAAAATGCAATACGATAAAACCAATTAAACATCTCTTCCATATAGTTTGATTGCATTGCACCACCACCATGTCGTGTGTTCTTGAAGTAAACACCTCTAGCCTTGTATGATGAAATGATATAAGTACATATAACACAATCTTTTCAACAAGAAAATTGAAAAAAATAAGAAAACTTACAATGTAATGTGTAATATTGCTCTCTCCCCAAGATAGGATGAAACACTTTGCAAAATCCATTAATGTATCTTGAAACAACTGACGGTCATTTTTTTTGCAGCTATTAAGAATCATTAAGCCTACCAACTTATCTAAGCATGACCAAACCTTCTTTCGCCTATTACTAAGGTCAATTTGAGAATCATTATCAGTGGTGATCATGCACAAGTCTTTCCATAGCTCCCTACATTCATTTTTCTTAGGGCTTACACCTCTTCTGAACAATTTTCTTTCCTTCTTCCCTGTCATTGACACTTGTTGCAAACTATTTTGTGATTCACTAGGTTTTTTGACAACTAGAGTTACATTACCACCATGACAACCATGAAAACTAGAGTTATATATATATATATATATATATATATATATATATATATATATAAGTCTTCCAAAAAGAGAAACAAATACAAGCCAAACCTTATCGCAAAAACTCATCATTTGCGTGCTGCACCACCAATTGAAAGAGAGTCAAAGGATGTTAATGATCGTGTCCTACATCGCATCCCAAGTGGAGTCTCTCTCAAGTGTTTGACAGTGTTTTTTAATTTCTCAATTGTTCTCTCCTTTTCTTCCATATGCTTTTCAAGCTCTGCAAGCTTTTCTTGTAAAGATATGATTGTGCTTTCAAAAGTGACCAACCTTGTATGATTTAGTTGATATTGTTGAATCCAATACTTAGTAATGACAGTTGAATGTGTAGATAATCGCTGACAATAACCTAAGAGCCCAGCTTTATCGGCACCGATGAACTGAAGTAAAGTTGAGAGGTTATGGAATGTTGGATGGTAAGAAGACATTGGATCAAGAGGGTATAATGAACCATGAGTCCAAAGATCAATATTCTTTTCTCCAACTTCATGAGGCTCATTTTGAGAGTTCACATCATTGTTGCACTGTGTATTTGGAGCAAGCTCTCTGGGCACAGGAACATGGATCCTTGTTGATGTTGGGGCATGAGGACGTCCTAATGTGAGGTTTGTAATAGGTGTCAACACCATCTTTTCCAACAATTAAACAATACTGAGAAAGAGACCAGAAATTTGTTTGGAAGAGATGCTAGAGCATGATTTTCTCAGGAGAATTTTGTTCTCTTGGATGTGGATGGGTCACAGTGTGTTTTTCCACTGAGAATAGCCAAAAATGATGAAATTTTGAAAAACTCATTTTTTGGGTGAAGATTAGTTATGGATTTGATGATGTGGCACTCTACTTTTGGAGGGATTTTAAAAATATTAATTTTCCAAAAGAAAAATTAAAAACTAAACTAAAAAAAGTCACTTCTCACATATATATTCAAAAATGATCCCTTTCAAGTAAATAAACACTAAAATTGAGACTTTGAAAAAAAAAATTTCCATACATGCTCGAGTTTGATGATGTGGAAAGTAGATTCCCTTTCTATCTCTCTAATAGAAGAGAGAGAGGAGCCTAGTAAGCCTTAAAAAAAGCCTACTTCAGCCTACTAAAAAGTGCCCTATTAAATGCACTTTGTCCCCTTAGACAACAACAGAATTAGGCTTAATCCCTAAAATTTAGGGATCCTTACAAGGCCATGCAGGGTTCACCTTTTTTCCTAATGTCCTTGAGGTATATCCCAAAAGGGGATATCTTCTCTGCATTCAGGCTCATAACCTTCCTTTTCTATAACTTCTATAGTTGTTGCCCCTTCAATGTTTGTACTCAAGTGCAAACTCTCATCCTCTACTTCCTTGTGAACTTCATGGCCCTTTTCTAGCAACTCCTTCCTCTGCAACTCCTTCCTCTATTTCATTGATTTCCACCGTGCAACACTCTGTAATTTGCATCATCCAATTCAATAATGTATCGTCTTCTTGGGGTAAAGAGGGCATTATGTGAATGTCCACAGTATATCCAGTAGTTTTCCCTGAGTTGAATCCTTCTTCCAAATGCAGTTGCAGTTGGCTATTGGTGCTTGTTGAAATCCACAGTTTGTTTTTTCCCCAATATTGCAAAGCTTTTGCTTGCCTTAGCCAAGGCCGCCCGAGGAGTAATGGGTAAGAAGTCTCCTGTGGAAGTGCAATAACAAAAAAATCTAGAACAAAGTGACAACCTTGTACTATCATCAGTACCTTTTCAATAATGCCCAATAGCGCAACCCTATGTTGATCTGCTAGTGTAATAGTGAACGGTGCCATCTTGGTGGGGTTCAAATTCGGTTTCTTCATTGTGAAATCTGGCATCAAGTTGATGCCAAAGCCTCCATCTATGATCACACCTATGAGATCTTCATGCTTTATAAGAACATATAACCTTGAGCTTTGGTAGTCTGCCAAGGGTGCAGGGGGAAAATCAACCATGAAACCATCTATGTTAGGTGGTTGGCTCAAGTAAGCAGAGTGTACTATCTTTAATAGGTCACTTCTTATTTTTGAATCCATCTTTATGAGTTCGTACATACTAACCTTGTGATGAATACCTTTCAAGATGTGCTCAATGTTTACCTCATGTGTGTCTTCTTGCGGACTTGTTGGTTGATCCTTTAGTGAAGTAGCCATCCTTTATAAGCTCCTTCAATATTTGATTGATTCTTCCACCCAACCTTCCTTTCCTCCTCTTTATCCTAGAGTCCTTCTTGTTCCTCTCTACGGGTTGTTGCTGCTTTTCTCGCTCTAGTCATCATGGGCATTGAAGAAGATGAAACACCATAAGACTGAGTGGTCATACCTTCTACTTGTGGGGAGACTGCAATCATGTGAATTGGAGTAGAGTGGCTTCTTGGGCAATCTTTGGTATAGTGATCCTTAGACTCTGGACAATGCTGACAAGGTGTATCTTCTGGAAGGGAACACCTATTTTGCATATGGCCATACTCACCAGAGCGATAATACATCAATGGCCTATTATATCTAGGCTTAGTTGTACGATTCTCCTCTCTATTAGGTGCATTTGAAGTACTAGCATAATAGGAATCCAAAGCTTGAGGCTTACCTCGTTGCTATGTACCCTTGAGGTAGTAACAATCTCTAGCTTCGTGGCCGTCCTTTTTCAGCTTACTTTGTTAGGACAATTAGCATTGGAATTTCCATTTTTGTTACATATTGTACACCAAATCTACCTTCTTATATCCTGAGTGGTCCGCAAATCTTCTAACTCACGGAGAAGTTGGGTTATTTCTTCATCAGTGCGACGCAGTGGTGGCAAGACCTTCTCTTCTTGGTGATTTTGTTGCATTCTCAATGGCTCCAGTTTGTTCCTTAGTTGCCCAATAGGGTCTACTTCTGCATCATAATTTGGTTGTGTATCCCCTTCAAAATGTTGCCTAGCTTCTTCAATGCGTGATGTTGCTGCAACGAAATCATTGAGGGTTGCATCCAATATAAGAGATTCACGTAGCTTATGCTGAGATGACCTGGGTAGAGATTTTTCTATCCATTTTTTAACTAAGAGATCACCTGGAGCATGTGGCAGACGTGCAACAAGTGCTTTTGTTCTAGTGTGAAGTTCATGAAAGGATTCACCTGGTCTCAGCCTTAAATTCTCTAGCTGATCTAGAGCTCTTTCGAAGGAGTCACTTGGTCAAAATGTCTGTGAGAATGCCGTCTTCAAAGCCTCCCATGTAGCAAAATGGCCATCTGCATATTGACTATACCATTTGTTAGCAAGGCCTTCCAATATGGATGGGAAGAGTACCAGCATTGCATCCTTTCTATTCTACAGACCTCCTCCACGGCATAAGGAGATAAATCTTCTCACATGATCATCAACATCCTCATAAGCTTGTCCCTTAAAGGTGGGGAACTTGATATTGAGTCTAGAGAGTAAGTGAGAGAGATCCTCCATTGCCACTGGTGTTTCGTATGACGTATCTGAGGAGAAGTCCAAGGTTCTCCTATGCTTTTCCTTTGACAGTGGAGTCACACCCAAATCAATAGATAAAGTCAAAGAGGGTAGAGGGGAGCTAGGTTCACTATTCGAAAGTAAAGAAGATTTTTTAAGGAACCTCTATACACGAAGAGGCTCCTTATCCGCACGAGTATGGGTCATGTACCTACTTGCAAGATGCAATAGGGAAAAATAATAGAAAAAGACTATTTATTATGCTCAGGGCCTCTCACAAAAATGCAAGGGTCCCACTAGGCATGCCAAATTATAGAGGAGGTACTGGGGTATCTACTTTTAGTAGGATCATGCTCCATGCACTCTAGTACTTCGCCTACTCAAGGGAGGTTCTCCTTAGGGAAATATACCCTTTAACACTTCTGTGAGTAGGCAGATAACAATAATTGCACAGAATTGTAACTACTCAGGGAAAAGATTAATGACAACTAACAATATTGGGAGACCAAACCACTCCTTAGTTCGAACAGATGTTTACAATGTAAGCCAAGGAAATGGTACAAAAGATGATGTTGTGTGCTAACATGTCAATCCAGAACAAACAAAATCGTTACAAGAGACTCATCCAATAAAATGATCACAACTAGATGAAGACTTGCACTGAACACACTAGATGAAGGCTCAGTACAAAGGTATGAAGACTTGCTCTAATGGAAGAGCACGGAAGTACCACTGACTCAAACTGAATGACAAAACCATGCCACTCTCTTCACACTATAGTGCTATTAGCCCTCCACTAGGAAGCCCGCGCTCTGTATCCTCTCCACAGAGTGACTTCCTGTAGTAGGCTTGTCGACACAGAGTGCAAAGAGAGAGGACCAAAAGAGATGGCCAAAATAAGCTCTATACGTATCTGTCTATATCCCCAAATGAGTACTAGTCTGTTGCTTTTATATGCTCCAATAGGCCAAGAAAGCCTCATCGATTCCCACGTTCACTGAATATGTGCCGATCAATTGCCCCAAAATTGGAGGGGTAGATCAAATATGCCACTAGATTTGAATTGGATCCTCAAGAATAGGCAATCGTCATGTTTAGCGGCAACAGTCATTTATCCACTCACACTTTTACCACTTAATATTTTAGTGTCACTTTTGAATGTAAGCTGAGATCCTCATTAGGTGCTGCCCATGATATTGGAATGACCCTCAATAGCTCATCCTTCACATAAATCTTCACATAATTCTTGGAGTAGCTTTGGTCAGAGAGAGAGAGAGAGAGAGGGAGAG
>CM035435.1:97053187-97323187 GCA_020310875.1 Ceratopteris richardii
CTCTTTACCTTCTTTATGGCTCACGTTCATTAGAGGTGAAGAATCTTTATGTGGTTGATTTTATAAGTAATTTGTGTAATCTCTTCTAGTTTTTTTTGGATTGTCATTGTACCTATTTCTACCTTTTCCGCTTCTATTGCCAAATCCACTTCTACCTCCTCCTTTCTGTGTTCTTCCATTGAGCCAATCATTTTGAGTAGTGTGGTTGGTCTTGTTACAAATTACAGAGGGCTGAGCTTCTTGACCTTTGGACTTATCTTGCTTTGCTCCTTTATTCTTCCCCTTCCATTATTGATTGCATAGTTGGCTTTGGAGATTTCTTCATCATCATCCTCCTTCTTTTTACCTTTTTTCTTCTTGTGATTCTTATGTGTATAAAGAGCAGTTGTATATTTATCCTCCTTCCTTTTACCTTTGTTGTTCTTGTGCTTCTTGTCTATATAAAGAGCACTTGTAGAGTTACCTTGGAAAGAGTTACCCTCCTTTGTATTTTCTTTGGCTTCTTTGTTGAGCATTTGTTGAAGGAATATGTTGAAGTCAAGTGTGTGCACATCCATGATGAGGTCATAGGCAATTGTAAATGATTGCAATTTCTTATCATTGCTAATGTCATTAAGAATTGGCCTCATAATGTTTTAATCTTCAATTAGCTCTCCAATTGAAGCTAGCTGATCTATAACTTCTTTGACCTTGGTAAAAAAGCATGTTATTCTTGTTTGGGTGTCTTCTTCATTTGGTTGAACTCATTCCAAAAGTGATTCTTCCTAGCCTTGGTGCTAACAATGAAGAATGTTTCAAGTGCACTCCAAGTTTCTTCTCATGTTTCACAACTTCTAATGTGTGGAAGCAGGAAATTTGATATAGAATTTGAGATATAAGGCCTAAGTTGAGCATCTCTTGCACACCATAATGTGAGGATCTCTAATTTCTCTAGTGTAAGTCCTCCATTGGATAGTTGTATACACATGACTTCATCACCCTTCACTACTCCAAATAGGTTTCATTCTTGAAGATAAGCTTCCACCCTTTTTTTTTAAGAAGCATAATTGTTCCTATCAAGATTCTCAATTATGAAAAGTAATCCATCACTCCTTTTGAATAGAATTGCTCTGATACCACTAAAAGTTCTTGAGAGGAGAAGAAATAAGATAAAGTGTAACTCAGAGTAATTGCATTTGATTCAACTTGCCAATATACAATCCGTCATCTATCACTTTGAGAATATTGTTTACCTTTTGGGCTTGTACACAGTGCAATAAAACAACATATATAATTTGAATCATCACAAAAGATAGTTGATGCAAAATAGGCTATCAACTAGACATGTGACTATGAACAACCTTCTATTCTTAGAAGAGAAGATCAACTTCAAATGCTCAGTACTCTAAGATTGATTACAATTGAAATAATTCCTCTTAGATAAAGCTTACTGATATTTTAAATTCTCTAATATGAACCAAAATGGGAATTATAGAAAATATATGCAATGGTTATGAGCTTAGCACTTTTAAGGGAGTAGTAGGTACAGACCCGAAGGAAAATAATTTGCCCTATCACACAGTACGAGAATTCATATGCTATGAAACCTCGAAAAATATACGTAGACACTAATAAATTTCTAATGGGACGTTAATCATGAGGATTGGACTTTTGAGTTGTGAGAAACACCTTCAAAATCTAGTTAACATGAAGGCGATCACACACAGAAATGATTAGCAAGCAAGATGAAGATAAAAAGTGATTGTATATTCATACATTATAAAAAAAATACATGGAAATGTTATATACACTCTTGGAGTTCGCCTCGTTATTCTCAATGACTTTAACAGCCATATTTGAGTTTAAATATCAAGTGGTGTGAGTCTTGATATTCCTTCTATCTCACTATAATCTAGGAGATAGAGGATCAAGTTCAAAACTATTTTTGGTAGTTACTTGAATTACAACCTCATAACTTATGGCTTTTAGGTCTTCCATATTATCCTTTAACAAGGATAAGGATTTAGGATCCATAAATAGTTATGGAGTTCTACTAGAATGGAAAAGCATATAACTCATTGTGAGACTATGGTAGAATTATTTTCTCAAGCATGGTGCAAGCTTGATGTTCTAAGAAATCCTCATTTGAAACTTGTGTCTTAGGAACCCCTTTCTCTATGGCTTTCAAAGTCTTGTAGGGTGCAGCATCAAGCCTCCATTTTTGTCTAATGGACTGAAGCAACTCATTAGTGATGTGAGTAAAACTTTAATGGTGAGCTTAGAGAGCTTCTATAGGGCAACTTGCTTACAAAGGCTGGCAAGCTTGTTGATATGCAGACCCTAGGCCTCAACTTCTATGAGGTGGAGCTTGGCTGTCTAGAGGCTACCACCAAAATGATTGCCCTTTTGCCCATTGTAGTTTGGGTTGGTCATGCTTTTGTATGTCCTTCAATCCATTGCCTTGATCCCTCAGTAGCCTCATCCTCCATCTTTATTCGTAGGAGAGCTAGCTAGTTTCGTGTGAGGCCTACCCTTGGCCTTGAGTGTTAGTATTTACAAGTCTTGCCTCTGATTGGTGGGTCTATTTGTACTTTCTTGGAGGTTCCAAAGGTTGTGGCTTAAGTTTTGGCCAAGGAGACATGCTTGCCATCAATACACATTCTCATATCTGATCCCACATAGCTTCCAACTATGATTGAGCTCCCTCTCCTTTTGGGAGGATGGTTGATTCAAAGGTTTGAGAACTTGGGCATCTCGAATCAGTGCTTTGCTTGTCGCAAGGTTGGTCACCTTGACAAGGCTTGCACATCTAGGACTTGACACCAGTCCCAATAGTAGGCTAGTTAATGGCCACTTGGCCATGCACCTCCCCTTCCCCCACCACACAGCTCCATCGAGCTCCTTGGAAAAGGATGGGTCTTTTCATCCCGCTAGTGCTACGCATGCTTCGTGCAATCTCTCTCCCCCTCTAGTGGGTTGATGTCAACCTTGACATCGATAGCAATTTGGGATATAATACTTTTTAAGAGCTTACGAGGGTTTTCTTCCCCTCAAGATCTAGTTTAATATGATTTAGGAGGATTGTCCATAAACTTGGACTAGGTGGGGGAGCAAGAACCACTTTCTAGCATTTCCATTTATTCCACCTCCCCCACTTGACCATCATCTTCACCCCCACTACTTTGATCTCCCCCGCTAGGGCCTCCTCCTCTAGACCCCCCCAACCACTTGGTACTATTGTTCCTAGCCCTCAAGAATCCCTTGATACTGATTTCTTGGTGAGTCGAGCGATTCATGAGGGTCAATCCTCTTAGCAACCACTTCTTTTGGTGGACACATTGCTTCTGATGTCTATCCCCTTAGGTTTGGTGAGTTTCAAATAGCACCTATGGGGTGAGAGCTTTGGTTATGATTTTGCATGCTTCTTTGGTGGTCAAGAGGATCTCTTTGGGGCCCCCATATGGGTGCATGCTCTGGCCCTTGCCTCCTGAGTCCATTTGCCTTGGAATTAGTTGTTGATTTTTCCTTCCCTCTTTGAAGAGGCTTTCTAGTTTGTCCATGCACACATTATTGAGTTCTCTTATCATCTTAGGGATCTTGACCTAATGGACCTCTTCATCACAATGTGGGACACATCTCAATTCTTAGTTCTTACAAGTGTAGTGGAGAGTGAGATTATTTTGTATGCTAATGCAGATACTCACACTGATCCCTAGTATATTTTTTTCACGAGGACCAACTCTACCTAGAGAAGTCTCAAGTGACTAGTGATTCTACATGGCTTAGCCTATGTAGGGTGTTGCCATAGCTGTTGACTGCTTACCTAAGGCAATTAGACTCTGATTACTACCATCCAAGCTTGCCCTAAAGATGGCATGCCTCACTATTGCATAAGCAACATGGTTAGCCTCATCCCCATGATAGTTCTCTCATGGAATGTGTAGGGTGTGGCTGGGCTGCAGCTCTTATGATACATGGCTCATTTGTGAGAGGAACTTCATCATGGTATGGTTGGTGGAAGCATTAATATTTTGATGTTGTAGGAGCATCAACTATCCTTGATACATACACAAAAATGACGATAGATTCTCCAAAGACATGGAGAAGTTTTTTGGTCAGTTGGGTATGGGCCCAATGGCTCACACAATGGTGTATGTATTTCTATAGGAAGTCCCTACAGTTTGTAATTGTGAATCGAGGTGTGATTATCCCTTGTAGGGCCATATGGATGATTCTGCTTGATGGGGAGAAGTGATATGAGTTCTTGATATTATATGCTTTGAACCATGAGAGTGTGCATGCAACTTTCTGGTCTTGAATCACTAGTGAGTTGCTAATTGTTGATGCTTAGTGTGTTTTGGGTGACTTCTACATGATTGAGGCACTTGAGGATCGATAGTGAGGAGCCACGAGTTTGAGGTTGAGTGATGTATGACATATTGTGGGTTTTATCATGAAAAGGGAGAGCCTCCATTTCTCACGTTTTGATAGATAGGTTTGAGGGATGAACCTCTCCCATATTGATCATATATATGTCAATGATGTATTGGTTGAGTGTGGTGGTGGGACTCGCATTATGGCCCCACTCTTGTTTTTATAATCTTTCCCCAATGATTGCCTCCTTTACTGAGGATAATGCCAGAGGTCCCATGGTGTTGAGGATCCTAAGTAGGTTCAACTTCATGGATTCCTTTTTTATAAGATTTAGGTACATTGGTCTTAGTTGTCTTTGGATAGGGGATGTCGGGTTCACTCCCTTGCAGCTAGTTTGTAGATGATTAACTCCTTATATGAGGAGAGTAGTGAATGGCTTGCTCTGCTTCAAGAGAGCGAGTGCAACCGACAAGGGGCATTGCCTCCCTGCATGGGCTCTTCGAGAATCACCCAGATTAAGAGTGGACTGACTCACAACTTGCCCATCCTTAGTAGGAGTTATGAATGATCAGGGATAAAGGATTGGCCTTTTTGGATCATAAACAAGTTGCTCATTGGAATCAAGTTAGGAATCATATCTCTAGGGCGTTCTTCTTAACTCTCGGATCTCGCTAATCATTGGGTTGCATCAAGAAACTTTGGCAGATGGATGGCTCTTATGCTACTAAGCCTAGCGAGCTAAGGGATATTTCCACTCAGTTCTACCACACCCTCCTCTTTAAGGAGACTCCATCTAAGACTTGGAAAAGATGTAGGAGGCACATCTTGCAACATGTATGACAATCAATGATTGTTCAGATATGGGCTATGCGTTTGGCCCCTCTTAATGGTAGTGATATTTTTATGCTTTACATGGCTTGGCCGAGAACAATTCTCTTGGTGTTGATGGTTTTACCCCAACATTTTCATCAGATATTGGGGGGTCCTTGGGTCTACGATTCATCTTGCCCTTCACGAGGTCATGTAGGGTGGAAACCTTACTCGATCTATGAGGGCCTAATCTTCGTAATCCCAAAAGAGGGGAAGGAGCCAACTAGATGACATCTAACACTAGAACCTAGTTAGGCTTCTCAAATTGGCCTACAAAGTCCTTGAAAAGGTCTTGAGTTTGAGACTACAGTGGCTCCTTGAGATTCTGATTCATCCAATCTAGACTAGCTTTGTCAAGGGTCATAGTATCCTTGATAACATATTTACCTTCTAGGAAGCTACCTCCATAGCCTAGATATGAGGTAAGACTCTTGATGTGCTCTTACTTGTTTTTTAGAGAGCTTATGATCTGGTTGATTGGGCTTTTCTCTAGGACACCATGTTTTCTATGGGATTCTTGGAGCGATGGATCAGGGGTATTGCTTTGATCTACCGATCTGTACACAATCACATTGTCGTGGCAGGGATTGTGGGTAGCAGCTTTGCATTTTGTGATTGGTTCAATAGGGCTTACCTTTAACCCCTAATCTATTTCTCTTCTTTGTTAAGGCCATGAGCGCTTTCTTGACTACTCAGGACACTAGGATGTAGGGTATCAAACTCCCTATTAGGGATAAGTACCTGTTCAATGTTGAGTTTGCAGATGATACTACCATTTACCTATAGGGTCGAGAGGTCCATTTCCTTAGATTTCAGTATGCTTTGGATGTATTTTGTGATTTTTTGGGTGCCAAGAACAAGTCTCACAAGTATTGTTGTCTATGGATTAGTGTGGGTGATTTGCCTAGATGGCTCCCTTGTGAGTAGTTTTGATGGATCCCCCTTGGCACGACCATCAAGTACCCTAGTTGCCACATTGTTCTTGATCTTACTCCTGAGCAGCAGATCTCTCCTCCCTTTCTAACCATTAGGAGGAAGATTTTTCATTGGATATCCACCCGGTTGTCCTTGGATGGGCAAGTTATGGTCGCTAACTAGGTTCTCCTGGTTGTCCTTGGATGGGTATGTCACCTCCTGTTGAATCTTTTTTGAGTTCTTGTATTAGCCATTTCCAATGGATAAGAAGGATTTTCTTTGGTTTGGCCAAGATGGTAGCCCTACTTAGGCTAAGTTTGCTTGGTCAATCATCACCCTTCCCTTGGAATGGGCTGGTGAGGGGATCATTGGCCCTATCTATAAGAGTAGAGCCCTGCTCGGCAAGTTTATTTTTCATGGTGTTCTTCCGACGTGGAGCCATGGAAGGATTATTTTTTTGTCAAAGGTTGGGTCTCTTTGCTCCTATCACTAGTGGCCTTTGTTGCCTCAGACGAGATGAATTTTTGCTAATATGAGGTGTACAGGCTTTTCATGGCATAGTGAGGACCATTTTGCTTGCACTATCTTGAGATGTTGGGAACAATTACATCCCCATCTCGTTCAACTCGCTCCATCTTGTCTCAGAGAGCAGCTCTTGCAACCTATCACTTAGAACCTTCTCATTCACTCTTAGAGAGGGTTCATGATTCGTTTTCAACCACATGTCTCCTAGGGGGAGTTTTCCTACCACCCTTGGTGTAGTGTAGCTGATTGGACTAGCTTTTAGAGTCTCAGCCAAGCATGGCAACAAGAACAGTGTATCGGGATGTGTGGTGCACCTCACATAACTAGGGATGTTGAGGCAAAAATTCCAAGGGACTGGGGGACCTAGCTTGATCTGTAGCCTAGGACAACCTTGCTTGGGGCCTTTACTTGGACTAAGGTTTCAATTGTTGCATGGGGTATCTATGAGGATGGAAGTCTCTCTTTTGAGATTGGTGAGGAGGTGTTGATGATTAGCTAGTCTATTAAGCTTGATATCATCACAAACTACACCTTTTAATAGATCTCTATGGTCAGCATGCACTAGTGGTATCAGCATATTGGTCGTGATCCTTTGGTCATTCTGACCATTCCTCGCTAGTGTCTCTAGGTATGGGAGGCCCAACTGTTGTCTCACATTCCTTGGGACCCAAGGGAATGGAAGTGGCATGACGCTCTATCGTGAGAAGAGGCCTTCACTATCCCCTTCATTGAGCACTCTATGAGGTTGGGGTGGAGGATCCTCTAGTCGCGTCAATAGGTCAACCTTGTTGCGGTCGAGTCTTGGCATCACTGTGGGCTCATGGAGGATTTTTTGTTACTTTTTTAGCATCTGATTCGGGCTGCCCTATAGCCATGTTGGGTAATCCTCTTTTAGTGGTTGCTTGCCCATAAGAGCATTGTTCTTGGCATGTGGTTGAGCTTTGGGGGATGATCGCCTCACTACATAGGTTTTGGCTATCACCTAGATTCACAAAGACACTATCTCTCAGACTATCCATTAGCACAGTAGCTTTGGTCGTGGATCTTGAGACTTCTTACCTGGAATTTTGGGCCTCATACCATTACTGTGGGTGCGACTGCTTGGGGCTTTCTCATGGGCCCCACCCTTAGCTACAAGCATGAGGATGGTTGTATGATTATTCTGATTTAGCACGGATGGATTGATACCACTCAAGATTTGAGCGATGCATGATCCCTCTAGTCGAGACTATTTGGGAATTCTAGTTGGAGTTGGTTCACACCTTGTGTGGGCAGCTGGACTGTCTTTAGGGAGACTCCGATGGCACCTCCCATCGGTGTGTGGACTTGCTTCAAATATGGAAGAAAGGCTTCTTCTTTATCGTTTACGGTGACACTATCCATTGGAGTTATTAGCCAGCTGCCTAGCTTTTCTCCCCTCCCCACATTGCCTCCCTAAGAGATAGATTCATTGTGGTGTTGGGTTGTTTTTTAGGATGATTCTTCCCCCTTGTACTCATTTTCCATTCCCTGATTGGGATTGTAGTCCACTGGGTGTTTCTCTTCTTCCTAATGGAAGGATCTTTTTGTGGAGAAAATTGGGGCTATAGCAATCACTACGTTCAAGGTTTCCATACTTTGCTTCTCTTTGTCTCCCCAAGGAGACATTTTCCTTTTTCCTTTAAGATTTTTCAATATCTGAAGAACAATTTTGGAATAGTTCCTGATGAATGAATGATATAAGCATAAAAAACCTAGGAAAATTAGAAGCTCCTCCAAGTTTCTAGCATGTTGCCCCATAATAGCACATATGTTATCAAGATCCATATATATTTTATCTAGGGACGTTAGAGCCTTTCTTTTGAAAAGAATTACACAATCATTTCTTAGCAAAGAGTGATTTTTCCCATAACACATGGAATTATATCCTCAAGTGTCCCAAATGTTCATCTTCTCATGTACTATAATTAGAATATCATCTAAAATGTGTACTACAAACAACACTAGATATGGCTTCTACAACAATATTCGTGAGCTTTATGAAAGCGGTATGAGAATTTGTTATAAAAAAGAGCATCACCAAAAACTGATTGTGCCTATATCTATTCCTAAAAGTAGTTTTAGTGGCATCCTCTTCTCGAATTCTTAATTGATGGTATCCGCACCTAAGTTCAAGCTTGGTGAAGTTCCTACCTTGATGTAAATGATCAAATAGCTCTTCCAAACTAGGCATCAAAGACCTATTTATGTTGGTTACCTTGTTTAATGCTCTATAATCTATACGTAATCTCAAAGAACCCTCTTTCTTTTTTGACGAGGAGCATTGGCATTGCCTAAGGTGAGTTATTAGGTTTAATGAAGAACTTATCTAAATAATCCTAAAGTTGCCTCTCTACCTCCTAATGGTGAGATATGCAAAACCTATAATGTGGCTTATGAATAGGGTTAGTGCTTGTAAATACCCCAATAGCATGGTCGATTTCCCATCTCTCTTGTAGTAGCCCTCTACAAAAGCTAGTGGAAAAAACATCTCAAGGTTAGAAGCAAATGCAAAATGGGCCGCACTTGCACAAGGGTAGTCAATGTTCTAGTATGCTACACCTATTAAGTTTACCAAGTTCTCCAATATCCCATGAAGTAGGTCCCCTATAGAATCTAGTTATATCATTAAGCAAACACTTAAGGAGAGGGACAACTGGCATGATGAAGATCAATTAGGCATACCACAATGGAGCTCCCGGAGGGGCATTTATTAAACATGAATCATTATGACAAAGAGATTGATGAGATACCAAACAATTTTATAATATCAGAGTATAAATTTCACGTGTTTGACTATAAAATGCCTTTAAATTCTAGACAAAGAAAGTCTGGTTGAGAACGTTAGACTTGTGGAATTTTTCCAATCTACAATGAAAATCTTTCTTTCAATTAGACTTGCACGCAAAGTTTTTTTCTTCATAATTAGATGTTTGGCAACAGCCTACTCTCGTAGACTTTAATTAATAGATAAAATTATTGTACAAGAGAATGGGCTTAATACCCATGGGACCCCCCCCCAATCCTCCAAATCAAGTGTTAAATCGCTAGAGATCTTTACAAAGAAAGGTTGATCATCCTCTCATCCCCTTCATGTGGGGACCATTTTCTCTTGATATTTTTTTTCTCAATGAAAAGCATCCTATGATGTCTCAAAGGTGGGGATTTCTTACAATTGGAAATTCTTTTTCCTAAAAGGAATATGGAATTTTCTATCCACCATTCTTTAGGAGGGCGTCCAAAATTGGCTGCACACCTATCTTTCTAGATCTTCGAGAGGGTCTTGCCTCTAATCACATTCCACAATGATGAGGAAAACCTGATATCTTCTCCTAGCAAAGCTTGTTTCCAATGGAATTGTCCTTTGTAGTAGCATGATTTTTCCAAGGGTTTTCTAGAACAACTTTGACTTAGGGCATGAGAAAAAGAGGTGTCCCGAGTCCTCATTTCTATGTAGGCACTGTTTGCACCATGGAGGGGGGGGCTACAAATTTTGCTAGTCTTTACATTAGTCCAAATTCCCTAATGGAGAATTCTCCACATAAGCAGTGACTTTTTTATTTCGATGAGGGGTTGCCACAGTGAGTCAAATCCCAAAGATTTGAAAAACGAAAAGAAAGAACCAAACCTTTTTTCAACCAATTCAAACTTTGCAGATACATAAATTTTCTATGAGTCAAATTCTAGATGACTCACGACTTTAACTTCTTGAAAATCTGTTTCAACAAGATATTGAAGCTTGAATATAACACACTTAAAAGACTTCAGTATCACATCTAGGGAGATATTTTCTTTCAAAAGATTTAGATTCCTACCAAGGAATCAAGTAATACTAAACCAATGATTCATCTTGGAATCTTTTGCTTTATTAAAATAATCATTTGAAAAGAAATCTTGACCTTTGGACAAACAATAAAAATTTAAGTCTTGGTCTTCTCCAAAAGATTTTCCCTTTTAACCAATGAAATAGTTAACCAAACTATTTCCTTTATTGGCTTATCTCTAGGATGTAGCCTAATTCCCAAAGATGACTTTGACGTATCTCTTAGAAAATATCTTAATTCCCATATATTACTTTGACTTGGGTTTCTTCTTTAAGCTCTAATTAGCTTAAACAAAACCAAGCATAATTTTCTCATCCTCAAAAAATTTCTTAATAAATTTGACATGCTTTTTGAAAACTTTGCATCTTGATTAGATATGCAATCATGGAACCTAAAATCCAGTTATTGAACGCTAAAGTTCAAGTGATGCTAAAGTTTATTCACCTCTTTGAGTTTCAACACTCGCTAGGATGAAATAAAAAAAAAATCTTCAAAAGTTTTATGATTTTTCAAATTTGAAACATACCAATTATCCTTTGAACTTGAAAGTTCAATTGATTTAAGTTCCATTTGATTTTATTTGATTCTTATCATGTCTTGGGATAGAATTAGCTAAAACTTCCAAAGAAAACTTTATCAATCTAGTTGGATGCATGATTTCTTAAATCCAAGCTAACGACTACATCTAGGCTTGTCGTTTGGATTTTCTAAGTTTCCTCCTAAATTAGAATCATCATGAATTTCAAGTAGTCCTATTTTTTGGTCATTCCAATGAGCAAGGAAATTGAGCACTTGACTTTCAAAGAACCTACTTTTCCTAATCAAGACTCCTAATTTTTGAACTTAAGTATCAGGTTTGGAAAAACAAACTAGTTACTTGAGTTGCATGGCAACGAGGAGCCTTGTAACTACCTAGTTTGCCATTTTCCCTAGCTATCTAAGTCAAGTTAGAAAAAAGAGGTGATGAAAGTATAATCATTCAACTTCTTAACAAACAATCATGCATATGAAAACACTTGTTCTTGCATGCAAATGCATGTGAGTGCATGCACATGTTGGCATTCTCCTTTCATGCACCAAACTTAAATCAAGCAATTCTTGAGCTTGAAAACGCATGTTCCCAATCATACATGCACAAACATTCTACTTGCTAACTTTTTAAAAAGATATAACCGTTCATGTGCATAAACTTGAGCATTAGCTATCTTTTCAAGCAAGAAGAAAATGTGTTTTGTGCATGAAAACATTCTTTGAACAGGAAAAATGCACCAGAATTCTTTCACAGATGCATGCCTATGCTTGATAAGTGTTTCCATAGTTTGATGCTCTACTATTTTGCTTTCATTAAATTGCATACAATGCTTTCAAAATTGAAGATTCCTGCCCTACTTTGATGTTAATAGCAATGCATTCTGTATGAAAGCATAAAGCAAAGCAAATATTGAAATGAAAACATCAACTTGTAAAGTACTTAGCTCTAACTCAAGCTACATCCTTCCCTTGATCCTCGGAAAGAGCCTCATTAATTTGGATCCATGCTTCATGGTCACATCTTTGGCTCCCCTACAAGCATCTTCTTCTTCTTCTTCTAAGACAACCACATATCCTTGCTCTACAAATAGTTCCAATGATGTAGTGAATTATACTCATGCTTTAATTTCAATGTGAAGGTGCTAGAGATCACTGTTAGACATGATGATACATTTTAAGTCTCTCAAACAGGAGGTCTGAGTTCAAAATGTGTATCCCTTTGAATTGGTATACAAAGTTGTAGGCACTCTATGGCATGATAACGCATAGTTGTGTAAGGCTCTCCACAAATAAAAATAGCTTGATGGAATGTCAAAAGTCATGTACTACTCTAGATAGTACAAACATATTCCAAATGTGCCCCCTGAGATCGAATCTTGATGCACACACCGTCTGTAGGAGCCTAAGAATCTTTTGATAATTATGGATACTAAATCTGCATTCGAACTTATAACGAAGTAGCTATTTAGCTTTGTGGTTAGAGCAATGTACCCATGATCAGCTTGGCATAATTTCGATTCCCCATAGCCATTGCATGGTGATGATACCTTCTTTTTCCCAGTGCTAAGCACAGGCATGACAAACTAAGAAAAATCACAAAACGTGGATCGCTATCATTGATAGCAAAGGTGTCGTAACATCACGGGTTCGAATCTGGAAACCCAACACCTAATGATTCCACTTTTGTCTTGTGACATGCACGCTTCTGCAATGTGAAATTAAAGATATGTTAAAATTTGATGCTCGAAGACAAAGCACAAAAGCGCCTTGTTGCGGTGGATAGAGGAGAGATTTGCTCATTTGAACATCGTAAGGTCAAGTCTAGGCTGCCACTAGCTATAGAACGGTTTACTCTTTTTTCTTGCCTTCTGAAAGCTTCAATAGTGCAAATTTAAACCTCAACTCAAATTTGAAACTAGATTGAGCATCATGAACATTGCCTATTGGAGTGGTTGAACCTGAAGTGATTGAACCAAAGGTGACGGGTTCAAGACCCACTGCCACCTCCCAGGGATATATCTTCTTTTGCAATCTTTTGCAACATGTTGACAAGATATAATTATTAGTGAAATAATGAAAGTACCACAAACATGCATGCCTTGCGTGGATAGCAGAGATGTTGCACCATCGGACGACGTAGGTTTAAGTCCTAAACGCCACGTCTATAGAGAACATTACTCCTTTTGCTTTGGAGAACCTTTCGTAGCACTAGCAATTAAGTAGTGATCTAATGTGAATTGGAACCCGTCCCACGATTGCTCTACTAGGTAAAAAGAAACCCCCTACACTAGGAACTTTTGCATGTTCGAGCCCCGTATGGGATGGCAACAAGAACTATTGTTCTTTTTGTAATCTCCTACTTGCAATCCATGCCAAAAGAGATACATGATTGAACTGTGCTCACCCGCAAAAAAAAACTGAGCCGAAGAAGGTAACAAAGGGCACTCACGGTATGATCAAAGGAAACTCTACAAGATGATGGAAGGATGCTCAAAACTTGGTTCTGATATTAATGCAAGATTACGACCATCACGTGCTCGAGAGATGACTCTCCTCCTAACCATATACCTCTATATACAGCTCTCTCCAAGGGTTTTCCTTCTTGGGCAGGTGGATTCTAATAATCCAAGTGTTAGCCACGTAATGGCATGTGCGCCAAGTGTCCCAGTTAACCAGAGTTAACTCAAGTGGATGCTTCTAGAAGGTTCTAGAGAACTTTGGGCTAAACACTCTCCCCCTGCACCCCATGGGGGTTGAGCCCAAGACCTTCTCCTTCACATACTTGAGTCTTAACCGCTAGGCTAAGTGGATCAATTTGTTACAAGAGTAAATGACCTTCTAGTAAGTGTAGACTCGAGATCTTTGGTCATACATATGGATGACCAAACAGTGTCTTTTTAGATCCGTCTGAACCGATCGAACCCTTAGATCATAGACTTTAATAGACTTGTCCACAAAAAGTTTTTGTAGATTCTTTCCAACTTGGCAATTTCTTGGTCCTTTGGTCTCCAACAAGAGAGAAAGTAATTGGTCAAAGAAATAAGAATGTGCTAATTACCATGGCCCACCCTACCATGTTGATTTGCATACCTTTATAGTAGTCAGGTTGTTATCAAGCTTTGAGAGTACCTAGTTCCAATGTTGGTCCATGGACACATCAAATCCCATCAAAATACCTAATAGGCAAAAGATTTGGCCACTTGGAATGAGTCGATAGCCTTGGTCAACAAGAAAACGAGGAGGATGTCCCATTACTACCTTAAAGGTGATTTTTGAGTGGTTTATTTTGGATCTAGAAGCCATACAAAATGTGTTTAGGCATCTCCAAACGGTATGAATGTTGGTTGTATCATTATTCACAAAGGCGTTGGCATCATCTCCAAATAGTCTCATGATCATTTGTCCTTGATTGAGAGGAAAAGAGAGGTCTTGAATATGGCCTAATCTAGCATGATGTTGTTATCAGGATCTTGCTCTCTCGTGCACAAAGGTTACAAATACAAAAAACACATAGAAAAATAGAGACATCGAGAGACGAGACCGAGTGCAATATTGGGTGCAATCTTCCCCCATGCACTCTGTTCCAACAGTCCACAAAGTGCATGTATTTATAGGAATTTTTTATTACGTCAAAAAGAGTGGTTACATGAGAGCGGCTTTGAAAAGCATGCGTGAAAGTAAAAGTTGGTGACTTTTGTAGAAAGTCTTTGATTTTAATATCAGAAATTGCAATCTACAATGACCCTTATTCTAACCACTACTTTTCTAACTATTTCTAACAATAGAACCTTCTACGCGCGTTTATTTACAAACTAAATTATAAATTGGATTTATTGATGTCTGCCCTAAAGTCAAATTATTATGTCCGCCCTTTCACGCTTTCATGCCCTCATGAACCTTCAGCTACTATATCAAAAACACCAAAACACATTAATACATTAATAAATTAACACTCCAACAATGCATTGTTCAACATATTCCATAATTTATAACAGATGTTTCACAAGGTAGTTGAGACCATCACCAACAAAAGCAAAGAGAAGAGGAGCCAAGGGGCATCCTTGCTTGATAGATGTTGGCCATTGATGTTTATCTCAACTGACACATTTCCCAGCAGAGCAGAGACCATCCTAGTGAATTTCTCACCGAAACCAAGGCCTTTGAGCAATTGGAGAATGAAGTCCCACTCAAGCCTATCATATGCTTTCTCGAACTTGATCTTAAGAAAGATAATATCTTGAGCAAACTGTTTAGCAAATTCTTGACCTTCCAAGACATCAATAATAGCTTCTAGGATGGATCTCTCCTTGATGAATCCATTTTTATCCTCGCTTACCCAATTTTATAAGCGAAATGTAATTCTATTCGCAATGACTTTAGCAATGATCTTGTAACATGTTTGCAACATCATAATTGGATGCCAATTCTCAATCCTATTTTTTTTTCCTTCTTTTGTGAATAAGCTTGATAATGCCATTATTGAGACATTCAGGTAGCACCCCAAACAAAACTGCCTCTTGCCACACCAAACATAGAGGTGACATCACCACATGTCTAAAGGTTTTGAAAAACTCATTGTTGAGGCCGTCTAGACTAGGCTTTTCCCGTTAGGAAGCGAATTGATAATATTGAGAATCTTAGCTTCCATGGTGGGAGCTTTAAGAAGAGGGTTCAAGAAAAAAAATTGCAAAACTTATACTTGGAAGATAATCATTTTCTTTTGTGCATTATAATATGTTACAAAAGCATTGATCGGTAAAGCATCTTAAATTTTTGGACCTAGAAAAGATTAGTTTGCGTATATATCCAAGATAGTCATGGAAAAAGAGGTTTTTATGGCCATAGGAATGAGATAATACCTCGTTACCTCTAAAGGATATGATATGATATGATATGCAGAGAATGCTTCAAGTTCGCTGTCTATGTTTTGTGTCACCTGCAAAGTATCCTATTTTAGTGGCAAGACAACCAGGAAAGAAATTTGATGATGTAGTTTTAATATATAAAGAAATTAGGCATCATGATCATCTGAAATCTAAAAGGAGGAGAATCAATGAAAACTGCACTTATTATCATTATATGATTATGCTAGAAAGATATCCACTAGTTCTTCATTATGTTTCCTAGTTCTCTCTAGTAAATTTTGGGACAAAAACGTTTTGCAGAATAAACTAAGAGCTGAAAAAATGGAATGAGAACCAAGTATTGAAGTGGTTAACTCATGCATAAAGTGGAAAATACAAAGGGAGGAGTCGATAGTGTCATCATATGTAGAATTTCAAAATCAGTAGACTTCATCTATTAGGAATGTATAGAAATGTTTAATTCTTTGTATTTATTAAAAACAATTGTAATTCAACAAAATTAAAATATACTAAAATTGATAGAATCAAAGAAGGTTCCATAAAATTACGCACGTAAACATCCAGAAAATACTAATGTGATCTAGCAATTACAATTGCAGATACACTTGTTAGTAGGAGATTCTACAATGTGAATAGAAAAATTCACACAAAATGAAGATCCTTTTCTTCAAAGGAAGACCTTTGTAGATGAATTAAGAAGATTGAAGCTTCAATGGGTTCAATTTTTATTACACAAATACAAAAAATTCAGAGCAGGTATATGACATCGATTCTAGAAAATCTATTACCAAACGAGAAATGGAAAGGCACGAAGGAATTAGAACATAAGTAGCAAATTTGATGGATAATTTCTGTTTTGAAGGCTAGCACATGGCTATAGTATGCGTTAATATGTTGCAACTGAAGCTCATAGATTGAAACAAAACGTTTTGGGCACCTATGGAGAGCAGAATAAAATATTCTTCACTCAAATTCATGATTTTTCTGAAAAAAACATTTCAAAAAACCAACATTTGTTTTTGGAATAGGAGCTTCGACACAAAGAGTCAAATCCTGGATTTACAAATACAAGTCGAGTTATTATAGGAAAAAACGAGGATTAAAGACATATAAGGGGGGGGGGGGGGCTTTGTCTTCAAGACCTCGCAAAAGTTATTGTGAAAGGAATGAAGGATATAATATTTTGTTAACATTTCAAAAACTATTCTCAAAATGTTTTACCTTTGAAATATAATAAGGGGGGTTAAAGTCATGATAAAAGTGAAGTTTTTGTCACTAATGATCAGCTCTCTAGTGTAGAAATAGTAGTGTCCATAGATGGAGGAACTATAGAACATGTGAGTTCTTGCTCAACTTCACTATGGTGAAACTGAATCCACCCGGCAGTGTCAGGTGTGACATAAGTACCAAAAGAATATTATGTTTTAGGTGCAGCTATGTTTTGATTTATCGGTTTTAGCTTTCTTCATTAGGATCTTTATACATGCATATATACGTAAATACATATATACGTACATACATACATACATACGTACATACATACGTACATACATTCATAGATGCATACATACATACATGCATGCATACATACATACAGAAATACATTCATATATACATACATACTTATATACATGCATACATACATACATACATACATACATACAACCACACATACCTACATACATACATACATACATACACACATACATACTTACGTACATACATAAAAACATACATAAGTACATACACACACATACATATACACACATGCACATTCATGTACATAGACATATACATGCACATAAGTGCTGATACACATACATATACACATGTACATATGCATACATACACATAAAAATATATGAACCATGTTCATTTTTATTAGAATACCTATTTTTCCAAGTAGAATGTCTTTTATAGGCTGATTGTATGTAGAATGTCTTTCGTAGGTTGATTGTCTTTTTTAGGTGGAAAAAAACAATATTTTTTGTGGTTTTATGGTTTGTCTGCCACTTTTTATGTATATCCAAAGTGGCCTTCATAATGGCCTCCTAGCCTTATGTTTTATTTTACGTTTCACATGTAGTAGAAATGCTAGAGATTTTCTTTAACATATGACACTCTCTCTTCCTCTGTATGTATATATATACACACACACACACACACACACACACATATATATATATATATATATATATATATATATATATATATATATATATATATATATATATATATATATATATATATATATATATATATATATATATATATATATGTATATTGTCATATACATGTTTTCATATATAAATGCATACAAACATACATTCATATAGACATAAATACATATCTACATACAAACTTACAAATATACTCACATACACACACACATACATACATACATACATAAATACATGCACAGATACATACATACATACATTCATACAAAAATACTTATGTATTTACTTACTTGAAAGTGCTTGAAAGGAAATTATAGCAGAAATCTGTTTGCAAAAGTTATGAAGTTTAGTTCAGCTTTCGAGAATACAACCTACCCTTTAAGAGTTAATATTTTTGGTTTACCTGTATAACGTCAATTTAGTGCAACAAAATACCTCGACTACTTTGCATCATCACTACGAACAAGATATTGCAAAACAAACTACTTGCACATGAAGGAGACTCATCACAAGTTTCTATCTATGGATGGAAACATATACTCAAATACTTAATACTCACAAATTGTCTACAATTGATCAAATGCCTTCTAAAATAATATGTCTTATAGCGTTAGGAAGCTATTATGCATGAGAGTTCTTATAATTAACAAGGCATACTCCAATTTTGAGCTTCACACTCACATGTGCTCATGCCAACCTTTTAGGAAAGAACTGTAATAGACGCTGAGCGAAAGAATGACTTGTAACTAATAGTTGGAAATGGCATAGAAAGAATTATTGCATAAGGTAGCACAAGATGGGAGTATACACTTTTACATTTAAAATGAATCCTTAACTTTGAGCACTGGACTTTTGAATAGAGAGAAACAAACTCTTGACATGAGTAGACTTGGATCAAGAAGATGCATACAAGGGGCAATGAGCAAGAACGTGATTAAACTTGATCGTATCCACTCATTCATTATAATAAAAATGTGTAGACTGATTTGACACAATCATAAAAATCTCCTCGTGATGTTTCAAGATTCTGAACTGCCAATTTCATATCACACACAAGAGTGAGTTGGGTGAATCATATTCTCTTTTCCTAGAATCTAAGAAATGAAATAAGAAATCACATCTAATCATAATTGAATAGTATTTTGGTGGTAGATTCCAACCACTTGATTGGTGGTCTAAGGCTTAAAATAAGACCTTAAATAAAAGACTATCTCTATGGTACATAAGAGAATTTTCAAATGTATTAGTATAAGGAGTATATGAAACCATATAGTTCTCCACACAAGTGAAACTCGTTTATAAGAAGAAATAACTGATTTGTCCTTAATGAGAGCTTTAACTCCAAGCATGTTGAAAGCTTCCTTGCTCCAATGGCTCCCCCTAATTTTGATTTGCAATGGTTTGTATGGCTGCAAAAGATTCAAATCTTTAAAGCTTTACACCATCTAGAGCCTTCAGCATCATATATGCTACTTTTTTATATGAAGGAACAAAGGTCACATCAATCTCTTTTGATAGAAGTTTTTTTTGATGAAGTGCTAAAGGGCAGTTGTGTTTTTGGTCCTTGTATGATATACTAGGTTAGTTGCAAGATGCATTGAGCTCAAATTACCTCCAAGGATATGAGGCCTAGATCTCAGAAGCCCTAAATCTACATACAACTCTCTTAACTATTTAACCTCATGTGTGGCTATCATCAAGCCTCTGTACTCAGCCTTAGTTGAGGATTTCTTAAGATTTCAAACATAATTAGAATAGTTATGGTTCTCATTCCTGGGGGTTTATGATATACATACTTCCTCATGGATCCATCCATAGAGGAAAGCATTCTTCACCTCAAGTTGAAGTATCTTCCAATTCCTTGCATATGCAACGCTTAGCAAAGGTTCTAATAGTGGTCATCTTGGCCACAAATGAGAGTGATTTGTCTTAACACATGCCTTGTGTTTGAGCACATCCCTAAGAAAGCAACCTCGCTTTACACTTGCAAATACAACCATATGAATTTCGTTTTGACTTGTATACCCATCTTAGTCTATTACCTTTTTCTTGGTTTGCATGGGAACAAACCCCCCATGTATCCATCTACTTTAGAGATTCTATTTCAACGTTCATTGCTTTCTCCCTATAAGGGTTACATCTAGCTTCTTCATAAGTAGAAGGTTCTTCTGTAATTGTCTTATTGGCCAAATAGATGGTAGGATTCATGTGCTCAAGTCATGTGCATAGAGTTTATGTACATGTTTATGCAGACATTTATGGTTATGATGTTTATGTACATGTTTATGTACACATTTATACTTACATTTAAAGCCATAATTGTTTCTAAGAAAGTAACTAGCTTGCTTGAGTATTTTCTTTCCAATGTAGATAGCCATATCTGACTCTTTTTTTTTGGTAGTCAAGGAACTAGAAAGCCATGAATAAAGAGAAAAGTTTCTTTTTTATATGATATCCATTTTTTGTTTCTTTGGCTTTTTAGAAAGATAATATAGTCTTCTAAAGTTTTTTGAAAGCTCTAATGTGAGTTCTTCATATTCTAAGAGACATCTGCTAGGAGTGAACATTCATATTTGTGTGTGTGTCTATTGAAGGTAATGACTAGTCTCTCTTGGACGCGTTTGTTTTTTGAGGAGAGGCTAGTATTCTCTATGAAAAAACTTGCATAAGTAAGGTATTATAATCTTGTTAGAGTGACCAAAAGTTCTTGTTTCGCTTCCATTCGGAATTATAGAAACATTGAAGTGATTGGTCAGAGGTATTTTGATTATTCTTGTGAGGCCATTTATGCTTCAAGTTGCATAGGAAAGTTTAATTGTCTCCCATCTACAGCATTAGATCTAGGTTCAACAAAAAAATATACCCAACGAGGACTAGAGGAAGCTCTTGAAGGATTTGGAAGAAGAGGACGTACTAATTTGAGTTCAAAGAGATATAAAAATCTTTAGGGAAGCCACCTAGTGAATAAGTGCACTGAACTAGACTATTACGTCAAGACTCTCCTTCAAATCTTATGGCTCTATGTATAGCTAATCAAAACAATGCGGGCCAAAGTTATAATTGGAATCCAAAAGTGCATGTGGGATATCAACCACTTCTTTAGCCCCTTTGACTAGAGTCCACGAGTGGTAGATGCAATCATCACTTGAGTTAAGTCTCTTTAAAGTGAGCTTAAGTCACATTAACTTGAGTTAGAAGGATCTACATCTCTTTGGAAAAAACTCTCTCCCCATGCTCCCTATAGGGGTTGAATCCGAGAAATCCTCCTTTATTACCTTGCGATTTCACCACTAGGCAAAGTGCATTACTTGTTTAGAGAGCACATAAGGTTTTCATTAAGTATAGTGTCAAGATCTTTGCTCATATGTATGAGTGACCAAATAGTGTTCGATTCTAGATCTATTTGAATGGATCAGACACTAAGATCATATATTTTAGTTTATAACATTCTTTTCTCCTTGGAAAAGATTTTTATCCTAAAAAAGAGATCTATATATACTAACTATAGGCATAGACCTTATCCTCATTTGTTAACCTAGAAGAACACATTCTTAGTTTAGTGGTGGGATTCACCTAGAATTCAAAATCAATAGCGGGGAATCTACTGTCCAATTTTGATATTAATAATTGAAAACACCACCTACATTTGCACTAGATAAACTCATTTGAGTGAAAAGAAGGGGATGAAGAACAATATACTAGTCCATTTCATGCAATTGTCAATGCATTGGTCAATTCTAGACTATTAAGACCACCACGTGCTTGCAGAATGACTCTACTCCAAACTTAAGGCCTCTATACATAGCTACTCAACTCAATGACGACCACAAATGTAATTAGACTCCACAAGTGCATGTGCTGTCTCTATCATTGCTTTATCAACATTCTTTAGAATCCGCTAGCGGTACGTGTAGTCAGCACTCAAGTTGTGTCTTTCTAAGCTCAAGATAACTCACATTAACTTGAGTTAGAAGGCTCTAGAGCTCTTTGAGAAAACCTCTCTCCCTAGTCTCCCTATGGGGGTTGAACCCAATACCTCAATCCTCCATAGCCTTGAGAGGTAACCACTAGGTTAAGTGGATTACCTTTCTTAAATAGCACATGGACCTATTCTAAAGTTTAGACTTAAGGTATTTGGGCATACATTTGAGTTGTGAAACAATTTCCAATTCTCAATCTATCTATTCCAATAGAAAATTCAAATAATACACTTTATATTATAATAAGAACCAAGGCATCGATCACATAGCTTTTGATCCTCTTGGAGTATAGAGCAATTTCGCAATCTATATCACTCTTCTTGCATCAAAGGTCCTTTAAGAGTACATTAGATTACACCATGTTTTGAATATGGCACCTAGATCAAGAATCTAGCTAGAGAAGAACAACTATGAACAATGGATAGTCTTTTCCTAGATCCATAACACTTAATAGTGATAGGTGAAGGATTCAAAGATATGATGGAGCTTCAAATTCGTATTTTATGCACAATCTCGCATGCATGGATCCTTGCTTGATGCTGCAAGTGGAAACAAAAAAAAAAGTATTTAATATGCTCCAAAGGTTGGAGCTGAATCCCAAACTCCCCCTCAAGCTTAAATCTTCAAGTCTTTATCCTAATTCCATCATTTGAATGCCTCTTTCGAACTTTAGTAGCTTGGTTAAGTCCAATGCTTTGGTAAACACGTAGGCACATTCATATTTTTCACTTATGTGTTCATTGCACTTCCTTATCCATCGCCTATAATTTTACATAGTGGTAGTGTACCTCTTTATGCTTGCTCCTAGTATGGAAGAAATGCTTAGAAGATAGGAACACACTATGGATGTTGTCGTGCATCATAGGAATTTGAATTGCAAAATCAATATAACCATACAAACAAATAACTTCTGCTAATGCTCTATATTGAGTTTGTATTGAGGAGAAGTAAATTTTTGGTTGCTTCTTCACCATACATGAGATGAAATTTTTTCCCAACATGACTATGTATCCAATTGTACTTCTCCTATCATCTTTGGATCCATCCAACTTAGAATCTATCTATGCTTTCACCTGCTATCCATCTTTAAAAGTGTAGAAACAAAACTTCATTCAAAGTTTACTTTAGATATCTAAGCACTATGTTAGTTGCATGTAGGCTAGGGACCGTAGCTATGTGCATGAATTGAGATAGCACACCAACTATATATGCTAGGTCTAGACTTGTGATAGTGGTGTAGTTCAAAGAACCCACTATACACTTGTATAAGAGAGGATCTTCACATTAATTAGATTGAATTTAAGTCCACTTTGTATTGACCTCCATTGTATTCCTCAATGGTTTGCAACCTATAAGTCCATCCCTCTTTATTACATCCATGATGTATTTCCTCTCCATGATCCAAGTACCATTGTCTTTGTATACAACTACACTACCTAGAAAGTAAATTAGATCACCAAGGTTTGAGATCTCAAATTCCTTTCCAAGTATTTCTTTTATGTCTTTGACTCCTTCTTCATGATCACTTGTCAAGATTACACCATCTACGTACACACATACGCAGAAAAAATGTTTCTCCTTCTCTTTTTATGAGTAATGAACAATCATCCTTGTTTTGTCTATATCCATAAGTGGTCAAGTAGTCTACAAGCTTTTGATTCCATGCCTTCGGGGCTATCGTAAGACCATAGATTGAACTCTTCAGCCTAAGAACATAATCTTCTTTGATTTTATAAACCCTAATGGTTTGCACATTTAGTCCATCTCCTCTAGCTCTTCATTTAGAAAGCATTCTTCACATCAAGTTGGTACACCTTCCAATGATTGCTAGCTACAATTCAGATGGGCGCATTTATGAAAGTGATCTTTTTTAAAGGGCTAAAAGTCTCTTCATATTCTACTTCATATGTTTGAGAAAACTCTATAGTTGCAAGCCTTGCTTTATACCTAGCAGTCCTACCTAATGAGTGCTTCTTTACATTATACGTCAATGAGTTTCCAATTCTTCATTTGAGCCAATGTTGAAGTGATATTGTCCTCCTAAGCTTTAGTTTCCTCCTCTGTAGCCTCTTGCCATTCCTTGCATGCATTTTGTTCTTCAAAGTATGTGGGTTCTTCAATAAATTTTCTCATGTATGCAAACTTCATATTAATGAATGATTCATATATAAACCTCTAAATTGGGTGCCTTACCCTTTAAAACCTTGTTAATTCACTTTTCCATTGGCTTGAATATTCCTTATTTCACTTGAGTTCTCCCCCTTCCTTGCATGTTGGTGTATATTGAGTTTTTTTTTAATATAAAGGAAGTTCGGCAAAAGCCTACTCTCCCGGACTTGAATTAAATTAAGAAACAAAGGTACAATAGAAGGGGACTAGTGCCCACGGGACCCCCCAAATCCCACAAAGCAGGGGAAGCTTGATTGAATGAATCCTAGGTTGCATTACAGAGAAGGTTAATCACCCTCTCATCGCCCTCATGCGGGGCCCACTTGGGTTTGAGCTTGTTGTTGATCAAAAGGAGGACTTGATGGTGCCTGAAGGGGGGGGGGGGGGATTTCTTACTGTTAACGATCCTTTTGCCGAGGAGGAATAGTGATTTCTCAATCGACCACTCCCTGGGGGGATCGCCGAAGTTGAGAGCACACCTCTCCCGCCAAATTTTCCACAGGACTTCCCCTCTGATGGCGTTCCAGAGTGTCGCAGAGCAGCCGATTGCTTCTCCCAAAAGGACTTGTTTCCAACTAAGCTGTTTTTGAAGTCTGATTTTCATTCCAACCGTCTGCCAGATTCTGTAGGAGTTGGGGCAAGTAAGGAAGATGTGTGGGACATCTTCGATAGCACGGTGGCATCGTTTGCACCAAGGAGGGATCCCACAAAGTTTGCTAGCCTTATGGTTGGTCCAAATTCCTCGATGAAGAATTTGCCATAAGAGGACAGACTTCTTAATCTCTATAAGGGGGTGCCAGATACCCATGAATTTCATGTCCCACCGAAGCCGCGTCCAAGACAGGCACCACTTCTTGTTGAGGCTAAACTGGAGGTCAGCCGTTTCTTTGATGTTCGGGATTTTGAGTAGGCTATTTCCATTGTGCCATTTGAGACCAAGCGAGTTCGGTGCGTCGTGTCCCATGAGAAGGCGAGTCTTGTGACGATCCCAAGCGAGGCATCTGCTTTGCAAAGTGTTCCATTCTTCGTAGGAGATGTTTATGCGAGGGTCAATATCCTCGAAGTTGATCCAGTTGTTGGTGTCATGTTTCCAGAGGTGTTTCCATTTTTTGAATCCTTTGTTCCATAACTTCTTGGCATTTTGGATGTTCCACGACTCCACACTCCGGATGCCATGTATCGGAAACCAGATAGAGTCGTTTTGTCTGATTCCGGCCGCCCACTTCCAGTCCTCACTAATTCTTGTGAAGCTTTTGACTTTATTCCAGCCCTTCCAAAGGGAGCACACGAGATTGGAGCCTTTCGGGAAGACGGGGATCGGGGAGAAAAGCAGGGTCATGATGTCAAGATTCTTCAAATTCGGGAGCCCCGTGAGGGCCAACTCATTCTTGTTTCTGAAGATCAGCTTGGCCCACGAGGCCTCCCTATTGCACCAAGCCTTAATCATCCATTTGGCTGCCAGTTTGTTAGCCATACACCCAATGTCCAGGATACCAAGCCCCCCGCTATCTCTAGGGCTAGTGCAGATGGCCCATTTGATTTTAGGCACCCCCCTTCTGTTATGATCGCCCGTCCAAAGAAAGTTTCTACAAATACTATTCAGTTTGGACAGGCCTTGCTCATTCGGTCTCCAACAAGAAAGGAAATAGATGGTAGAAGAGAGGAGAAACGTGTTGATAACCATCGCACGCCCAGCAAGATTGATTTGCATACCTCTCCAATAGTTAAGTTTGTTTTCGAGTTTAGCCAACACCCAGTTCCATCGCTGCTCCATAGAGACGCCAAACCCCAAGGGGATTCCAAGGAGTCGAAAGATTTGGCCCTGCGGAATGATTTGACAGCCATGATCAATGAGAAGGCCAGGATGCTGTCCCACAATAGCCCTAAAGGCGGTCTTGGAGTGGTTGATTTTGGATCCAGAGGCATCACAAAAGGTAGCGAGACACCTCCAGAAAATCTCCAGGCTGGTACTATCATTGTGAACAAACGCGTTCATATCATCGGCAAAAAGTCTCATGATGATTTGACTGTGGTCGTGAGGCAGCCGGAGGCCTTTGATATTGCCAGCCTCCACATGATGAGCCACAAGTCTGCTCAGCCCCTCAGTGGCGATGGCAAAAAGAAGGGGGGCCAAAGGGCACCCTTGTCTAATAGATCTTCTAAGATGGATCGCCTTCGAAAGTTTGCCGTTAACGTTAATTTGGGTCGTGGCGTTTCCAAGAAGGGTCGCGATCATCTTGGTGAATTTCTGACTAAGTCCGAGATCTTGGAGCGACTGCAGAATATAGTCCCATTCTAGCCTGTCGTAGGCTTTGTCAAAGTCTATCTTGAGGAAAACCACATCTTGATTAGACTCATTTGCAAATTGAATACCTTCCCAAATATCCATAATGGTTTCCAGGATAGACCTGCCTTTGATGAAACCTTTTTGGTCCTCACTAAGCCAAGATCTCAGGTGGCACGAGAGTCTGTTGGCAATGACTTTGGTGATGATCTTGTATCCTGTTTGGAGCATCGTGATAGGCCGCCAGTTCTCGATTCTGTTCTTTTCCCCCTTCTTGTGTATCAACTTGATAATTCCATTATTTAGGCAAGAAGGAAGAGCACCAAACTTTAGCGCTTCTTGCCAAACCATCCGAAGAGGGGTGGCAACCACCAACTTGAAGGATTTAAAGAACTCGTTAGTGAGTCCGTCAGGTCCCGGGCTTTTACCGAGAGGGAGGGCATCAATGACCTCAATGATTTCTGATTCCGAGATAGGGGCATGAAGCAGGGAGTGGAGGTTGGGTGGTATCCTCCGGGGGGAAACCCTAGAAATGGCAGCCATACAGTCCCTTCTATGGTGGGAAAGGGGGTTCGAGGTTCCCAGGAGTCTCGTGAAGTGCCCCTCGATGATGCCAAAATTATCTTCTTCCGAATTGCATACATTGCCATGTGGGTCTAGTAGTAGGGGGATCGATTCTCTGTTGTGTTTCCTTTTAAGGATACGGCACATCTCTTTGGTGGGTTTGTCGGCTTTGCCAGCCCACCACTCCTTGAAGAAGATTTGCAAGTTTTTCCTTTGTATTTCTTCCTCGTATCTCAACACTGCTCTGATTTTTCGGAGACCTTTCTGGGCTTGGTGTTTTCCTTTGTTCACTTCCTCCTCGAGCCGCCAGAGTCTGTGGTAGAGAGCTTCCCTACGAGCCCTCCGCACAGTCTCGAGCATCTTCTTAGTTCTGATCATGATCTTACGAGACTTGTCGACCGCACTTCTCCAGCACTTGGCTGGGGCCAAGCCAGAGGCGAACGCCACCTTCCACACATCGACAATTTCTTGATGGACGGAGGGGAGAGAGAAGGTGGTTGCGTTGGCCTGGAACCACGGAGCCTTGCGGATCTTGTTGGAAGGTTGAAAAGTGATAACGATCGGGTAGTGATCAGAGATAGTGAGGTCAGTGCGTTGCGTGATGGTAGGGTGGCCCCACTGATGGGTAAAACTCTAAGAGATGTAGCATCTGTCGAGTCTAGCTTTCCTCAGGTCCTCGCCTGCTTGGAGATTCGACCAAGAAAAGCCATTCGAGTCTTTGAATTCAACCAAATCCAAGTGAAGTTTGGTCAAGTCCCAAGTTTCTTTCTCCCGACTGTCGATGACCCTGCCCTTGCCCATCCATCTGTCCATAGGGTCCTCCACCATGTTGAAGTCTCCACATATAAGCACGTTGTGAGGAAGCGAGTCTAGGGAGGCCCAAGTGTTCAGTCTCTCCAAATCCCCGTTAGGGGCGTACAAAGAGACCATAGTAACACAAAGAGGAGCACCAAAAGAAACAGCAATCCAACGGTGACTTACATCTTCAATGGAGTTCTCGAGCTTTTCAAACCAGAGATGTTTAACATCGATAGCCGTTCCTCCAGACCCCCGCTGGTGTTTCGTTGGGATCCACACATGGGCCGAGGAGACCTGTCTGAGCCGTTTCTGGAGGTCTTCTCCGTCAATTTTAATCTCTTGAATACATATAAAGTCTGGGTTTAAGCTAATGTCGCGAAGCCATTGACCAATGATGGTCGCTCTTGAGGGGTCGGTTAGCCCTCTAGCATTTAGCGAGATGACAATCATTTTTGTATTAATCCCTCTTTGCGGGAGGGAGCTTTGTCCTTTCTTCTCTTGGCTTCATCTTTCTTTTTCGCTGGGATCTGATCCCGACTTAGAAATCGGTTCTTGTGGGGGCTTTTCCAGGGTAGCTCCATAGGCTGTTTTCCTTTGCGGGATGCCCCTTGCTGGGGAGACTTGGGCCCCGTGCTCGGCACCGTTTCCGGGATCGTCGATCCAATGATGGAACTTTCACTATCCATGTTGTCTTCGTTGCTAGTGGTGAAACCATCTTCTTTGCTTGTAGTGTAGCCCTCCTGGGGGGTTTCTTTATTGTCAGGGATCTCTAGGGCTTTGTCGTAGGTGTCTACCTCAAGTAGCTTCCCACCTGGGTAGTCAAGCTCATTGATCTCCTTTTCTAGATTGCAGTACAAATTGCTAAAGGGGGTAAGTGGTAGTTTGTTTCTCTCACCGTTGGCCCTAGGGCTTCTTTTCCTTCTTCTTCTAACTTCAGTAAAGCCATCGGCATCAGCTTGAGGATTAAGGAGGCCCTTGCCTTCCCCTTCTTTACCTTTATTCCTTGAGTCACTTGTTGGACTTAATGTGGACTATATCAGTTCCATTTAGTGTCTACTTAATTCCTTTTGTCGATTAAGAACCATGTTTTTTGCTTCTTCATTTCCTGTTGAAGTCCTTCCTTCATCACGTTCATTTGCCTACATAGATACATTTGAAGGATACCAAGGTAAAATCTCATCAAATCTTACATCCTTTTATAAATTTAGCTCATTTCTTCTAGGTTTCTAGCATCTATACCCCTTTTTGTTTACGTCCATACCCAATGAATACATATCTCTCTAATCTTTCATAGATTTTTGTTATACGATCACTTGATATTATAACATAGACAATACAAACAAGAACTCTCAAGTGTGATACATTTAGTTTTGCATTATTCCAAGCTTCATATGATGTTGAAGCATGTATACTTGATGTGGATGTTGTGTTCATGATGTATATAGAAGTGTTTGTGTGGTTGCTACATCGACTCAATATCAATTTGGGATTCTCATTTCCCTCATCATAGCCTTAGAAGATTAAATCATGTACCTATTCTTCCATTCTACTACAACATTTCATTGAGGTGTGTACCCACATTGTATTTATCTCTTCATATCTTCATACTATTTAATGCCAAAAAGTCACAGAAGTCACTAGAGAAATCTTCTCCCACAACATTTGACCATAGACACTTGATGCACCTATCACATTCCACTAAAAGAGCTTTGAATTAATAAAAGACATCTGATCTATGGTCTATGAAGAAAAGATAAGTCATTCTTGTGCAATCATCAATGAAGGTTACAACTTATCTATTACATCCTTTTAAATTTTCCTTTTTTGGTCCTCAAACATTAGTAAGGACTTATTCAAGGAGACAATAACTCAAATATTTATGCTTATTAAATGGTATCCTAATTGTCTTACCCTATTGGAAAGCTTTGCACGAATCCTGAGGTTTTTATTGTGAGGGTTTGTCAGTCGTAGTAACCTCGTTCATTCCATGTCTTTCCACCTTTGATTATTGATATGTCCATAACTCTTATGCCAAAGATCCAATTCTATTATCTTTCTTCTTCCATATGTGGAGTAGCTTTTGTGGTTGAATTTTGGCTTCACATTTAATGAGAATAGCCCTTCCAATTCCTTCCTTTGGCCACCAAATTTTATCCCCCTTGAGGGTTTTCCACAAAGCATCCTTTCTCAGTGAATCTAATGTGCAATACTCTTTGGACCATTTGACGCAAAGAAACAAGATCCTTTGTAATTGAAAGAATATCAATATTAGCTTTCAAACACTAATCCATATGAGAACCATCCAACATAACATCAGCTATATCTGTAATGACATGGGGCTATCATCACCTATCTCCACATGTGCCTTATTTCATGGTACCTGCATATTTGACAAGATGTCCTCATTGTAGCTTCTGTGATTACTTCATCCACTATCAATATATCATATGTTTAATCCTTATCTCTTGTAAACACATTTGGATCATGGATAACATGATTTCATTCTCATTTGAAGTGGAATCATAGTTATCTTGTCCTTTTGTATGAGTTCTTGTGTTCTTAATGTTGGTTGTATTTTGCTTTTCTGTGTGTCTACTGAAGGTAGTGCATATTCTATCTTGGAGGCAAGGTCTTATAGTCTTGTTTGCATGAACAAAAGATCTCTTGTTCATTTCATACGATATTAGAGAAATAGTTATTTGCGTGAGAAGAGGTACCTATGAGTATACCTATGAGTCCATTTATGTTTCAAAGCTGCAAACTAATTTTTGGACTTCTCCAATCAATAGTATCAAAGAAACTCCTATGCAAAAAGAGATTTGAAGAGGACAAGAAGAAGCTCTTGAAGGTACTAGAAGAAGAGGAGGTTCTTATTTGAGATCAAAGGCACATAAAAAACAAAGGGAAATCCACCTAGCAAAGAATTATGGCATCAATCACATATGTTTTTCTACTCTTTGACTACAAGGGTGAATTTCTCATTTCATGTCACTCTTCTCTCCTTAAAATTCTCTATAGCACCCAAATAGAAAAGATCTCTTGGATTATAAGGGTGAATTACTCATTTCATATCACTATTTTTTCATTAAAATTCTCTATAGCACCCAAAGATCTCATTAGAAAGCATCATGTCAAAATATAGCACCTAGGACAAAAATCTAGATACGAATAGCTATCAATGATGCAAGTTTGGGATGTCTAACTTTCTCATAGGAAAGGTTTATTGGGAATTGTTAGCGGAATAGATGCAATTTCTACATTGGGGGATAATCTAACCCATGATCGATTGAGAATCTGAAGAGAATAGAATGAGAAATAAAAGAGAGTAATTGTCTTCATCCTATCTCAACATAGTTGTAATCTAATGATGTTGCATATTCGGGACTAAGAAACATCAATGAAGATATAATAAACCTTTGGAGGTTATACTCTACTTCAACCAAGGCTAGGAAGATTCAATTGAAAAATCTACTCAACAATCTGCAGAAGGCAGCTAGTAACAACATTAATGACTAGATTCTAAGGATCAAACATGTGAATGATGCATTCGATCAATAGGTTTCCACATAGATGGTGATGATGTAGTTGCATAGATATTAAAAGGACTTAGGGATGATGAGAAGTGGAAGGATTCCACCACTTGTGTACACTTCACAAACAATCTCCCCAAATTTGATCAATGTGGCATTGATGGTCACTACAAAAATAAACATTGGAGGTTTAAAGGCAAAGTGAAATGAGTACGAATAATTTTTTTAGGTAAAGAAAGAATTTGAGGAAGAAAAGAAGGGAGAGGTAAAGGAAGGCAAGGAATAGTATAAAATCAAGACTATGAACAAGAGCAATGGGATAAATCTTCTTCTTAATGTGGAAGAGTAATTATAGAAAGGACTATGGTACAATCAAACTTGGGACAAACAACAATACAGATGGATGCTACATACGTGGAAAGTATGGCCACTATGGAAGAGATTGTTACCAAATAGAAAAGGGAAACTCGTCATAGAAAGGTGAAGGTATTTTTTCTTCTACTTCAAATGACATTGTAAACATATAGGTTATGTTCTATTAGATGGTTCTCGTAAGAGAAGATCTTTGAAAGATGTTCTTCATGTTCCAAAAATTACAAAGAATCATGTTCATAAGGGGCAACTGGTTGAAAAAGGATTGCAAGCTTAGTTTAATGAGAAAGGATGCTTTGTGGAAACCTTTAAGAGCAATATGGATTGTTGGCCAACGATAGAAAGGAGATAAGGCTATTCACATTGGATGTGAAGCCAAACTTCAACCACACAACCATCCTCACATATGGAAGAAAGAAGGTAGAATACTTGGACCTTTGGCATACGATGTATGGACATATCAATACTCAGAGGTTGAAAGTTTTTCAAACGGGGTGGTTAGTACTCAGAATTCCAAGTCTAACTCATCATAATGTAAGGAATTCATGTGAATCCTACCAAATGGGTAAGAAAACTAGGTTACCATTTAGCAATAGTAATTTTGTGATTTATCATCCTCTTGATTTGCTTCATATAGATGTGTGGGGATCGAAAAAGGAGAGTTCAAATGGAGATAATAGATACTTAGAAACCTTCATTTATGACTACACAAGGATGACTTGGCTTTATTGCATGAAACACAAATCAGATGTGTTTTATTACTTTGATACGTTCAAGGGTCTTGTGGAGAAGAAAGGTGATAGGTATATGAAATGTTTAAGGTCGTATGGAATAGGAGAATATATGTCCTAGGATCTCTTAAATTTCTTGAAATCCAATTCTATATTACATGTAGATACACACCTCAACGAAATCGTGTAGCAAAAAAAGAAGAATAGACAAATTGTTGAATGTGCTATGACAATGATGAAGTAGATGGGAATGGAAAAGCCTTGTAGGGAAGATGCAACAACCATTCCCATATACATCATGAATAGAAAACCTACATCATGTATACACATCTGAACACCATATGAAGCTTGGTAAAATAGAATACAAGATTTACCACAATTTAGAATGTTTGGTTGTATTTGCTATGTCTGAGTACCAAGTGAACTAATGAGTATGCTAGATGCTAGATCAAAAGTGTGTCTTGATAGGGTTTGTAGGTGATGAAAGGGTTACATATGTTATAATTGTAAAACCAAGGAGCTAAAGTTATCAAGAGATATCAAATTTGATGAACGTTTACCTTGGTATTCTTCAAATATTTCTATGGAGAAATGAATGAGATGAAGCAAGGGATTCAAGACAAAATGAAGAGCTAGAGAGCATCGTTCTTAGTGGATCAAGTGAGGAAAGATCAAGAGGAAAATCATCTTGGAGTGAAGCTAATATAACATCAAGTCAACAAAATGATACAAGGAAAAAAGGGAAAACTTTTGGATAGAGCTCAATGAAGAACATCATGCAAAGAAGGTGCTGACCTCCAAGGCATAAAACAAGCATCCAAATCAATGGAAAGGTGATGTAAGATTATCTGATAGGCTAGCATATTTAGACAAGAGTCTTAGAAATGATTCATTCATGGCTAGAAATTGTTTTTATGTGAGCAAATGTGAATTGCAAGAGGCTATGCAAGAAGAAATTAATGATTTGGAGGAAACAAACACTTGGTTCATTACTTCCATCAAAAATAGACATAAAGATAATTGGAAATAAATTAGTTACAAGGGAAAGAAGCACTCATATGGTAGCATTGTTGGATAAAAAGCAAGACTTGTGGCTAAAGGTTTTGGTCAAACATATGGTATAGACTATGAACATACCTTTAGTTTTATAGACAACATGACTCCCATCACTGTAATCACTGGGATCTTAGATAAAAAACATTGGAAGGTCTTTCACCTTGATGTGAAGAATGCTTTCCTAAATGGAGAGCTAGAGGAAGTGGTCTACATGGTCCAATCATTAGGGATTCAAGATAACATGAGAATTGATTATGTTTAGTGGTTAAATAATAGCTCTATTGACTCAAGAAAGCCTTAAGCGCATGAAATCAAAGGCTTGTGGACTTCTTCATTAGTCATGGATATAAATAAAGCAAGTTTGTCCCTTCATTATTCTACAAATGAGAAGCTGAAGCAAATGTCTACTTATGTGTGTATGTAGATGACTTGATCATTATAAGTAACATGGATATGGAATCAAATAGATTAAGAGAATACTTGGGGAAGAGTTTAGGATCTCAAAACCAGGATATCTAAGGTATAAATCCTAGGTATTGAGGTCATATATAGAGAGATTGGTATCTAGATCATGCAGAGGACATATACTTTGAATGTATTAAACAACGATGGACTTAGTGGTTGCAAAACATTGGGAAATCCTATGGAACTCAATATAACATTCACTTCAATTGAAGGTAATGAAGTTCAAGATGCAATCTTATATGGTTATATACTAGGATTTTTGAAATATGGCACTATTACAAGACCTAATCTATCACATATACTTGGTTTTGTATCTCAATTCATGCACACAGCTAGTGTCCCTCACTTATAAGAAAGGAGACTGCTTAGATATCTCGAGAAAAACGCGAATGAAGGTCTTTTCTATCCTTTTGAAAACGATCCATATGCCAAATCCTATACAAATGTTGATCTCGCTAGATTCAAAGAAGATATGACTAGTACAAGTGGATGTGCACTAATGATAGGCAAGAAGGTCCTTTCACAGATGACAAGGAAGTAACCAACAATTTCTCTATCCTCAACAAATTTTGAATATAGAGAACTTGCACAAGTAACTTATGAGCTCATGTGGCTCATGAAGCTTATGTTTAAATTGAATTTCTAGGTTATTCAATTTCCAATCAAGTGTGACAACATAAGTAGTTTGTACCTATCTCCTACACATAAGTACCAAAGATCACTATGGCGACATGTTCACCAAAGCAATGGACTCAATAAAGATGCTAAAGTTCAAAAGAGGCATGTAATGATGGAACTTGGATGAAGACTTAAAGATTGAAGCTTGAGGGGGAGTGTTGAACATCAAGTTCAAACCTTAGGAGCATATGAACCATTTTTCTTATTGACACTTGGAGCATCAAGAAGCAAGGAGGGGAGCACCTAAACTTGTGCATGCAATTTGTATTTGAGTACCCCTCATATCTCGTAATCAATAACCTATGACACTTAGGTGTGATGGATCCCGTTTTTAAGAAATGTCCACCCTACCATTTAGACAATCATTTCCAAGTTATATAAACACACCATGTACTTTGACGTATTGTGATCTCGTGTGTGTTAGCTCCTTACAACATTGAATAAACTAGTAGATCCCTTGTTAAGGAATCCCTCTACTAGTACACCCCTTGCTAAGAAATCCCTCTGCTTGCTTGAGTAATTTCTTCCAACTTTATATAGCCATATCTCCCTCTCTATTTTGGCGGTCAAGCAGCTAGATAACGTTGTGTGTAGATAGATTTTTCTCATCATATGCTATCCATTTCTTGTAATGTTTAAACTGATACAAAGATAATATAGTCTTCTAAAGTGTCTTTAAAGCTCATGTCTTATCTGTACACATTCAGAGAAAAATGGTTTCTAGAGTGCATGATGGTTACAGATTGTGCATCTAGTGAAAGCAGTGAACCATCAGTTATCTGAGGAGAAGTATGTATTTTCAATGAGATAAATTGCATGTCTTTATTTTGAGTGACCAAAATATCTCACTTCATTCCACAGAGACTTGCAAAAATAGTGAATTTAGTGAAAATTATATCTATGAGTAATTCCTATGAGGCAATTCATTATTCACAGATACCTTTCTTAGGTCAAATGACTATCTCTCAATTCCTATAAAAGGGGCTCATTATTTTTTATTCAACCACACAATACTAGAAGAACTTGTTACCTCCCATTATCTCACTCAAAATACTTGTTTCTATGTAGATGCCAATGCTCCAAGATTATATTATTAATTCCCTTCACTAGATACGCTTAGAAATAACCACTATTCACTCCAAACACAATTTCTCTTAAAATATAAAGTGATAAAATTAGAGATTGGACATAAGTATATAAGAATTTTTAAATCTTTTTAAAAAGCAAAAGTTCAATAGAAATGGATAACATATGAAGAGGAAACCCTTTTGTGCATATAGAAATATCTAGCTCCTTGATAACCAAAATAGAGAGTGGGATATGGCCACCCAAAGTTGAATGAAATCACTTAAGGAAGTAGGGGGCGTGCTAAGCAAGGGACCTACTAGCTTATTAAGATTGTTACTAAGATAACACATGCACTATATTAAAAATTTCCATACACATGCCATTCATATTTATTTTGAAAGTGTTGGGCATATTTAAAGAACTTAGAAAAGATTCCCTAATAGGTAGGAAGCTCTTTTCCTAAAGAAGTATCCACAACACTTAAATGTGATAGTTGATTTATAGAGAGATATGAGGGGGACTCAAATTCAAATAGAATAAAGAAGTGCTTCTGCTTGGCTCATTGCTTCCTGATGCTTCAAGTATTAAAAAAAAAGTTTTATAAACTCCTAGAGTTGGAGGTTGATTTCCAACACTACCCCTCAAGCTTGAACCTCCAAGCCTTCATCAAAGTTTCATCATTCCAATGCCTCTTTTTCACTTTAGAAGCTTGACTCGTCCCAATGCTTTGGTGAATTTGTAAACACTCTAATCTTTAGTAATTATTTGCTAGGTTTGCAACTCCTTAGGTATCCCTTTTTTTGAGATGTAGTGGTAATATACTTGTATATTCTTACTCCTAGCATGGAACATAGGAGTGGACGTACATAGGTATAAACTAATCATGTTATCGAACATGATTGGTATACTTATCCTAAAAATTCAATTCAAACATATGATCCTTGAGCCACATGAGCTCACATGTAACTTGAGCTAATATGTTATATTCAAATTTTGTTGAGGATAGAGAATCTATTGGTTGTTTCATTTCGATCCATGGGGTGATCTCTTTTGCTAACATCATTGCATATACACTTGTATTAACAATATCTTCCCAAGATCCAGCCCAATCAACATCTGTATATGGCTTCACCTAGAAATCCTATTCAAGAGGATTCATAAAACCTTCATTGAAGGTTACATTCAACTATGTAAGCAGTCTCTTAGTTTCTTCTGAATGATAAGCTCTAGGTGTATGCATGATCTAAGATAGAAAACAAACTCTCTATGCTAGATAAGGTCCTATAATAGTCTCATAGTTGAAATAACATAATATAGATTTATAAATAGTGAATGAATAACTTGATTACCTTCATATTAAAGTTATTACGTATTGATATCCATTTAATTCCTTAGTGCATTGCAAACCGTGAGTCCACACTCCTTTAATAATTCCAAAATGTATTTCCTCTCCATGAGCTTGATAGCAGTTGTTGTAGATTCCTTCAATACCTAGGAAATACCTTACATCTCCAAAGTCTAAGATCTTAAAGTCTTCCCCAAATCTTCTCTTGTTGTCTATGATTCCTTCTTCTTGATTGCCTCTAATGATCAATTCATCTATATACACACATAAGAAAATAGATGCTTCACCTTCTCTTTTGTGGAATAATGAGGCACCAACCTTGCCTTCAAATCCTAATGTTTGTTCCATCTAGACCACTTCTTCTATCTCTCCATATAAGGCATTCTTCACATCAAGTTGATACAAAGTCCATTGCTTTCTGTTCCAATCCCAAATATTTTTGTCATGGTATTCAACTTTGCTAAAGGAGTAAATGTTTCCGCCTAGTCTAAACCATATGTTTGAGCAAAAGTATTAGCTATCAATCTTTCATCTTACCTCAAAAGCGTAACATATGAGAGTTTCATTATGTTCAATGCCCACTTATTTCAAATTACCTTCATTTCCTTTTTCTTAGAAGTCATTTCCAAGTGTTAATGGCTTCCAAATCTTTAATCACCTCTTGCATAGCCTCTTTCGATCACTTGTACTTACTTGAAATGAGGTTTGTTCAATAAATTTGGTAATGAAAACATAATGCCTAATAATGAATAAAACATATGTAACTATCTCTATTAGATAATTCACCCTATCAAAACCTCTTACTTCTTCTTTCCAATCGTTTGGATGCTTGGAGTAAGCACTTCAAGTCTCTGTCTTCTTCTCATGATGGCCTACATTGAGTTCCACACATAGATTTTTATCCTCTTCAATTTTCATGATCTTCACTTTGTCTTTGTTCCTTGCATCGCTTTGTTGACTTGATGTAGGACCATGTCCACTCCAAGGGAGTTTGTGCTTGAGCTTGAAACCTTTGGTCCAACTAGAACCATAATATCTAATAAACTCAATTTCAAGTAGATGAATTCATATTGTAATCATGTTATTTGAAGTTAAAATTTCCTTCCATTCAATACTTTGGGCCATTGCGAAAATATTAAGATCCATTTTGAATGGGAAGAAACTACCCAAGTACTTATGAGTAGAGGTAGTATGTGTAGCCACATACCTAATAAATAGGTTGCCTTCAAAAGCATTAGATTAGAAGACTCCATATGAACCATGGAGTTGAAGAAGACCAATGTTTCACCATTGGAAGATATTTTGGTGCATTGCATATGCTGATATAACAGAGGTAAAATTGATCCTAAAGTAGAGAAGCATGTTTTTATAGGTTATGACCTCAATCAAAAGGATTATAGACTATATATTCCTAGCACCAAAGGTTTCTGAGTTCGTGAAGATGTCGTTTTTTATTAAAACAAATCCTAGTTTGAAGATGATTGTAGGAAGATCAAGCTATGATAAGATCTAGAAGAGGAATCTCCAAAGATCTCAAGAAAGTGTACACACACATGCTTGAAGCATCAAGTGACTCTAAAGATGATCCGAAGACTCATATGAGAGAGATACAAGAGTGGAGGATATTGTCCAATCCTCTCAACAAACCATCAGGAGATCTACAAGGGAAAAGAAGAAGCCAAAAACATCTGGATATGATACATTATTAGTAAATAAACATTTAACCCAAACTCTTGATCTTTTGCATTGGGACTTCACAAGGATTTTGAGTCAAAGCTTTATGCATGTACACGCATTAGTTGGTTGAGTTCTAAGGTTTAAGCAAAATATTACGTTTTCCAAAAGTAAGGAGTGAGTAATATAGAATCTCATTGTTGTATTTAGAAAAAAAAATCACAAACTCATTTGAATTCAAAACTCAAAAGAATCTCCAAAAAGGACGGAAGAATATTTGGTAGATCCAACCAATAGTCAAGTTGAGAAAGTGCATATATATCTTACTCATTTGGTGGAGAAAAACGAGAGCTGATCATCACAATCATTTGACTCACATGTTTTAGCTTAAAATGAATGTCATGGAGTCCTCCAACACATCTTTGTATCATAAATTATTTATAAATATATCTATACGAACTTTTGTTAGCTATATGATTCTCTATTCATAATTTTAGTAGACTGCTTGAAGTCCATCATCTTGTTTGAGTTATTAAATAATGTACATTGCCTTATTGTCTTGTTCAATGATTCCAATATGAAGGGAATATTTTGAATGTACCTAGAGGGTTGCATGGTCCATGGAGTAGTAAATAATGAGATATGAATAGATCTAGGTGACTATATTGGTGAATCTTCATCCTCATGAAAAGTCAAGATCACCCCTAAACTTCTTACATCTATTTCTCCTAGTCTAGTCCATATAGATTCATGAAATAACCTCTAATAGGTCAATAAACACTTCATTTGGATGCTTGAGATATTTTTGGATTCAACTCCTTTCAAGCTCTAAGTACCTTCTGTCATGGACAAATGAAACCATCTTAAATCTCAAATTCCATGTGAATCCTATATCTCGTGATTGGTTCAGAATTAGGACAAACCAATGCTTCCATTGCGTCGGAGACGTGCCAAAACCCTAAGAAAAATTGTCTTCTTGATTTATTCAGACATCCAAAGCCCATGCTTTGAATTGATGACATCATCGATGACATCATCAATTCATTACCGCCCTTGGAAAACCTATATAAGGAGGGGTTGACCACATTCATTCTTAATCTTGTCAATACCAGTCTTGGGGGCTCAAGGAGTCGTGACCGTCAAGTAAGTACTCTCCAAGTTCCAGTTCTAGTTCTTGTTTTGTTCCTTGTTCTAGTCTAGTTCTTGGACATCCTGTCTTGTCCTCTTGTAATCTTGTAGTATGAGATCTTGCTCGTTCTTTCTTGTATCTAGTTCATCTCACAGAAGAGAGTTCTTGTTATCCAGATATCTTATCTCATACTTACGACCCCGAGTTGTGGGATCTCCTGTATCATCTCTAGTCTAGTTTTCCATACCTAATGGTCCCGAGTTGTGGGACGTCTTATATTGGCTACATCTTCTTGTATTATTTTCCCTACGTGGGTATTCTTGTAATCATGTGTATTTCCCAAATTTTGCCTAGTGAAGTCAAAGAGCGCAATCTAGTGCTCCCCTGACATTTTGGCAAGACTAGCTTCTATCCAAGACCAGGCATCATGGAGAACGCTTATGAACAGATTGTAGCATCACTTCAGAGTCTCCAACAACATGTAGAAGACCTAAATCATCGCCAGACACTACTAGTAGAGATGGGACATCCACTGCATGTAGGTGCACTCTTCCAAGCATTACAAGAACAAATTGGGAGTCTTCAAGCAAATCAAGGGCACATTCAAGTGAATCAATGGCCTAATACATCGTTTATGGAGGAACCCAAGATTTGCATGCAAGAAAAGTTTGATGGGGATCACGCAAAGTTTCATGGATTTCTCCAGCAAGTTAAATTGTACATCTCTATGCAACATGATAGATACCCTGATGAGGCATCGAAGGTCGGGTTTATTGGAACTTTGATCTGTGGCCAAGCATTATCATGGTTTGCCTCAATCTTGGAGAAGAATATGTCAGTACTCTAGAACTATGAGGGGTTTCTTCGAGAGCTCACTCCCACGTTGGGGGATGTAGATACAAGTTGAGTAGGAGAAACAAAACTTCGGAAGTTACATCAAGGTAACCGCCCTACCTCTACCTATGCATCTGAATTTAGGCAGTTGATATGTGATCTCACTTTGCATGAAGATTATTTCATAAGACAATCTAGATGGGGTTTAAGAGATGATGTGGAGGACCTTTTGCTCACGATGCGAGAGGTTTAAAAATTGAATGAATATATCATGCAAGCTATTCAATGTGATAACTGACTTTTTGAAAGGAAACAAGAAAAACAAGTACAAGGAAGACCTCAACAATGGAAACCCTTCCAACCCACTCTTAAAGATGGGTCTATGCCTAAACCTATGAAAATAGATGTAACTAGGTTTCAGCCTCTAACATGAGAAGAGAAACAGAGAAGGAGAGTTATTAAGTTATGTCTCTATTGTGGAAACCCTGGACATATTGCAATTAATTGTCCGAACAAGAGAACAAACTCTAGAGTCGTAGTCACCCTTATAGAGTAGGGAAATGAGGAAGTCCAGTTGTAAAAGAGACCGTGCAGCTGGACCATGATATAAGAAAGGGTCTCATAATTCCAGCTACACCCATAGAAACATGTCTTGCACCTATCAAGTCAATCATGCCCAAGAAGACCCTTTCCCTTACAACCCTAGTAGATTCACGGGCCTCCTCATGTTTCGTCGATGAAGGATTGGTTAAGAAACATGGAATTTCTGTACTTTGGAAGAACAAACCAGTAGTAGCTGAAGTAGTAGATGGATGACCTCTAGCATCTTGGAATATAACCATGGAAACCACACCATTAAGAGTACACCTTGCTGACCATGAGTCCCACATATGTTTCAATGTAATATCGATCCCAGTATATCTAGTTATCATTGGAATGCCCTAGTTAAAGAAGCATAATCCAGACATCAATTAGGAAAAGAATAAAATCACTCGTCGAGATCTCCAAAAGAACCCAACATATGTCGGAGCCAAAGCCTTCATACATGTAGTAAGGAAGGAACCTACATATATGATCTATGCCATACCAACTCAAGAATCCAAGAAAGATGATCTAGTGCAGCTACCAAATTAGTACAAAGGCTTTGAAGATGTTTTTGAAAAGAAGAATGCAGATATCCTTCCAGAGCATAGACCATATGATTGTGCCATAGAACTTCAAGAGGGAGCACAACCGCCCTTTGGACCAATCTACAAAATATCCCTAGAGGAACGTATAGAACTACACAAGAACATTGATGAAAATCTAGCAAAAGGGTTTATCAAGCACTCAAAGTCTCCTGCAGGAGCTACTATTTTATTTGTAAAGAAGAAGGATGGGACTCTCCGGATGTGTCTAGACTATCATGGATTGAATTAAGTCACTATAAAGAATAGATACCATCTACCACTCATATCAGAGTTCTGGGAATGCCTTGGAAAAGCAAATTTCTTCACAAAGATTGACCTTCGAGGAGCTTACAAACTTTTTAGGATCAGAGAAAGAGACGAATGGAAGACAACATTTCTAACAAGGTATGTCCATTTTGAATATGTAGTTATGCCATTTGGTCTCACAAATGCTCCAACTGTCTTCCAACATATGATGAATGATATCTTTGGGGAATATTTAGATGATTTTTTTGTAATATACCTTATAGATATCTTCATATTCTCGAGAAATCTAGAGGATCAAGAATTTCATGTAAAGATTGTCCTAGAGAAACTAAGAGAAAAAGAATTATATGCAAAATTGGAGAAGTGCTCTTTCCATAAGAAAAAAGTGGAATCTTTAGGGAACATTGTATCAGATAAAGGAATTTTTATGGACCCTAAGAAGATTGAGACAATCCTTGATTGGCAACCACCTACGTGTGTTGAAGATGTACAATGTTTTTTGGGGTTTGCCAATTTCTACAGGATATTCATCAAATCTTACTCCAAGATTGTGACCCCTCTTACCAACCTTACAAGGCACTCCAAATTCTCGTTGGCCAAAGAAGCAGAAAAGCCTTTCAAATCTTGAAATCAACATTCACTACTACTCCAATTCTAGTTCATCCTAATTCCAGTAAGCCCTTCTTCCTAGAGACAGATGCATTAGACTTTGCCCTAGGCACCATTCTTTCCCAATATGGAGATGATGGACACCTACATCCACTTGCATATCATTCAAGGAAAGTCCCCCCCACCTCCCCGCGAAATTAATTATAAAATTCATGATAAAGAACTTCTTGCCATAGTGGACGCATTTGATACCTGACGTCACCATCTAGAAGGAGTAGCTCATAAAGTCACTATGTATACAGATCACAAGAACCTAGAGTATTTTATGACCACTCGCATTCTCAATAGAAGAAAATCTCCATGGAGTAAGTTTCTATCCAGGTTCGACTTTGTCATCACATACCATCCAGGACATCAACAATGTCAATCAGATGCCCTGTCCAGAAGATCTTACCTTGCACCAAAGAAGGGTGAAGAGGCCTTTGATCAACAAGAGAGCGTATTATTCAAGCCTGAGCATCTCTAGTTAGCAGCTATCTCTTCAAGCCATCAAGAAGATTCAGCCTTGAATCATTTGATCTGTGAGAATCTACAACAAGATGAATTGTTTTGTAACGTTAAGCAGAAAGCTCAAGAAGGAAAAGTCCAAGAGGTAAATGAATTTCAGGAAGATGGATTACTACTCTATAAGAACCTATTGTATGTCCCCCTAGGAAATCCCAGGATCCAAGTACTTCAACAATGTCATGACAACCTTACTGCATGACATTTTGGAGTGAATAAAACAATAGAACTCATATCAAGGGATTTTTGTTCGCCTCAAATATGGAAGGAACTCAAAGAATATATCCGAACATGTGATACTTGCAATAGATCTAAGGTACTGTGACATAAACCTCATGGCCTCTTGCAACCTTTACCTATTCCAAAAAGGCCATGGGCTTAATTATCTATGCATTTCATCACAGATCTACCAAAGTTAGATAAGTATGATGCCATTCTTGTTATTGTGGATAGATTTACAAAGATGGCACACTTCATTCGAACTACAAAGGCAATCATAGGTGCAACTACTGCTATATTTTTTCTCAGATACATCTCCATGGATTTCCTGATGATATTGTCAATGATCGAGGTCCACATTTCATATCCAACTTTTGGAATAGTCTTTGCAAGCTCCTTGGTGTTCAAGTTGAACTATCTACCACGAATCATCCATAGACTGATGGACAAACATAATGGGTGAATCAAGTCCTAGAGCAATATCTCCATTGCACTAGCAACTATCACCAAAATGATTGGTTTGAGTTATTACCCTTTGCAGAGTTTTCCTATAACAATAGTGTTCATGCATCTACTAAGCAAACTCCCTTGTTTGCAAACTATGGACAACATCCAAGGATAGACATACAACTCTCAAATCATGTCAAGAACCCAACTGCCAAAGATAAGGCCCAGTACGTGACAGACATTCACAATGAACTCAAGGAAGAGATTCATAAAGCTCAAGAACTATATAAGTACTATGCAGATCAACATCCTGTCCAGAATCCATCGTATCAAATTGGGGATAAAGTATGGTTACTCAAAAAAAATTTGCAAACTTCAAGGCTTTGTGCAAAGTTAGATCATCAAAGATTTGGTCCATTTACCATCTTGGCCAAGATTAATCCAATCACCTTCAAGCTCCAGCTACCAAGTACCATGAGCATACATCCAGTTTTCCATGTATCCGTGTTGGAACCATATCAGATTTCTCCATTGAGGGGGAGAGACCTAGTCCTTCACCACCTATCGAGATTGATGATCATGAAGAATATGAAGTCGAGCATGTCCTAGATCGAGAATATCTCGAGGAATATTAGAGTACCTTATTCATTAGAAAGGGTATGACATCAGTGATCATATGTGGGAACCTACACAAAACACACTAATCAAGGTTTGAGAATCCCATAAGAGAAATCCAATGAAGCGGGGACTAGAGAACATGATCGCTCCTCGTGGAACGCGCCGCTTAAGGGGGAGGTGACATCATGGACAAAGGAAACCATCTTGAATCTCACATTCTATGTGAATCCAATATCTCATGATTGGTTCAGAATTAGGAGAAACCAACACTTTGATTGCATTTGGAACGTGCCAAGACCCTAAGAATGACTATCTTCTTGCTTGATTCTAACATCTAGAGACCATGCTTTGAATTGATGACATCATCGATGACATCATCAATTAGTAACCACCCTTGGAAAACCTATATAAGGAGGGGTTGGCCACATTCATTCTCAGTCTTGCCAATACCAGTGTTGGGAGCTCAAGGGGTCGTGACCGTCACTTAAGTACTCTCCAAGTTCTAGTTCCAGTTCTTGTCTTGTTCCTTGTTCTAGTCTTGTCTAGTCTAGTTCTTGGACATCTTGTCTTCTCCTCTTCTAATCTTGTAGTATGAGATCTTTTTGAGGTCTTTCTTGTATCTAGTTCATCTCTCAGAATGGAGTTCTTGTAATCCAGATATCTTGTCTCATACGTACAATCCCGGGTTATGGGATCTCTTGTATCATCTCTAGTCCAACTTTCCATACCTATTGGTCTCGGGTTGTGGGATGTCTCGTATTGGCTACATCTTCTTGTATTATTTTCCCTACATGGGTGTTCTTGTAATCGTAAGTGTATTTCCAAAATCTTGTCTAGTGATGTCAGAGAGCACAATCTAGTGCTCCGTTGACACCTTCTTCCATAAGTAGAATGCTTCTCTCTAGTTATGAAATTGGAAAATGTTCTCTACTTTGACATAATGGAAGGTTAGGGAGATATTTAAAGGTTCTTGGAGCTACTTAGGATAGAGCATCGATTGGTTACATCTTTGCCATTGATGGGATGATCTTTTTTCTAACATAATTGCATATGCAATTGTACTACTCATATCTTCCCAAGATCTAGCCCAATCAACATTTATATATGGCTTCACCTAGAAATCCTCTTAAGGAGGATTCGAGAAACCTTCATTCAAGGTTCGAGTAAGATATGTTAGCACTCTCTTAGTTTCTTGCGAATGATAAGCTCTAGGTGTGTGCATGAATTGAGTTAGTAAACCAATTTCTAGATAAGATCATGTAATAGTGGCATAATTTAAAGAACACATTATATATTTATAGAGTGCATTATATATTTATAAAGAGTGCATAAGGAACTCGATTACCTTGAACTGAAGTTAATTTCATATTTACATCCATTGGATTCCTTAGTGGGTTGTAACGTATAAGTCCATACTTCCTTAATAAATCCAAAATGTATTTCCTCTTGATGAGCTAGATAGTATTTGTTGTAGATAGCTTCAATACCTAGGAAATACCTTACATCTCCAAGGTCTAAGATCTTAAATTCTTCCCCAAGTCTTCTCTTCATGTCTATGATTCCTTCTTCATGATTCCCTCGAATGATCAAGTAAATCTAAATAACACATAAGTAAATAAATGCTTTACCATCTCTTTTTCTGAATAATGAGGGACCAACCTTGCCTTAAAATCCTAATGTCTGTTTCTTCTAGACCACTCCTTCTAGCTCTCCATATAGGGCATTCTTCACATCAAGCAACTTGCATTACTTTCTAGTTCCAATACCAATTATTGTTCTCATCATTGTCATCTTTGCTAAAGGAGTAAATGTGTCCTCCTAGTCTATACCATATGTTTGAGCAAAAGTTTTAGCCACCAATCTTGCTTTTTACCTCGAAATCGTAACATATCAGTGTTTTTACGTTCTATGCCCACTTATTTCGAATTATCTTTATGTCCTTTTTTTTGGAAATTTCCTTTTTTTTTGGAAATCATTTCCAGGTGTTTTAGTCTTCTAAAGGCTTAATCAATTCTTTCTTTGCTTTTTTGGATCACCTTTTCTTACTTTCTTCATCAAAATATGAGGTTTCTTGAATAAATTTGCTAATAAAAGCATAATGCCTAACAATGAATGAATCTTATGTAGCTATCTCTACTAGATACTTCACCATAGCAGACCTCCGTACTTCTTCTTTCCATTCATTTGGATGTTTGGAGTAAGCCTTTGAAGTCTCCTCTTCTTCTCATGATGGTCTTTATCGAGCTCTAACGATAGACCTTTATCGTCTTCATTGAGTTCTACCCATAGATCTTTATCCTCTTCAAATTTCATGATCTTCGATTTGTCTTTGTTCTTTGCATCACTTTTTTGACTTGATGTAGGACCTTCTCCACTCCAAGATGCGTTTGTGCTTGAGCTTGTCTCCTTTGGTCTAATCAGAACGATAGTATCTAATAAATTCGATTTCAAGTAGATGAATCCATATAGTAATCATGTTGTTTGAAGTTGAAATTTCGTTCGATTGGATCTTTTGGACCACACCTTTTTTTGCATAGCTCCATGGAATCTCAAGGACGTAGCATCCATTTTCATTAATATCTTTTGTTGGTTCGCTGTTTCTCTTACTCAAGAGTTCACTCTCATGCTCTTAATTATCTTTAATCTTCTTTAAGTTTTTGTATCAGACCTCCTTTGTAGTTGGAATATGGACTTGAATTTTCTTATTTTTTCTTGTGGACACCCCTTCTACCATTGCTTCTCCGAGACAAGATTCGTTCTTCACTAATTTCTAGATTTGTATTTCCAAGGTACAATTTCTTAGTGTCCATTCGTTGATTCAAATTGAGGAGTATTATCTAAAATATAAAAATATTGTGCATTAATTTTTTTCCTCATTTGGTAGGCCATCGTGTGTGAAAAATGGAATTATCATCCTTTAAAGGACATCTAGTGGAAACTAGCTCATCTAAGAGATGGTTTGCATAGGTACTTCGTTTAGGTTTGAGAGCTTCCTAATGAGATGAATCATCCCATGCTAGTGAGAAGTTGATGTAATATTTGAGGATAGAACCATATTTCCCTAGATTTATCTATGCCTTTTATATGATCTCTCATTTTTTTTAATAATATGGTCAAATAGAAAAATTTTCTGTCCGTGATTTGACATTATCTTAACAGCTTCTTTAGCCATCTCTCGAACACATATCTACCACATAAGGCCTTTTTCACTTTATTTGTCTATAACATTCAAGACCTTTTTCCGATGAGAGAGTTATTAGTCCTCTCTCCAACGTCCTCAATTTCTCTTCTATAATGTCTTTTTTGGTGTATTACTACTCACCATTTTTCTACAAAAACAAGAAAAAAAATCAGACTTTTTAAGTAATGAATTGGTATATGTCAAAGATATGACCTCTATACCAAAAATTCCGATGTCTTCATATCTTCGTTTTTATATTGTAGACATCTAACCAATATCAGAAGGATTAAAATTTTCATTTTAGAAACATCTTTTGATGCTTCCAATGCCATATTTTGGACAAGTGTAGTTCATTTTGGCGTAATTCCATCCCTACATTCAAATTCAACGTGATAGGCTCTTTCTAGGACCACTTGCAACTTTTTAAGAGATTTTCTAATAGTTAGTTCAAATGATTTACACCATGAACTAGCATGCATGACTACGATAGATACACAAAGAGTGTAACTTCAGTTTCTCTTAGAGTACATAATCAATAATATCAATATATTTCACATTCACACAATGGAAAATGCATAATAAAGATCATGTATATAAAAGGAACCAAGAATAGAATAAAGAACATGCAACCTATCACCACGCTTGAGACCGGCTACAAATTTTCACGGAGGTCATCTCTAATCGCATTGTGGTTCATCTCCACTTGGGGATCAATGAGGATAAAAAATGTTCCATCAAGGGTAGATCCATCCTTGAATCTATCATTGATATTTAGCAGGGCTTAGATTTAAAGGACTCTTATTGAATTGTTCTATTTCTCAAGGTTGCTTTTGACAAAGCATAGGAAGTGCTTGAATATGACTTTAACCTTTAATCCCTCAAGGATCTTTGATGCACACATAGTTTACCAAAATGTTTTCCACATTTCTAGGAAATGCTTCTACTTATATCAACATTAACAAGAACTCTGTCTACTTATTTTCCTTAAGTGCTCTATCCATGAGGGGATGCCTGCTTAGCCTTTTACTTTTTGCGTTTCCTATGGATAAGCTTAGTTTCCTTGTTCGTAATCATGTTTAATTTGGTGATATTCATGGCCTTTCCCTCCGACTGCGTTAAGATCCCAAGTTTTTAACACTCTTTTCTGATAACACCAATGTTTCGATGTTCATTTTGTCTCTTCTTTTTTGATTTTCCTTGTCATTTTTTTGTGAGGAATCTACGTCTCCGACCAATCATTCAAATAATTCTTTTGATGTGATGTTGTCAAGTGCCCGCACAACTTTTGAAAACTCAAGGCTTCTAGGAGCTCCTTTGTAGCCAAATCCTTTGTTTTTTGGGCATCCCCTTACTGGAGGGGAATGCTACTTCACGTGGAAGTTCATGCAATGGTGGTTAATGTGCAAATCATATCATCTGTCCTCTACTTCATGGTATATTTTTGGTTGACCAACAAGGATTTGCAAAAGACGGAAATAATTTGTAGAAATATCTTTTCGACAAGCGTCCCAAATAGGAGGGGGTGCCGTAGATCAAATGGGAAGTAGGCTTGCCCACACAATATACGTGGCTTGGGCATTTGGATGTAGTTTCCTTGGTAAACAAGCTCGTGGGAAAATGGATGATCAAGGCCTAGTGTCATGGCATTCGTTCATGGCCAAGCTCATCTTCAAAAATAACAATGCCCTCTCTATTGTGGGGATTACCAAATGGAAAGAAATCTACCTTATCATGGTTATATTCTTGCCTTCATTAGTTGTCCTTAAGGGCTTGGATCTTACATGCTCCTTGTGGAAAGTTTAGAACCAAGATGAAACCCTCTTGTTCGATTGATGGTGATTGGAAGTGTGCTACTAGCATTACACAACATTTTTCTATTTGATTTCCTATTTTGCAAATCAGGATAGTAGAGAATGAAAGCCTCCAAAGATCAAACAGCCTGTAGAACAAATGATTTTGCATGCAAAAGCACCTCTAGAACCAAGATACAAGACACTAGATTATGTTTGATGATATTAACCTAAATCCCATTCTTGAATTTGAATATTGATTTCTTTTAAGGCACAAAAAACAATGCTTTGGATGAATCCAATATCCTCATGCATGGTCACTATTTGCCTCACCTAAGGGATATGAAGTGGAAAAATCACAAGAAGATGGAAGACATTCTGAAAACCAAAAGAAATTTAGTCTTTCACCATAGTTTAAGCACAAAGTTTTGTATTTCTTGGAGCTAGATAAGTCGTGATGTTAAGTTCACAAGTCTATGGTAGATTCTTATTATGAGCAAGAAATCCACCTGCATGTCCGAAGATCATATCGACGTATCAATGCCTCATAAGCCCATTTTGGTGCATCATCAAATCATATGGAAGCAAGCTATGGTGAGTGAAGCCATTAAATGCTCTTCTCCCACGCAAAAGCAAATAGACAAGAAGTGCTATAGAAAAAGTGGAAGGAAACATTTGTAATTAACTTCAAAAAGCCATCAACATAGTGATCTATAAAAAATTCATTCTCTATTTATGTAGAAGGATTTACAATCTAAAGAGTGTTATATTCCAAAGATGTACATGCTTGGAGGAATGAGAAATTCGTTGCTCAGGGGATAGCCAAGGCCAAAACCCAGAGGGTTCATACAAGGTACCTACTCATGATGGTCATATGAGAAGAGGAACCTTAGAGAGAACTCTAGATGGTGACTAGGAAAGGGCTATAGATAGGATGCAAAGTGAGTCCCAAGAATGTCATTATCCACTTCTTACAGTTGGTATCAAAGCATGAGGGAGAGAGAGATATTGGGGAGAGTTTGATGGACATGAAGAACAATCCTCTCCTTGCAAGAATGAAATTTAGATATTTTCAGCGTTCGTATAAGAGCTGCATGGGGTGGAAAAAATTATTGGAGGATCTTCGAATTGTGTGCAACAAATGGAGTCAACTTTGATTGACAAAGGAATGATGGTGATTGACAAAGAAGCATCAAAGTGCAAAAAGCATGCATCTCATCACATACAACATGTTTTAGAGGTTTTTCACCACTATCTGCTAGCAAGAATCGAATCCTTGACCTCAAGGGCGAGCGTAAGTACTCAAACCATTAGGATAAAGGAGCTTGCTGATGGAGATCACAGTAGGTGTCTATAATCATTACCATTATGGAGGATGAGGAATGAAAGAGAGAGGTTGAATGAGAGAGAGATACAGGGAAAGAAAAAGATAGAGGAGAAAGAGAAGAAGGAGAAAGAGAGAAGAAGGAGAGAGAGAGAGAGCGAGGGAGAGAGAGAGAGAGAGAGAGAGAGAGAGAGAGAGAGAGAGAGAGAGAGAGAGAGAGCGAGAGAGAGAGAGCGAGAGAGAGAGAGAGAGAGAGAGAGAGAGAGAGAGAGAAGGAAGGAGAAAGAGAAGAAGGAAAGAGAGAAAGAGAAAGAAAGAAAGAGAGGGAGAGAAAAAGAAAGAGAAAGAAAAGAAGGAGAAAAGAGAGAGACATAAAGAGAGGAGAGAAAGATATATATATATATATATATATATATATATATATATATATATATATATATATATATATATATATATATATATATATATATATATATATATATATATAGAGAGAGAGAGAGAGAGAGAGAGAGAGAGAGAGAGAGAGAGAGAGATAGTTATAGAGAAAGAGATGGAAAAAGAAAAGAGAGGTGGAGAGAAACAAATGAAAAAAGAGAGGTAGAGAGAAAGACATAAAAGAATATGAACGAAAAAGAAAATGGATGAACAAATAGAAAAGAGAAGATGAAAGTGAAGATTAGAGAGAGAAGGAAAAGATTAAAAAGCGAGAGAAGAGTAAAGAAAGAGAAAAAGAAAGATAGGAAATAAGAAAAATTAGAGCAAGGTTAGCATACCTACCTTGACTAAAATGGACATAACTCTCTCATATGAAATCCAAATTGGATGATTCCACTTTGAATAGAAATTATTTCAAATGACTGGCTTTGAGCTATGATTGGATAATTACAAACTACCTGTACAAAGCAATTAATTCCCTGCATATCTCTTCAAGGAAAGATGCTACCCACTCACCTTGCTCCATTTTGTTGGCCCTAAATCCCTCATAGAATAGCCAAACCACAAAGTTCAAATTGCTATAGATTCTATAATTTAAGCCCTTTTGTTTGAGTGGTTGCACGCCATATTTTGACCATTGCAAGCCATCTTTGCACAAGCTTTTATATGGCTATTAACTGGCGAGAAACTCTTTTTGACTTACGTAAGTGCCCAATTATGATAATTAGGAGGTTCTAATCATTTTTTCTAAACATTTGGATAGGAATAAATTGTTTTTATAACTTCACATCATATTTTTGCTCTCAAATAAATTCATTTGAATACTTTTTGCATCAAAGTTTATAAATTTTGCATTGTATTCTCTTCCAATGTTATGAAAGTAACATGAGAATGTGCATGAAAGTTAGTTTGAAATGAATTCACATAAATTTACAATAACTTATAATGATTCAAAAAAGCATGAACATGTTCTTGTTGTGTGTTTGTTTTAAGACCATTTTGTAGGTATTTGAGTAAGAAGAGATCTTGTTATGAGGGTGTGTTGCACCCAACAACACATCTTGGAAAATTTTCTTATTTGCAAGTTTCTGGAGTAAAGAAAGTGGTTTGCCAAACACTATGCTAATGCCTATCATTGTATCATGGTTATTTTTTTTTTCAGCCTTCATTTTCCTTGGCAAGTGCTGCCAAAAGTTTTGTAGTCATATGGCGTTATATGCCATGTGAGAGCTAGAATTGTGTTTTGAGAGAGAGAGAGATAGAGAGAGAGAGAGGAAGTCTTATGTGTGCATAACCAAAAGTGTATACTTTGATTGAAGTAGAGAAGAAGATGCATGAGTGGATGCATGCATACATAGACAATATGATTTCTAGAAAGGTGAAGTGCATGATGCATTTTTTGTTTATAGAAGATCACTTTTATGTATCACCATGATGAGTTAGGGTGAGCATGAGCTATGTGATAGAGGTACCATAAATATGATAATTGTGCATTTAGAAAGTAAATGAAAAAGGTATATCCCTCAAGAACAATTAAGACGTGTTCTAGTTTAGTAACTCATGAGCACATGGATTGTTCTTCATGGGAATCCATGTACTTGATATGGAATTTTATCCCTACTCAGCACAAGTTCGTGCTATGATTATGATCATCAATAAAAGTATTAAATGCTTTTATATGATTGTTTATGATGAGGTTAATGAATGTGCAAGAAGCACAATGAATAGAATGACATTCATACATATTCACTTTCATTGAAAAGTGGATATTGTAAAGAATCTATTTTTCCATGAGATGATTTGGATTGTTGATCCATTTGCATTGATCTAAATCATTATTATATGCATGGATATGTCTCCATGTCATAATTCATCCAGGAGAATGAATGAGTATTTCTAATCATAAGGATCAACATGTCTCGTCATTTTTTAGATTTAAAGAAAATCATTGAGCAAATAGTTAGTGAGGTAGTAGCCTCATAGTGATTTGGATGCTACTCTTTAAAGGAATGCCCACATGTATTGAAACATGAAGGGCACATAGCTCATATGCTTATCTTTAAGCTGACCAAGTTTCAAGTAATTTGGATACTTCTACAAAGGTCAAATGACCTCTCCACTAGAAGTGCTACTAATAGTGGTAGAGGCCTAAAACAAGTGACATAGGCCTATTACAAAGGGAACCTATCTTAATTGGTAGATCGAAATTGCATCCTTTTTATTAGATATAAAAGTTTGATAGATGCACTTTGTGCATACTAATTTTCATTAGTTTTAAAGATCGTTTACAGGTCAAAAGATCTCTGCACATGAAAGTGTAGCCTCTAGAATTTATGAAATGATGAGAGACCATGTCACCTAGAGGAGATTGGTTCCCTTAGCTCAATTATTCAAATTGGATGATTTTTCTTTCTAACATTAGCTAATCATTACCAACTAGTGTGTACAAAATATCAAAGAAGAAATGTATCTCTGTTTAGGATATATAAAGAAAAGACTAAAACTTAGCCTCTAGAAAGTTTTAAACTATTGTAGGTATAGAGGCTTAGTATTTGGGTCATTCTGAAAGCCTCCAATGTCCAAATACTATGAAATTTATATCAATGAAATATGAAATTAATAGCTATATGCTAGTAAAATTTGGAAGAAATTGAACATCAACTAATAGGTCAAATGACCTATTCTTCTCAAAACAATTTCTAGTGAGGATTTGCCAAAGAGTGATATATGTCTCTGATGAACACATGATTTTTTCATATTAAAAGCTCCAATTTCAAAATCTTTTACTCGAGATGCTATTCTAGTGTAGGCCCTATGATATACCCAAATTCAAAGAGTTTGGAATTTATCTTCATAATTAGAAAGTATTCTAAAAGTGCTGGAGCATTGTTTTTAGGCTCACCTAAGCACAGGTGTAGGAGAGATAGAATAATACTTTTGGATATGTATTTGATTGAATATTGAATGGAAATTTTTTGAAAACAATCTTGATAAGTTTATCTAGATTTGGGCACAAAGAAAATGAAATTTTGAGTTTGTTTGACTAGTTTAAGGTCTTCAAATAAATGACCCTATACATTTCTAGAGTTGGTTGTCAAGTGTTCAACCCTTCCAATGAAATGATGATAACACTATGTGGAAATGAGAAAAGCAAGTGATTTTGGGGCCTAATGAAAGCTTGCAAAAATCTATATAAGATAAAAAAAATCATAGATTTTGCATGAGTAAACATTAGTTAAAATTAGGTTTTAATCTCCTACTCTTGGAAATTGTTTATGTAGGAGATGTTGTTGAAAGGAAAAGATTTTCCACAGGTTTTTTTTTGACACTTTTTTTATATGGTGTGACCACCATGGGCTAGACATGCCCTAGATACTTGTTTATTGAACATTGGTTTATGATGACCATTCTTAGTAAGGTAGAGGAGACTCTCTTGAAATTTTCAAAAATCTATATAGTGCCATGAGAGCATGGAACAGGAGAACTTTAGTAGTTGTTCTCATTTCATATATTTTGGATTGATACAAGTTGTATAAATTCCAATTTCTTATGAGTTGATATTTGATGCAAGGTGCATCCTTGAAAACTCTAGTTGTGTTGACTTCATATATAGTTTCTCATTTCTCAACTCAAGATGAGTTGATGTTCGAGATAGTTATGAGTGATAGATTCATAGGAATGACTCTATTGTTTCCAGAGGGAAGGAAACACATCCAGGAACACTTCATGATTTCATTATTATTACTATTTATCATGATGAGTACGCACTGATCTATTTTTTTATTTTTGAGAGAAGTGTTGGACTTTAATCTCATACATGCACCTATGTGGGGTATAAAGTTTGGTGGTATGGGATATCAGACTTTTTATTCTACCTAGGTGTAGGACAGATGGTATGGGAGAGAAGTCTCTGAGATTATATTTTTTCTTATGGTTTGAAGTTCATTCATATGATCTTCTTACTTTTAGACAACAGAGGGGCAGTTGAGACAGTCACTCTGTATGTGATCGCAAACAAGGCAAGTCCGTAGGCTAGTAGCCTAGAAGCAAAAAGGCAAGGTTGGCACATAAGAACTATGAATAGGCAATCACATTATGAAGAAAATCATAGAGTATGTACTACTTTATTTGATATGCTTGAGAATAGGCCATGTTTTATACATAGTGTGTATGATGTGAGCTAGATGCTTAGCCTACTGGGCTATGATTGTGCACACATCTACTTACCATTGTTCCAGGTAGTTTGTGGACTCATATTATGGTCCTCATTATATCGTTGAGTGCCAAATTATTAGACTAGTTTGCTAGAGACACCTCATTCCTTACGTCTTGTATGTTATTATTGAGAAGGCGGTGGTAGTTCCACTAGTTGCTATACTTTCTTAGCACGTATTAATTTGGCATGATGGACTTAGGTCCACAGAGTGGATTGGGATTTACTAATTTGTATGAGAGATATTTTAATCCATAGTTTGGATTATTATATATGATGGATCACAATTTTGATCCATAGTTTGGATATGATGAGAAGTTTCTTGCTCGGGGGATAGCCAGGGCCAAAAGCTAGAGGGTTCATATGAGGTACCTACTCATGATGGCCAGATGACTAGAGGGACCTTAGAGCGAACTCTAGATGGTGACAAGGCAAGGGCTATAAATAGTCCAGGAGGTAGGTTCCAAGCATGTCATTCTCCACTTCTCACACAGAGAAACCCTCCTATCCTTTGGGCACCATAGGGAAATCATATAGAAAAAGAATAAGTTTGGATGAAAATGGTATTTACCTTCTTTCTAGCTCTCTATAACAACTTTGTATCTTTTTCTTGTTTGTTATTTAAATAACTCTTATCAAAGCGAAATCACACAATAACTAAGAAAAATCTCCTTTTATCCTAGGATTAAGTAGATTTATTGCCAGAGCACAAGTATATTCTATACCAAAAGAAAATGATAACGAGAGATGTGTTGAGATAAAAATCTTTTGTTTATGCAAAGAATAAGCTAACGGGTTGGATCAAAGAAGAGGCCTCTTTTTTTAATTATTAATAATTCCAACTTAATTGAATTTACATGGAATTGGGTGTGTACAACTCCATAAGTATATTTAGTGTTTATACCTTAGGTTCAACTTCAAATTTAACTTGTAAATTACAACTCTAAAAATTTATAAGGTTTCTCTAGGTATTTAGAAAGAATTTGGTGAATAAAACTCATTAAGAGAGGCCTTCATACTTATATTAGCTAGTAAATGTCAATTTCTGGATGGCTCTGATAATCTTAAAATTGATATGTAAGTCCTCACCATTTATGTTATTGAAGAACATGTACCAATAGTCATAATCAAGTTCACAATGTGAATAAACTAATGGATCTTTAAAGCGGACACCTATTGTAAACCATGATAAGTATTCTGAGATTTCTTATTCATACTTTATCATCATATTCGTTGATAAATGACAACTTACAATGATCAAATCTCAATGCCCAATGCTCTTTAGAAAACCTACACCTATGGCGCCATTGTGAAATATACCCCAACTATGACAATCTACAAATGTACTAAGAGTTGAACACCTTCTCTACGTCCCTTATCTCATAGGGAGTCACCTTTTTAATTTCCATATATGAGTAAAAACGAAAGGAAGTGGTTTTCGAACTGCCAACTTTGGTGGGTCTCACAAAGAGTCATCCATATAATTGTCCCTAGAATTCCTTGATAGAAGAACTAGGAACTGCAAGAGTCCTCCACCCCACTTCAAACACCATAGGATGTTTGTAATAGAAAATAGAAAACTCAAAAGCAAGTCCCCCCACAGGTTGGGGACGATAACTTCATCAAGCTACTTTGCTCTCTGACGTGCTGTCATATTCTACTAATAAGATACTTCCATGCACAGAAAACATTTACTTACTCAATGTAAACTTACCATGGAAATTACCTTCCAAATATTCGTTCTCTCCTCTATGTATTAGTATTGGATCTTTCAGTGGTTGTCTCCCACATTTAAGAAACAAAACTCTCAAGTATGGATCATATTAGACGATGTATGGGAGTTTTCAAAATGCAAGAGTCATCTGGTTTTGTAAATGTAGTATTTCTATAGCTTAGAATCTTTAGGTAAGAATGTTGAGCTCCGAAAAATAACAAATCCTTTAAATAAATTTTTCTACTTCATGTTATCTGCCATACGTCTTTGAATGAAACTTTCCGTTGAGGCTTATCAATAGGGGTATATTAATCTCATTATATTTGCTTTATATTATATCAGCTGTTTGACATCGAAATTCATAGTAATCAAGATTGAACTTGATATATAAGCTTCGTAAAGCATTTTCTTTTTCTTTTTTGAAATAAATGAAGTTCGACATTAGCCTACTCTGCCGGACTTGAATTAATAAAGAAAAGTACAAGAGAAGGGGACTAGTGCCCATGGGACCCCCCGAATCCCACAAAGCAGGGGAAGCTTTTATAGAGTTTAGATGGCATTACAAAAAAGATTAATCACCCTCTCATCATCCTCATGTGGGGCCCACTTGGGTTTAAGCTTGTTATTGATCAAAAGGAGCATATTTGGCACAAAAGAAAAGTAATCCTAGTATGAGAGCGTATGAATTGTAATGTCGATTTCATAGCCTCCTTAGAAATAAGGTCCCATCTTCTTGTGCCTTTTCATTTCTGAATATGATCTGACTTACATGATTTTATTTTGGAACGAAGAATAAATTTGGCATCGACTCAAAGTGTGTGTAATCCGTTTCCATAATCAAAAGTATATGAGTAGAACGCATGATGAAATATGTTTTTATATTTGTAATGTAAGTTGGCTATAAGCAGGAAAATTTTCCTTTGTTGTTGTGTACAGAACCTACCACTCTAGATAGATTTTGCTTCTATTACAATAAATAAGACAAAAAGGAGCTTGGCATTTCGGACCTAAATGAAAAAAACATAATTGTATCCAAAAACTAAAAAAAAAAACATAATCTAAACAGAAATTAAGAAAACGGAAAGGAGCATAGGTAATTAAGCATTTTTGAAATGATGTTATCTGTATTTCTGACATTCAAACTATACTTTTTAAATAATTCAATGTATTGTAGCTGAAGGAATGAAGACAAATAATTTGTCTCTTTGCTGTATTAGGTACATATTACAATCCGAGACGGTTTCTGACTCAAAAAATAACATCTAGTCCATCGTGCCTTAGAAAGGGAGATGGATAGAAGTATGATATTGTGGCTTCCAATGGACTCGCATCACCGTTTGGGGACCATCAACGCATGACAGTTGTACGTGTGTGTGACGGTTGTGCGTGTGTGAGTGTATGTGTGTATGTGAGAGAGAGAGAATTCACAAAAATTACTTGATTGATGTGTGTGTGACTCTCCTCCCATCCATATATACCCTCTTGTACTCTCAAAATACCAATGTTCTGGAATCATCTAGTTTCAACATGTGGCCATCATCCAACACTTATTCCTATTATTACCAAGTACCTTAGGGTAACTCCCAAGCTTGGGACCTTGGCTAGCTGGCCCTTGTCCCTCACATACATGGACTCATCCCTATGGATCAATGTCATGATCCTTGTGGATCAATGGCTTACAAGAATAGAGATGACAGTTTTAAACATGAAGGTGAGTTACAAGTACATTTGAAATCTTACAAAATAGATTCCTGTGAGCGCATTCGAAACTCATGCCAGATAGTGCAGGACAGATTCATTCGTATGAAGCCGAATTCATGATCACAAACAAGGCGATATGATTTACAGTAGCATTTATCTCCGCACGAATGAGTAAAATATTTTATCTCATCCACAATATTTCTCAGCGAATTGAGAGTCATCTCCAATTTAAGATGTAAGTAGATGATCTTCATGTTCAATTTTCATGTGATATCTTAAAAATTCACAGCAATAGCACACTATTCGATATAGGTTAGTAATCTTCTAATCAGTCTTGTCAGGAACATACAAACTTGTTGTGCAATTAAAAGTTAAAGAATTTTCCTTTGTACCTAAAATTTCATTTCTGTTGGTGAACGTGGCGATGGAAACAGGGTTGTAATTTGAGGGCGTACTCGACGTTTTTTCGATATGTTACACTGTAAAATAAACTTAATCGTTGGAAGAGACGTATATAATCTAAACTAAGATACTAATACAGCTATTATTGAAAGATAACCTGTGTAATCTGGAAGGCATATCCCTGGATGAAAGCAAGTGGATGCGAGAGAGAGAGAGAGAGATAAATAGAGAGAGAGAGATGACAATTTGATATACAAAGGTAACGTATAAGTCGAATAAAAAAGTTATATAATGGAGTTCTGTCACTTCATTCGGATTCATTCATATCATATCGTTTCAAAATTGACAACCACAAAGAAAGGGGGATACAATGTACAGTAGTATCCATTTCACCGTCAATGAGTAAAATATGATATGTCAAACATAATATTTTTTTCGGAATTTAGAAGCATTTCCGTTTTTATATTTGAGGAGGTAAACTTCATGTTCAAATTCGCATATACAGAATTCTCTGAGACATTTAAGTTTCCCGGATTCAAAATGATTTATTTAGAGAATCAGCTGATACACAGAAACCTGCACTAGAAAAAATAACACAAAAAAATAATACTTGTTCTTAGAACTTGACCTTTGACGTAAAGACATGAATATGGTGTCTTAAATGTACAGAACAGTAACACTGTAGTTGATGTAAGTCGCGAGAGCTGTCTTAAAAGTACAGAACAGTAACACTGTTGTCGATGTAGCTTCATTCTCGCGTAATCAATCTTCTTAACAGAGAAACGAGATTTTCTTACAATAGAAATTATCTAATTTTTCTTTGTAGCTATAGTGAACGTAGAGATGGAGGCGAAACGATGATGATGCTTTGTGTGAGAGAGAGAGAGAGAGAGAGAGAGAGAGAGAGAGAGAAGAGAGTAGAGGTGAGGTGTTCATGGCCATATTTTCACATTTTAGTACTTGGATTTACAGTTTCAGTGCATGCGCAGTGCAGCATCGTTATGTCCCTCGTTCTCACGAAATCCCTCTAGAACTTCGCATTCGCTTCTGTACGTTAGATGCTTGTTTCCCAAATGTACATATTTCTCTTCCAATCTAGCTTCTGGAGACATAACCATGACCAGTAATTCTACAATAATTCAACATTCACTTCTCACTTCATGAAAAATTAATACCACGACTTGAATAATCCTCATTCCCAACGTTGATTTATTAAAATACATATTTTAATTGGGTTTTAGCTCTTAAAACATATTCAATACCTCTCTTCCGAGAATAAATCAAAGATCCATTTCTCATTTGATCAATTTCTTAATGAGATAGTGATCAGTAAGTTCAGTAACTCAATCCAGATCCATCAATCTTACGTAACATGTAAAGATTTTCTCGAATACGAAAAATCGCTGTTCCAAAGAGTATTTTCGGCTCTTCCAAGTCAATGATCTGAAAATCAGTTTGCAAATGCTCCAAATCATCACGCTTATATTTATCATTTTTAGTAATGATCAAGTCATGCGTATAAAGTTACTACAATCTCTATCTCACCTTTATTGTGTAATACAATTCGTGAGTAACATAATTTGAATAGCTTCAATTTTAGATCCAATAACTTGTTGTTGCATATATTACACCAAGCCTAAAGAACTTTCTTCAAGCGATGGACTGTCACACTCCATTTTCATGGAGATGTATGTATTGTTAAGCATTCTTCATACGTAGGTGTTATAAAGTGGCTTGACAAGGCTCAAGTCAATGATATCATTAGGTAGTTCTAGAGTATTAAACAAGTCATGAGCTGAGCCTAGTGGTTATTTCCATTGGATGGGGAGTAGGAGGTATTGGTTCGATCCCCACAAGAAACATGGGGAGAGTATTCTGCACAAAGAATTTCTAAAGCCTTCTAGAAGAATCTACTGAAGTTAGCTTTAGTGAACTTGAGTTCTTAGAGACTTAACTCAAGTGGCAAATACACCTCTCACTAGTGGAGTCCAATATAAGGTGCTAAAGAAGTGGCGAAGATTGCACGTGAATATGTGGACTTGTTTTATGCCAGTGTTCATGCTTAGTCCCTAAATCTATATAGTGGTAGATTTGGGTGGAGTACCATAGGTCATTTCTCACCTCTAAGGAGGCTAGGTTCTTAAGGTTCCCCATTACATTAGTATAAGAGCCTTGATGGAGCTCCCATGGACACCTTGAGCTCACCATCTTCATCCTCAAGGTTTCATGGAAACTAACAGATACAGTATCTTCTTCATGAGTGATCAGCTTTAGAAACGTTTGAAGAATAAATTGGATGAATGCCTCAACGAATATCATGCTCGGAGAAGAAACTAATGAAGAGGAGATATAACAAAGAAAAAATAATTGCTCTTTTACTCTTGTTGGAAGAGCAAAGGAACAAAAAAAAAAAATCTTTGTTCACTTGGAGGCTTGTGTGGCTGTCACTCTAGCACAATGGTGAGTACCAACGTGAGGAGATACACCTCATAAATGTCAATCCGTGGAGACGTGAGGACCGGTATGAAGACCGTGAGCAAGTGATGGCACAAGTGCGTGAGTGAAAGCACACGAGCATGCACACACATACACACACACGCGCACAAGGTAAGAGCAAAGAGTGGAACAATGGAAAGCTTCGATTACCAAAGAGTTCTCTTACTAAACTGAAATCTACAACAAGCTAACCTCACAAATGAGCTCTCCAGCCCTTTTTATAGTTTTTGAGTGGTTTTGGCCCTGTCCAGACCTAGTGTCCGGCCTAGTTAAAAAATAGGTTCCAGGGCTTATTTGGGGGCTCAAACGGAGTCTAAAAATCATGAAATTTGGTAGGATGGTAGATCTAATACTCCTCAAGCTCGAGGACTCCTCGGCTTGAACAAAATGGAGTTACAAAAATGAACATTGGTATTTACAATGGTTTTTAGTGATAAAAATCACTATTTTTGTAGAGATTTCTTTTGAAAATTTGACATGTGCTTCTTGGAGCTCCCTACTTGCTCCTTCTTCTTGTGTGTCCACTTCCTTGGTGCGCTTCCATGCTTTGTCCTTGACCTTAGGCTTCAACACTCCTCCCCATCTTGAGTCTGTCGTCCCGGACAGACCCTTGTTGTAGTGGTCATTCCATGTAGTACGTTGAGAGGTAGTGTCCTTTGCGTCCAACAGGGGCGATCCCTCTTCCCAATGTATCCTGGTCGTTTGTCTGGTTCTTCACTTTGCCACTGTTATCTCTTGCAGTTTGTAGTCCCTTTGTACGTACTTCTGCCTTGTATTCCATCTGGGTGGTGCATTTGTGAGTTTTCCAAAACTGCTAGCTGCTCAAAGGATGTGGTCAATGTTGATTGTGAGCAACTCTCGGTGGTGGATGGCTCCCTTGTTCTTGTAGTGGTCACCGTGATGTCCTCTGATTCTTCCAAAGATGGCTTTCATAGTTTTCGTGCCAAGTACTTGTAACCCATAATGGATGATGGTTAAGTGCATTAGTGCATGGGTTGAACAAATTATGTGCCTTGTGCAGGGCCTTGTAATGTGGCCCTACGTATGCGTACTTGGATAATGCATGGCAAGAAGTATGGTGCAAGAGATTGGGTCTTGAGCTAAGTGCTCAAGGGTATGCTGACGAAGAGGTTTCCTAATCTATCATGGTTATAGTGTTGTTGAAACATACACGTCTTACCATGGTGACGGGTCCGTTGATCTTCATCTCTTCGTGTTGTGGTTCCCTCATGATGTTTGACCGTCGGCTTGTCCTTTTTGTTGAGGGATGTCCTTGCTGGAAGTTCGCTGATGAGCACTTTCAAGCACATAGTTTTTTTTTATTATTATTATTATTTTTTTTATTTATTTTTTATTTTTTTTTGGAACACGATGGCATCAAACAAGAAGAAAGAGGTTAGTATCAATAACATATTTTGCATGTGAAAATTGTGTCTCATGTGCCTGGGATTTCTCAATTGTGTCTATGCACGGCCATGTAAGGTGGCCCTATATTGATGCATACTTTGGAAATGCATGACCTGAATGGTGCAAATGACTTGGTTATGCCAAAGGCACATGGTTGCTGCTGGTCGAGGCTTTTGATGTTACTTGTATACTTGATGAATTCTTTGTTTGGAGGTGTCGATTGGATCTCGAAATGATGTAATCCTCCTAATGGGAACCCATTTCCGAATAGTATTTGGCCCTGTAGAGATCACCTCAGGCCAGTTCTTCTGTGGATGCTGTCCAAACTTTGGTATCCAGTGTGGTTGACCCCTTGGTTCTGTGGATGTTGCTTGTGCTTTTGGCTTCCAAACCCATATCCTGGGTGAGTGCCTGCTTATTTTTGTAGAAGGGTTAAGTTTATCTTCTTTTGGTCTTTGTGCTCTGTTCTTACCCTTTGTTTTCCTTGGCTTCTTTGTTGAGACCTTTTGCATGGTGGGGAGCATAGGCCTTTGTACGCGTAAGAGCTTCTTGGGTACCCACATCTGTAATCGCCCTTGTTGAGCTGTAGCTAATTTTTTAGGCACCCAAATTTGTACCTGATTGTGGTCGGCCTTCATTGATAGCTTCGGTACCCAAATTTGATGGATTCTTCGTGCTTGACCCTGTCGTAGGTGCTTGGTTCTTCTTTTTTCATGGTCGATCTGGTTGGGTGGGAATCTTTGAGGTAACATCGATGGTTGCACTTCTTTCTTTACCCAGATCTGCTTCATGCCCAACACTTCCTTCTTCTTGAGGGCTCGTTGTCTATTTGATAGACTGGCTGTCTTGCACTGTCTTGCTTGCTTCTGAGGTTGAGCTCCTCTGGATGCTTTGCTCTTTAAAAAACAAGAAGAAGGTTCATCTTGCCTTTGCGATTGTCCTCCCGTGATTGCGTCTGTTTGGATCATAGAGCTTTTGACATCTACAACATCTTGTTCAAGAAGATTAGCCTTAGAGGAACAAAGAGAGTGTGTGGTGTCAGTTTCAGTGGGCATGTGATTCTCCAATTCTAATGTAATGCATTGATTATATACCCACACTTGAAGAAGTTGACTTCTTAGGTTCAAGTTGACAGCATGGTCGTAAATCCAATCTTGACCCAAGACAAGTGGTTCTGTGAGGTCCTCATCATGACACACTAGCATTTTGACTTTTATTGGAACATCTTGAAGGTAGATGGGAAGTTCCACCTCGCCCAAACAGGGTGTTTCCACGCCTCCTAATCCTATGAGATAGGCTTCTATGGGCTTGATGTCCAATTGCAGGTCTTGGCAGTATGAAAATCGAACTGCACTAGTTGCTGCTCCTGAGTCAACCAATGCTCTCACAGTCTTTACACTCTTTCCTTGTCCTACCTCTATAGTCACAAAGGGTCGTGGATCAATTATTTGAGAAGTAGTCATGCCCGATTTTTGGCACATGTCCATGTGATATTTTGGAGCTTTTGTGTTGACATCTAGGCCTAGCCGCCGTAACTTATTTCTTCTGATGCGCTCTCTAGCCTCTGCTTGTGCTTCTTCTCTAACCCTTAACTCCTCTTCTTTTCGCTTCTTAGCAGTGTTGAGTCTCGTGAGCATTTCCTCTGTAAGAGGTTCTTGATATAACTTGACTCGGCATCCACTAATATAGTTTGGTAGGATATCACCTTCTAAAGTGGCCAATTGAACTGCACCGCTAGTGGAGAGTCTATTAATGATCATGGGTCCATATCCTCGTTTCTCCAATTTGCGAGCATGTTGCTTTAGCGTATAAACCAGCACTAGATCTCCTTCCTTCAATCCTTTATCCTTTACATGGGCATCAAAGTATGCCTTTTGCCTTTTCTTTGCAGCATAAATGCCTGCTGCTGCCCGTAGCCTCGTCTCACCTAAGCGTTCTAGATCAAAGATCCTGGAAGACAACTCATGTCCATTCCACTCATGCTCTTGTGCTACTTTCAAGGCTGGGATTAAGAAGTCCAATGGTAGCACGGCATTCTGTCCAAAGACCATCTGAAATGGGGTAGCATTGAGTACTGTTTTGTAGGCAACTCGGTATGCCCAAACAGCATGATGAAGTTGTTTGTCCCAATCAGAGCGTTTATTATTCACCAGTTTTGTTAATACGTTACATAGGATCTTATTCGTGCTCTCGGCCTGTCCGTTGGCTTGTGGGTGATAAGGGGCAGACTTCTTGTGTATGACCATGAATTCTTGAAGGAGATGTTCAATGACCTCATTCAAGAAGTGTGTACCTCTATCACTAACCAACTCTATTGGTAACCCATATCTAGTGAACACATTTTCGAATAAGAACTTAGCCGTTGTTTGAGCATCATTCTTTGTCGTGGCTTTTACTTCCACCCACTTTGTAAGGTAATCTGTGGCTACAATAATGTATTCTGCATGGGAGTTTCTAGCTGGGGGGTTAATAGGACCAACAAAGTCTATACCCCACTTTGAAAATGCACGTCCTCCCATCATTGGCCTTAAAGGCATCTCGTCTTTTCTTATCGGATATTGGGCACGTTGGCATGTGTCACATTTCTTCACATAAGTATGTGCATCCATATGAAGAGTGGGCCACCAAAGTCCTGAGAATAAAATGGTCTTAATTACTCTGTCAGGCCCAAAGTGTCCACCTGCAGCACCGCTGTGTGCAGTTTCTAAGACTTTCAAATAGTCTGATTCATGAACGCACAGTCTTAGGTAACCATCCTTGCCTCTTCGATATAGGTTGTCTCCTATCAAGGCATAGTCTTGAGCCTCTTGCTCCATGCTCCGTTTTCTTGCAAGACTAGCCTGATTGGGTAATGTTCTCGATCTCATGAACTCAACCAATGGAGCACTCCAATCTGGGATTAATGACACATGATAAAGAGTGGCATGCTCCACTGGGGGTCTCTTCTGGCACACTGGACAATTTTGGATCCACTCCTGTATTTCTTTGTCCATGCTAGGCCAATACACTCCTAAACGTTTTAGATTCTGCAATGTTCGTTGTTTAGAGTAATGATTTCCTAGCAGTCCCTCATGGGCTTGTTGCATCCAACTAGTATGTTCGTCGTCCTCAACACAACAAGCTAGTACACCCTCTGGATCTTGCTTGTACATACTTCCAGCCAATATTTGATACTTTTGTGATTTTACAATTTCTTCTTTGCTTGTTTTCACATTCTTATTTGCAGGCCCGAAGGTTAGGACTGGCACCAACTTATTTGCCCATTTAGGAACAACTTCTAAATTGAACAGATAAGCATCGGGCAATTCATCAGACACTCCTTGCGGTGGCTCTCCTGAAGTGATACGAGAAAGATGGTCTGCCCTAAGATGGGTTCTACCTTTCCTGACAACAACTTCAAAGTCGTATTCCATTAGTAAGAGGAACCATCTTACTAAGCGGCCTGTATTGCAAGGTTTATTGACCAAATATAGTAAAGCTTGATGATCAGTGAAAAACTTGAACTTATTGGCCAATAGATAGTGTCTAAACTTCTTCACGGCATATACCATACCTAAGCCTTCTCTCTCTGTTGTGGTATAATTTCGTTCAGCTGCATTTAATTGCCTACTAGCATACGCTATCGGCAAATCTAGGTTTCCTTCACCTGTGGGTTGTGCTAGCACACATCCTATTGCATGATTGGAGGCATCTACATGGAAATGAAAGGGTTTGCTCCAATCCGGAGTAGTCAATATTGGTGCTGTGCACAAACGTCTTTTCAGTTCGTTGAAGGAATTCTCGCATTCCTCGTTCCACTCAAAATTTGTTAACAACCCATAAAGAGGCTTAGCTATGATGGCATACATGTGGATAAACCTACGGTAATATCCACAATGGCCCATAAAGGCTTGTACCTCTTTAACGTTCCTTGGTCTTGGCAGCTCTGCTATCGCTCTTACCTTGTCTTCATCTGTTGAAATTCCATTCTTAGAAACAATGTGACCTAAGATTTTACCTTGTCGCACCATGAACACACACTTCTCTGGGTTCAGACACACTCGATAATCTCTACACTTGTTGAAGATTTGTCTGAGCTCAGGGATGTGGTAACTTCTTTGTTGGGAATGCGCACATAAATCATCCACATATACTTCTAAGCTCTTCCGCAAGAACTCTTTGAAGACATGACACATGAGCCTTTGGAATGTTGCAGGTGCATTGGTGAGCCCAAATGGCATCACACGAAATGCAAAAATTCCCCATTCTGTGGCAAAGGCCGTTTTGTGTTGATCTTCGGGGGCAATAGCTACTTGGTTGTAACCTGAAAATCCATCAAGGAAGCTATAAACTTCCTTGCCTGCAACACGCTCCAATAGATGTTCGGTGATTGGAAGTGGATAACTATCTCTGATCGTTGCGGCATTAACTTTTTTAAGGTTAATGCACACTCGCAATTTCCCATTCTTCTTGGGCACCACCACAATGGGGGACACCCATTCAGTGTGCTCAATCTCATAGATGAATCCAGCTTCAATCAGCCTGTCAATTTCCTCCTTTATTTTGGCTGCATAATTGTCATTATATGTGTAGGGCTTTTGTTTAGTGGGCTTGGCATCAGCGGTCATCGGAATCGTATGAGAGCAAATCTTTGGATCTACTCCTTTCAAGTCTCTATAGTGCCATGCGAACACATCCCTATATTCCCTTAATAGAGCTACAAGCTCTGCTTCTTCTTTTGCACTTAGGTCGTCTCCTATGTACGTACATCGCTCTTCGCTCCCTTCAATGGTCACTACAATTTTTTTGGTCTTTTCTTTATTGTCATATGCTTCTCCTATAATGGCCTCTCTCTTAGGCATTCGTACCAAAATTTTTCGGTCTTCCACTTCATATTTCTTGAAATTATCTGGTACTTCAAACACTGATTCTTCCTCTTCTTGTTTCACTGCTTTTCTTTTCTTTTTCTTTTGACCTCCTTCACTTCCTTCCTTTGAATTTATCGTTTTAATACTCGTGAGGGGTTCTTCTTCTCTTTGGGTTAACACTCCTATGTCTTCTAAATAGTGTTCCTCTGAGTTAAAGTAAGTATCCATCACAATGGATTCTAGGTCATCGTCATTTTCTTCTTCTTCTATGAACTCACTAGGATCACACTCTTCCAACAGAGGCTGACACATGAACACTGAAATATCATAACCCTCCTCATCACAATGAGGTGTCCACTGTTCTTCATTGACTGCTATGTCCATGGTAGCTAAGATTTCTGCCCAACCATGAGGTTCAAATTCCTCATCTGGAAATATCATCGGTGTATAGGCTGGGTCTTTTATTGGTCTATCTCCTGGGGAAGTTCCTTCTTCTCTCGCTTTTAGGCGCTTTTCCTCTTCCTCTGCGACCTTGCACATCCACAAGTGAGTATCTTCATGCAGCCAGGATGGATCAGGTGAACTTCCAGAATGCACGGAGATAGAATCTTCTTTTGCTTTGTGGATAGGATTCCACTGTAGGGGTGGTACATCTCTGAAGGTGTAATCCTTCAAATTGACCTTGGTTGTGACCCCTAAGTGCTGTAAGTACAAGGAGTTGGTTCCCCAATCCTGTACTATTCGCAATTGTCGTAGGAAGGGTCTTCCTAGTATCATCTCGTAGACATTATTTTTCTCAAAGTCACATATAGCAAATGTATGTTCAAACTCTACACCACATGTGGTTAGAGTTATCCCTTCAAGCAATCCTAGAGGTCTTTCAAAATGACCATCTGCCATTTGAAGTTTCATTCTTGTTGGTCTTAAGGTGGGTTTGCCCCATCGCTTCCACAAGGAGGTGGTCGCAATAGCAACACCGGCACCTGAATCTACGATTGCTTTGGTTGTGTAACCTTGATAGGTGATTGGAAGATAAGTGTTACCTTCTTCACCTTCGCTCATATCTCCTATCTTGTCGAGAGGTATCTCTGGAACTTTTTGCTTAGAGCCTACTTTTGGCATATTGGATTCAAGTTCTGGAACCTGATCCTTCACATGATTCCATAGCTAAGGTTTTGCCTTGAGCAGCTCCTCTACAGTGAGATGACATTGAACCTTAGTGTTCTTCACAACATCAGTGTCTCTTGGAATCACTGAGTCTTCATTTCTTACCAATATTGTGGGAGCTCTGATCTGGAGAGATTCAGATTCCCATGGGCCTGTGTAATGAGGCAACTCTTGTAAAGAATTAGATTCAAAATCTAATCTTTCATCTTCTTGTTGCTCAGCTTGGTCTCCATAGATAGACGGAATGTCTTGGGGAAATTGATCATGAAGATCATCAATCTCAGGAATAGGAGGGGAATTACCCTTCTCCTTGGCCCATTTCTCTTCCTGTATTTCCCGCAAGAACTCTTGAGAGTACTGTTGAATTGAAGGAGGCATTCCAGCATCCGTGGAATTAGGAACATAAGCTCCCATTGGTGGTGAGATTCCTCTTTCAATAGTTGGTTGAGCCTGTGGTGGTAAAGAAATTTGTGGTTTATTTACCAACTGCTCTAATCTTTCTAGTAAGCCTTGGAAATGCAAATCCGGTTTGACAGAGTTTGTCTGATTGAACTTTTGACTAGTCTCAAGTATAGCTTGAGCTTGTTCTACCATTTTCATGCACATTTTCATCCGTTCAATCTCTAAATCTGCTCTAGGGTAACTCTTGTCTAGGTTTGCAGCTGTTGGCCCTTCTTGAAGACGAGCCTGGTAAGCCTTGAACATCATGTCCAAGCCTTCTGGGGTTGGATCTGCAAGAACAGACCCTGGTTGTGGATTATTTACAATGGGTGTTGGGGTGGAATGAGGTGGAGTGGATGGAGCTTCGGTATGCGAGGGGCTTTGAGACGCGATGTCTTCTATTTTTGTTTTGGTATCCCTTAGGCTTTCTTCTAGCTCGGATAGCTTTTTGTTCCACTTGCGATTAGCCTTCTCTCTGGTATCCTTCCATGTTCTTGGTTTCCTCTTACTAGGTTCTCCTGCCTCACTTGACTCCGACTGCTCAGATGGTTTTGCTTGTTGTGCAGCTTGTGCCCTAGTAACTGCCTGTACAGGAGCCACATTATTGCTACTTGAACTTGAATCTGCCACTAAGCCTACCACGTTGATGGGTGTGACCTTGGGTGCACTAGAGGGGTTTCTCGGACACTCTCTAGGAAGATGTTCCTTGCCACACTCAGGACAAAAGCCTTGTATTGTGATGTTTTGTCCTAGTCCCAGAGCTGGTTGGTGGGGACATTCACGAATGAAATGATCACCCTGACATCTAAAGCATGGTCCTCTAGGGGCTTGTGGTCTTACTTGTCTCAATTGGGGCCTAGTATTTGGATTCGTATACATGACATTGGAGTATTCTGGCTCCCAATTTTGTTCCATAGGTGGTGCCTCATATTGATACTGAGAAGTCTCACTTTGCTCAGGTGACTCTATATAATAAGCCTGTGGACTATCTTCATGGAAGTAGTCTGAACCATGAGCGTGAGAATCATTTTCTAAGACCAATGGGGTCAGTGGCACTAATGCTCTATTATGGTTCTCCTCCGCCATCGTATATTTAACTGGGATCACATTGGCAGGAGTTGGCGGTTGGTTTCCTAGGACTGGTTGTGGCCTATATGGTGCCTGATATTGCTGCTGGTATTGAGGTTGATATTGTTGTGGCCTATAATATGGCTGTTGGTACTGATTCTGATACCTACCCTGTTGGTAAGGTTGCTGATAATTTTGTTTAACAGCCTGCCTGTTATAGGGACAATCTTGGGCCGTATGATTTGTGTATTTTCTCTCAATGGTGCAATACAGAGCATTAGGGTTTCCTTGGGGTTGAGTCGTCAATGGACAAACAGTAGCCATGTGATCTCCTCCACATGTATAACATCGTTTCACTGAAGTGACCCTTGGCATTTGTCTATTTTGAACTCCTAGCTTTTTGGCCACTTGCTCAGCTATCTCATCTATCTCAGTGGAGGCTCTAGAGGTATGACTTGTAGAACTATCAGAATCCTTATAGAGTTTGGATAGTCCTAATTCCTCACCCAAGTTGTCTTCTATGTCAATGCACATCCGTATACACTCTTCTATGGATCTAGGCTCTTTCAAGTATACATATGACCTTAATTTTGTGCTCAATAGGCCATCTAAAAACAGTGCCACCTGTTTGGCTGATGTGGGTAATTCTGGTACAGGGCATCTTTCCAAGTACTGCCTAAATCTTCTTCCTGCGAGTCGCACTGTTTCTTGGGGTGTCTGCTTGAAGCTGTGGATCAAGGATGATGTGTTATGCCTGATACCACTTTTGGAAAATTCCACAATGAATTCTTCTAGCAGCTGACCTATCTCTCTATAGTTGCGACTGTTTAGAGGTTGAAACCAAGCTAAGGCAGTACCCTTAAGAGTCAACCCAAATGCCTCGAACTGGGTGAATAAGTCTTCAACCTGTTCAGCTCTCAGCACTTGTTTGAACTCTGCCACATGATCATAAGGATCTCCAAATCCATCAAAGTAGTTCTTCATTGTCTTAACCACTTGAGAGGGTCTAAGGGTTCTTGAGTGTTCTCGTGGTCTAGGCAATGGGAAATCATGATCATCTCTTTGATGTCTATGAACTCTATGTCTCTCACTTTCAAGTCTTTCCGTTCCATATCCTGATCTGTCTCTGCCTATAGTGTCTGCAAAGCTTACCTCCGGTCTCTCTCTAGTTCTTTCTCTCTGGGTTTCATGAGCCTTGGATGATCCGGCTTCTTGGAGGCCCTGGGAAACATTAGATCTTGGTGGAGGGAAAATTGATTCACCTTGCCAAGTGTAAGCATGTCTGTCATGATCTGATACCAAGAATAATTTCTGAGATGTGTGATCTAGGTAGACAGCTTTCCCTGGTGTCTCTGGGTCCTTGAATTCATAGATGGTGACTACTGGGCTGGGTTGATCCGGCCTAAATCTCCAAAAGGCTTCCTCCGTTTCTCTATTCACGAATAGTTCTATGCTTTTATTATCTTGAGGGATCCATTCTGGAGTGAGCACTCTGGTTAAGACTGACTTGCCTCTAGGGGTCTTGGGTTCTCCTCCTAGGTCTCCTTGCTCTAGGTCTCCTATCTCATTCTCAGTAATGATATTTCCAAACTCATCTGTCCTATCTGGTAAGTTGGTAACCACATACATGGTTCCTTCCTTATCAATGTAAGCACCCTCTTCAAACTTGACCACTGGGTGTTCAAGTCCACAGAGTTGGTCAGGATTTTTGAGTTGAACCACTGATCGCCTTAGACCATCCTCATAGATGCGAGCACCTAATTGGTTGGTCCTGATGTACTCCAATTGGGTCTTATAAGGACCTTCTGGTATCTGTAAATAGGCAATGCCTGAGCTACGTGTGGGTCTTTCCATGCTAAAAGACATTTCTGAGTCACTGGTTTCTGAACTTCGTGTGTAAGGATAACCACTAGGCTGTTGAGCCCAAGACTTGGATGTATGGTTGACACTAGCCTCAGATGACCTAATGCTTTGTCTATCCTTGCCTAAGTGTCTGCCAGATCTCAGGTTCATAAGCCTTGGCTTCTAGTCCCAAAGTTCTCTTATATTGCTCAAAACCCTTTGGAACTCCTTGGTTTTCTAGTTTCCTTGAGGGTCAACTTCAAAATACCTTATCTAATAATCCTGGTATTAATATTAACATAACCATTGGTTGTATTCCCCACGAGCTTTCCAACAAAACCAAAATCACAGCAAACGGATTTCGTGTGAGAAAGTTATGCCAGTTCAGGGTTCTGGGGTTTAAAACAGGGAAACTGGATCTCTCTGGGATCTCAGAACAGGCGATACGACACCAGATTCTCCACGATACGATACCTCTTTCTTACACGATACCACTTTAGACGACACGATACCACCGGGATTACTGAAATCGCGATACCAACATCACGATACGATACCCAGGGTTTGCCACGATACGACACCAAAAATGGTATCGCGATACACTTCCTGTTAAGGAAACGATACGATACCACTAGTCTTGGCGATACGATACTATTTCAAGTGTCGCGATACTACTTTGGGAAGTAGGCGATACGATACTAAAACTTCGACGATACGATACGAGAGGACCAGGGCGATACGACCTCAGAATGGTATCGCGTTACCAAAATAAGTACCCGACGATACGATACTAGTTTGCAAACGATACGATACCAAAAATCAGACGATACGATACTAAGGCACCGGACGATACGATACCAGAATGGTATCGCGATACCTCAAGTGGGCAGGCAGGATGCGATATCTCGACAAGTATTGCGATACACGGGAGTTCTGGTATCGCGATACCAAATCTCAACCGGACACGATACTTGGAGATTTTCACACCCAAATTCAAAAATTTTTGCAGGTTTGTGTACCTTGTGTCCTCCTTGTCCCTCCTATCAGCCTGTGGATGCAAAGCCACCCTCCAAAATCACAATATGATGCTCGCGATACCAGGCGCAGGTCGCTTCAGTCCGCGCGATACTGAATTGAATTTTTGGAGTTTTGAGAGGTTTTCCAAGTGATTTTCTTCAGCGCTTTTGGTTCTCAGCTCCTCCTAAGCTTGTTTCTCACAACCACGAGTAATAAACGAGTGAATGTAGTGGCGAAAATGGAAAAAATCAGAGAATATGAAGAGGGAAGGAGATGGTGATGATGATGAAGATGAAGAAGGAGAAAAACTCAGAACTGAACTGAAAAATGGCGATTTTTCACCTTCCAACGTCGCTACTCCACGTCTTACCGTCACACGCTCGTCCTCCAAGCTCTCTCCCCGGCAACGGCGCCAAATTTGGTGTCACTCTAGCACAATGGTGAGTACCAACGTGAGGAGATACACCTCATAAATGTCAATCCGTGGAGACGTGAGGACCGGTATGAAGACCGTGAGCAAGTGATGGCACAAGTGCGTGAGTGAAAGCACACGAGCATGCACACATACACACACACGCGCACAAGGTAAGAGCAAAGAGTGGAACAATGGAAAGCTTCGATTACCAAAGAGTTCTCTTACTAAACTGAAATCTACAACAAGCTAACCTCACAAATGAGCTCTCCAGCCCTTTTTATAGGTTTTGAGTGGTTTTGGCCCTGTCCAGACCTAGTGTCCGGCCTAGTTAAAAAATAGGTTCCAGGGCTTATTTGGGGGCTCAAACGGAGTCTAAAAATCATGAAATTTGGTAGGATGGTAGATCTAATACTCCTCAAGCTCGAGGACTCCTCGGCTTGAACAAAATGGAGTTACAAAAATGAAAATTGGTATTTACAATGGTTTTTAGTGATAAAAATCACTATTTTTGTAGAGATTTCTTTTGAAAATTTGACATGTGCTTCTTGGAGCTCCCTACTTGCTCCTTCTTCTTGTGTGTCCACTTCCTTGGTGCGCTTCCATGCTTTGTCCTTGACCTTAGGCTTCAACAGTGGCCAATACTACTCAAGAGACAATTGATAAGTATGCATAGAGTGATGGTGATGGAGGAAAGTGAAGGGAAAGAAGAGTTGCAGTCTTGTCCCCAAAGGAGAGGAAGTCAAGGAGCATGGGAAGATGAAAAGGATGCTATCAAGAAGAGGCATGGATTTATCATCATCAAAGATTAAAAAAAAAAGTGCATCCTTTGCATGATCCAAATGCCATTGTCTTTGTATATGACCTCAGTACCTAGGAAATAGCTTAGATCTCCAAGGCGTCAGATCTTAATATTTTCCCCAACTATTATCTTGATGTCATTGACTCCTTCATCATAGTTAGCTATAATGATCAAGTAATCTACATACACACATAATTAGACTTGTGCTTCACCTTCTCATTTGTTGAGTAATGAAGGGTCAACCTTGATTTCTTTATATCCTAAACATAATCAATTTCGATTTTATCTGCAAGCCCTAATGGTTGGTCCATGTGAATCACTTCGTCTAGCTCTCCATTTAGGAAAGAATTCTTTACATCATTTTGAAGCATCTTCAAATGCTGGCTCATTGAAATCCCCATGATTGGTGTGATGGTATTACTCTTTGCTAAAAACATTAAATGTATGTTCATAGCCTATAACATATGTCTAAGAAAATTCTTTAGCTACAAGTCTTGGATTTTATCTAGAAATGCCACCATCTAAGTGCTTCTTTCCCTTGTACACCCATTTATTTCCAACTACCTTCATGTATCTCTTCCTTGGAAATAATAACCCAAGTTTTGTTGGCCTTTGAAAAATCTTATTTTGATACCCTAATGTATGAGACCATCTTAGGTTGCCTTTCCATGGATTTGGATTCTTGTTTTATGCCTTGAACGTCTCCCCCTCCTTTGCATGATGGTCTTCATTGAGCTCTATCCACAAATCTTAATCGTCTTGAATCTCTACGATCTTAGCTTTGCATTTGTTCCTATCATCACTTCATTGACTTGACGTATATTACCTTCACTCCAAGATGAGTTTCCTCTAGGGATTCCCTCCTTTGGTCCACTAAAAACTATTCTCTCTCATTCTTCATTTTATCTTGATTCCATTCATCTTATTCATTACTTTTCATAGATATATCTGAAGAATACCAAGGTGAAAGTTCATCAAATCCGACATCCTTGGATACTTTTAGGATCTTGGTTGTGTGGTAATAGCATATGTACTCCTTTTATTTCATGTGCATACCCATGAGGACAGATCTTTCTACTCTATCATTAAAGTTACTCCTTAGTTCACTTGATATTAAAACACAAATTATACAAACAAACACTCTAAGCTGTGACATCTTATTTTCTATTTTACCAAGCTTCAGATGGTGGTGAAATATGTATACTTAATGTAGGTGCTCTATCCATGATGTATATGGCAATGGTTGCTGCATCTACCCTATAAGAATTTGGCATTCCTATCTCTTTCATCATATGCTTAGCACATTCAGTAATGTACCTATTCCTCCCTTTTGCTACACCATTTTCTGGAGGTGTGTACCTGCATGTAGTTTGTCTGATGATATCATTGGATTCTAAGAAATCCGAGAACTCATGGAATAAATATTCTCTCCTTCCATCTGACCTTAGGCATTTGATATACATATCACATTTCTTCTCTACAAGAGCCCTGAGCTTCTTGAATTAATAAAAGAAATCTTATTTTTGTTTCATGCAATAAATGAAGTTAATCTTTCTATAATCTACAATGAAGTTTACAAAGTATCTATTTCTCTATTTGAACTCTCTTTTTTTTATCCCAAAACATCTTTATGGGCCAAATCAAGTGGATGATAATTCACATAATTACTATTGCTATTTTTTAATCTAGTTTTTTACCTAGTTCGACAACTTCACAAGTAACAATTTCCCATAAACCATTTCCCATGAGAAATCTAGACATCCTAAACTTCCATCACTTATAGCTTTCTTACCTAGTTTTTCAAGTTGGGTGCTATATTTTGAGATGATCTTGTCTAATGTGCCCTTCTAAATAACTTTAATGCAAGAAGTGTGATATAAAATGTAGAATTCACCCCGATAGTTGAAGAGAATAAAAAAATATGTGATTGATGCCTTACTTCTGTAGTAGGTGGCTCTCCCTTTACTAACTATGTGCCTTTCAACTTGAACCAACACCTTCTCTTCTTCTATTGCCTTTAATAGGATCCTCTTGTCCTCTTTCAATCGTCTTGTGTGTATAAGGTTGTTTAATTCCATTTGTGGGAGAACCCCAAACCGTCCCTTGCAACTTTGAAGCATGAATGGCATGAAAGGTATACTCACACATACCTCTACTCACTCAAATCACTATTTCCCTGGTCTCCTAGGAAATGAACCCAAAAATATTTAGACATGCACAAAAGACTATAAGAAACTCTCATGCAAACAAGACCATATGACTCTCTTAATGGACGTTAGCACAATAAAAAAAAATATTATTACTCACAAAATGAATGCCTCTAAGACATACTATTCACTACCTTCACTAGGCACACATAGAGTAATTGCTCTTCACTGCAAATATGATTTCACTCAGAATAAGAGAACATAAGGCTATATCTTTGAGGATTCTTTAGAATACTATATTATCATTTTAACAAGCCAAGGATTACGAGTAAGGAATAACATATTAAGAAAGAAAATCTACTCTATACATAGATCTATCTAGCTCCTTGACTTCCAAAATAGAGAGTGAGATATGGCTACCTAAACTTGGAAGAAATCACTCAAGTAGGTTGAGGGGTTGCTTAGAAAGTTCCTATAGCTTTTTTATTTTAATTCCTAAAAAGCTGACACATGTTCAATCACATAATTTTAATGTATATGGTGTGTTTATGTTACTTTGAAAGGATTCCCTAAATGGTAGGATTCTCTCTTCTTAGAAAATAAGATCCATAACACCTAAGTTTGATAAGTGATTGATTGAATGATATAAAGGGATTCAAATTCAAATTGCATGCAAGAGTTCTCATGCTTTTCTCCTTCCTTCCTTATGATCCTAGTGTCAACACGAGAAATTTTTTTGATGCTTCTAAGGTTGGAGCCTGATTTCATATTTCAACCAATCTTTAAAAGGCTCGTTGGGTGGAGCATCATAGTTCATTTTCTATGTGAAAGGAGGCTAGGTTCTTAGGATTGTAATTACACTAGGTCTATCGATAATACAAATTTGTATTAAGAGGTGAAGGTTTTTCTTGGAGCATTCTATAATGGTGTAAAAGCATTCGTCATGGATATTCATGTGATCATACTCCTCATCACTATCAGTTTTAAAACATGAATATATGTAGCACTATAATACATTCCATTTGTTCGCATATAATTTTTTAGAAGTAAGACTTGCATTGAGACGTGCACATGAAACATTATATTTAAGATTTAAAAATTTGTGAAAGCTAAACATTGTCTAGTTTTGGTTCTCTTCATTCTTATTGGAAGAACTAACTTTCTCATGAGTTTTGTTTTTTCATTGCAAAAAATAGAAATTAATTACAATGAGGAGACTAGAGAGGAGGGATTATGATGTGTTATACATACATCCCATCAAATAATAGAAGTGACTATAATAAGCTTTTTAAGGGAATACAACATAATGAGAGTTAGTTTCCATTTATTGGGGACACAGATCTCAAGACATCATAGAAGACACATCTTAGAGACAAATATATGGACATATTAGTAGTCCGAGATCTCCAACAAGATCTATAAAAGTTTCTAAAATGGTACAATAGGTACTTTATTATTTTATTTAGAGGATTGGTGAAGTTGGAGCTAAATTTACTAGAGTATGATGATGATACATTGGTGCCAAAAGATTAGATCCAAGTGATGACATTTCTACACTAAGGCTTTGTTAAGACTCCACCATCTATGATGCAATCGATCACAGAAGGTATGGAGCATGTTCCAAACATTCTTGGATATTTTGTAGGCATTTAATAAATGATTGAGATCCTCATCTCATTGCATATATGACAGTGGTTATAGCTTAAATAATATTATTTGTCTTTTTGTTGAGTCCAAACACCTTTATGAAATATCATCCTAAGAAGTATTGACTATTTTATGCAAGGAACGAATGCCCCAAGCCATGAAATTTATATCTCAATTGAGCTCTATTCAATGCAAAATCCATTTTAGACTCAATTTGTGTAGTATCATAGCCAATGTCACCTTTGTAACCACTATAAGATTTTTATATGTGTCATGTTATGCTCTTGAAAAAAATAGTTAAATGGATTTTAGGGACAATTAGATGATACATCATGCTCTCCAACGTCTACACCAAGAACTCTTGGCAACCATCTAAGACGTGAGATGGTCATTGGCTAGCATGTTTTTTCGAAGACCCCAATGAATTATGAAGGTCTTTCCATTTTTGAAGGGTTTCTTTCAAGTAAGTATGTCTTCTATTGGTCAAAGAAGAATCATTGTTGCTAACACACAACCCACACTATATGGAATGCTATAAAACAAATTCAATATGGGATCTTAGGTCATCACAAGATGTTTTTCAACAACCATCCAACATTTCTTGATGATTTGGGAAATGGTTACAAGCTTTGAAGCCATGCTTTAAAGGAAATATGTCTTGAAATGGTGAGCTTGGAGTAATTCCTTCTTGCAAACCATCCATGCAAGATGGAGTCCTAATAAGCACATTCAATATAAGATGTGGAAAAGCTAGTTAGCATCCATCTAGAATTTGCACATTCTCAAAGTCAAGATACTTCTAAAAAGATTATATTTCTAAGGAGAAGCAATGATACTTCGAAGGTTCCAACTAGTCCATAATCTTAGTGTCAAAGATAAAATGTTTTTAGTTTCTCTAGATCAAACAAGACAAATAGCCATCACTATCAGCGGGATCTCATAATCCATTTAGTATCAATTTATCTTACCATCTTGATGGGGCACTTAATAGCAAGACCTTCTTTAGATTTGGGGAGACAGCAAGTTGCCTAGGAGTCCTCATGAATTTTCAAAGGATGATCATGACCATCAAAAAGAGATCTTCTAGAAAGCGTAATGACCTATGATAAATTCGTTTTTCTATACAACCTAAAAGATAGAAAATAATTCTAACTAGGGAAGATTTAATGATTCAATAAAAATAATCTACTTGACAAAGGACAAATGCATACCTTGCTACTTACAAAAGGTTTTTACTAAAGGTACTTACACCGTACTCCCACCTTTAGGAGAGAAACACCCCAAACCCTATAAGAAAACCTTAGAGCTCATAAATGATTTTGTCTTAAATAAACTCAAAGTTTTCATATTTAATAAATATAGCAAGAACTATTAACAAATTATGCAATCTAAGACGAAATCCTTAAGCCCACATCAAGAAACTACAATAGGCTATTGAAAAACCTAATATTAGAAGAATGGATGAAAAAATGAGAGGAAACTTTTCTCTCATTATAAAACCATCAATCATTTGACTATCAGACCAACTAGATAGATATGATTCCCTAAATATGAAAGAAATAAATCAAATAGGTAGGAGACTTACCTAGCAAGGTTTTTGCTAGATTATTGACTTATCTTATTGAATCATAGAGGCAGAACAATCCATTCTCTACTTGATCGGGGTGTATATACACTTGAAAAATATTTCCTAAAATTTAGGAATCTGTTCTCCTATGATCTATGATCCATCACACCGAGGTATGATGGGCACTTTTGATGAGATAATTGATGGACATTCAGGTTCAAATTGATGCTTGAGAACTCATGTGTTACTCCTTCTTCATTGAGGCACAACTTGGATTCATTTTCTTGGCAAATGAGCTCCTAAGCTTGTATGTTTATTTCAAACACTCTCCCTCATGCTTCAACCTTTAGCCTACCTTTTCTTCCCAATGACTATTTTGAACTTTGGTTGCTTTTATTATTCCAATACCTTTGTACACATGTCAGCACCCAATTCCTTGGTACTTAAATAATGCACTCGAATCTTTTTTTCTCTAGCACTTTCTCTATTATGGAATGATAGTGTACCTCTTTTTGTTTTCTTGAACCATGGAACATGGGACTCTCAAATAGCAATAAACTAGTCATGTTATCAAACAATATGCAAAGATCATTAGCATGGAAAATTAAATCAACCATAAACTCTGTGAGCTACATGAGCACATTTACTTGAGACAAATCCCTATATTGGGCTTTTTGTTGAGGATAGAGTAGCTCTAGGTTATTTCTTTTCCATAGAGGAAATGACCTTCTTACTGATCATTGGAACATAGCCACCTATAGTCTTTCTATCTTCCTCAAAAATAGACTAATCAAAATTTTTGTATGTGACTAGACCTTCATTTTGTCTTTGCTCAATATATTTACCAAGGGGGGATGATTCTAACACCCCAATGCACAAATGGAAGATGGTTGTCCTCCACTTCGTCCACAAGCAATGATATATGCTCACTGTTATGAACTTTTCTCTACACCATTATAGAGACTTAAAAATGGAATTTTGTAGATTAGAGTAGACTATATTAGCTACCCAGCAAGATTTGAGCCATCCCAAGTGGATATTCCAGCTAGGAGTCCCACCCTTTATTTGCAACACTCTTTGCCTATGTGGAGAGATATACCTTCACAAAATTGGCAATTTCTCACAACTCACTCAGTCAAAGTACTTGAAACTTTGGCAAAGTTTAGGGCACTATATAAGAGACCAAATAAAGTTTGAAATCAATGAAAATGAGTACAATGAGCAAGCCAACAATCCTCTCCAATCACGTACAATCAGATTTGGAAAAGCCTAACTATACCTCTAGATAGAGAGGAGAAAAATCATGAGAAAATGAGGTAAGCAAGCAAGGAGGCTGCTTGTTGGAGTTTATGACTATACTAAACTAAGTGGGAAACATGTGGAATGCATACAACTCAAGAAAAAATGTGGGATGATGCTTATATGGAGTTTTACTTTTCCTACAATCTAGCTAACCACCCACCAATCAGTGTAGGTGAACTTTTTGGTGGTTGATTTGATGAAATTTTAATTTGATTGAGTTTGATGGAGCTTCTAACTTTATTCCACAAATTTGGTTCCTCATTTTTGATTGGTACACTCGAAAAACTTGTGGTTGAACCCTTTTGCATGATCGAGACTTGATTTTCAAAACTCCCCATCAAGTCTCAATGCCTAGGTCCTTCATTCCAATGCATGCTTTAAAGTGTTGTAGCTTTAATCTATCCAATGCTTTGGTAAACATATCTGCATATTGGTCTTTTGTATTGACATGCTCCACCTTAATATCCTTTGACATGATTTTCTCTCCAACAAAGTGTAAATGCACTTCTATATGCTTCACCTTTGCATGGAACACCAGATTTTGAGCCAAACATATGCTACTTATGTTGTCACAAAAGATAGGTAATTGCTTAACCTAGAAATCAACATCAACAAAGAACTTCTTGAGCCACATAAGCTCACACAAAACTTGTGCTAAGCCTCTATACTCAGATTGTTGGTTGTTTCTTTGACATCCATGAGATGGTCTTCTTCCCTAGCATGATAACATAAGCACTAGTGCTCCTCTTGTTATCTTTAGAACCTACCCAATCAACATCATAATAAGCCTATACATTTAATCCATCATCAAATGGATAATATTGACCTTCATTCAATGATCCTTTGAGGTATCTAAGTACCCGTTTGGCTGCAATAAGATGAGGTATCCTTGGTGCCTGTAAAAATTAAGATAACACTCCAACTATATGTGCGATATCTCTCGTCATAGTAGCATACAAGAGAGAAACATGTATTGACCTATACATGGTCACATCCTTCACTTCTTCACCTTAATGAGCACTTAATTTAACATTTACTCCTAATGGATTTCAAATAGGCTTGCAAGCACACAAGCCAAACTTCTTCAAAAGATCTAAAATGTATTTGCTTTGCATCAAGTATATACCTTCCTCTTTATATAGTACTTCAATCCCAAGCAAGTACCTTAACCTCCCTAAATCAGATATGTTAAACTCATATCCAAGCTTCCTCTTTATATCCTTGATGTTGGCTTCATCATCCTCTGTAATGATCAAATCATCAACATATATAGATATGATAAAAGTTTTGCTACCTTCCTTCTTCACAAAGAGTGATGGGTCTGTATGACTCTCATTATATCCACATTTTACCGACAAGTCCACAAGTCTTTGGTTCCAAGCCCTTGGGGCTTGCATGAGTCCATAAAGAGCCTTCTTAAGCCTGCATACGTGATGTGGAAACCTCTCATCTTCAAACCCTTGGAGCTACTCCATGAAGACTACCTCTTCAAGCTCTCTATTTAGGAAATCATTCTTCAGATCCAACTAGTACATCTTCCAAACTTTTGATGTTAAACCCACAATCAAAATTATTATGGTGGACATCTTATCTACTGGACTGAATGTTTCCTCAAAGTCAATGTCATAGGTTTGAGCAAAAGTATTAGACATTGGTCTACAGAGACCATTCCATGTGTGTGTGGGACGAGGGCTAGTTAGCCAAGGTCCTAAGCTCGGGGTTATATCCTAAGGTATTTGATGGTTAGAGGGGATGAGTGTTGCATGCTGGCCACATGGGGATGCTAGATCATTCCAGATCACTGCTATTCTAGATATAAGAGGATATAAATGGATGGGAGGAGAGTGGCACACACATCATTCGCATGTCTTTTTTGAGGAAAGTCTCACATTTGGTATCAAAGCATAATTTTTTTTAGCTAATTTTAGAGGAGAACTCGCGTGGTTTTTGGGGGTTCGTGCATGTTTCCTTTGGTCGTCGTTCGAGGAGGAGCGGAGTGGGATAGCCTTTCATGGCTCTCTGATCATGCTATAGCAAAAGGGAGTATGTGATCTAGTAGCAGCATCGGGAGAGAACAGCCCACACGTGCGCCTCTTGGCTGCCCACGAGGAGAGAGGGAGAGAGAGAGACCTTCTCTTCCTTTTTTGTTGTTGAAGACTACATGCTTCTCCTCTATATATAAAGGCACTTCTAAGGAGAGTTGACAACACATATGGGATATAGCAATAGCTGTACGTGCCGCTCTCAGAGAAGGAGATCGAATTTTGTTTGAGGAGGCCATAGCCAAAGCGTCTTTAGTCTCAGTTTTTGAGTACCAAGCTTCACCAAATTGGCCATAACTTGGTCAATTCTTATCCAAATTCGGAGTTCTTGGGCTTGTTAGAAAGCTCTTGCAGAGATCTTTCCAGCAAGTTGATCCAGAGAGTCTGAAGAGGAAAGAGAAAAGTCTCTACTCTGGCTGAGAGGGCATATAACCGATCTATTCTTACCCCTCAGCAGAAAGAGAAAAGAATGAAAGAGGGTTTGTGCTATGGTTGCTTAGGGTAGCGCTTGTATAAGGATTGTCCTAAAAAGAAAAAGATAGCAACCACCATAGCCATAAATCTGACTCAGGCAGAGGGTGGTAGTGAGGATGAGTTTGGGGATTCCCCATCTCCATTATCATCTCCCATAGTGGCCATGATGGTCACTAAAAAGGTTCCAACTATGCCAGATGTTGTGCTTTCGCCAGTGGCACAGAAAGGATACGAGTTCCCAGATACTGAGCTTATTGTCATGAGAGGAGTCATGGCAGGACAGCCTGTCAAGGTACTCTTTGACATAGGTTCGACTCATAATGTTATTAGTTCCCGATTAGTCAGGAGATTATTCTTAGACACAGTACAGTCAGATTATACTTATACCGTAGAGCTAGCCGAAGGGAAGGGAACTGAGACTTGGGATAGACGAGTAGTTGATCTTCCTATTCAAATCCAATCCTATGAGGACAGATTGGACTTTCAGATAGCGAGATAAGCTCGATTCGACTTAGTTCTTAGTAAAAAGTGGCATGCGAGGAAGAAACCAGTCATTGATTTTGCTTCGCATGTATATCAGTTTGAGCATGAGGGAAGGAGATTACTGATCCGTGGAGAACCAGATCTTCAAGAGACGCGATTGGTGACTGCTAGCAAGTTGCTTAAAATTGATTGTAAGTATATCTATTTTCTTTATTTCATGTAGTTGTCATATGTTGAGATGGATTCATGCAGTCATGGAAACTCAAGCTGGAATGCTCCAGCACTTTCAGCTAAAGTGAGAGCAGAATTCCAAGAGTTGTTTTTAAAGGAATTACCATCAGGTTTGCCTCCTTGCAAGAATATAGAGCATAGAATTGAATTGGTACCAGGAGCGAGTCCGACCGCTCGCCCACCATTTCGAATGAATTTGCAGGAGGAAAATGAAGTCCGCAAGGTCGTGGATGAGTATCTTTAAAAAGGGTTGATTAGACCCAACTATTCACCCTTTGCCGCACCACTTCTTCTTGTGAAGAAGAAGGATGGATCTTATAGGATGTGTGTCGATTATCGAGCACTCAATAAGATCACTATTTAACATAGATACCCCATGCCCCGGATTGATGATCTTTTGGATGCTCTAGGTGGAGCCATTGTGTTTAGTAAGATAGATTTAAAGATTGGCTATCATCAGATTACAGTAAAAGATCATGATGTACATAAAACAACTTTCACGACCCGTTTTGGTCATTATGAGTATTTGGTCATGCCCTTTGGTTTGACAAATGCTCCACCTACATTTATGATGTTAATGAATGATATCTTACAACCTTTCATAGGAAAGTGTGTTGTTGATTTTGTGGATGATTTGCTAGTGTATAGTGGGACTGTGCATGAGCATGAAAATCATTTAAGATTTGTGTTGAATATTTTAAAAGAAAATAAGTTGTATGTAAATCCGGAGAAGACAGTTTTTTCTTCTAAGGAAAGAGTATCTAGGGCATGTGGTTTCAGTCGATGGGGTTTAGATGGATCCCAAGAAGGTATCAGTCATTTTAGCATGGCCCACTCCTCAAGATGAGGGGCAGTTAGGGTCATTCTTAGGACTTTCCGGTTTCTATCGGAAATTCATCTCTTCATATTCATCGATAGCCGCACCTATGAGGAATTTGCTTCAAGGCAAAATTCTATTTGCATGGAAGCAAGAGCAACAAGAGAGTTTTGATACTCTGAAACAAGCTGTTTCAGAGGCTCCTATACTCAAAGTTGTGGATCCTCAAAAACCATTTGAGTTAGAAACGGATGCTAGAGGCATAGCCATAGGAGCAGTCTTGAGTCAATATGGCAAGCCAATAGCTTTTGAAAGTAAGACGTTAAGTAGTGCACAACGCAATTGGCTGGTGCATGAACAAGAGTTGTATGCGGTGGTGCATGCACCTAAAGTTTGGAGACACTATCTTTATGGTGCAGACTTTAAGGTATTCACAGATCATCATACACTCCTCATAATCTGGTATGAATTGACAAATGATCTTTTCCATACATATAATCGATGTATATAGATAACTCAAGCACCTTATTTCATGAATTTAGAAGCACCATACAATGACAAATGAATCTACCAAGTGAGGGGGTCATCTTGACTTTTCAGGATCTAGAACATGTGCACACACAATTACCTTCCTTACTTTGTATCTCGTGAACTCTTGAACCAAACTTGATAACTATCCCAAGTCAAAGTTTAGCAAATGAGTGAGTACACATAGAGAAATCGACTCCTTAAGATCATTGTAATGATGAAGATGCAATAGTAGATAGTAGATAGAAATGTACTTGAAGAAATGTATCAAAATGTAAATGCTATTGAACATATGATACAAGAGAAATGTAGTGGACTACTAATAGATCATGTGATTTCAAAGTATGCTCACTAATCTAGCTCAAATCCTCTCTAAGTTGCTCTCTTATCCCACAACTACAAACATGTGTATATATACACATCTTTTGAATTTGAATTTCGAATCTTCTCACCTTAAAGTGATCCTACACTTTCTAGAAGTGATTGATTGATTCTTCTACCAAATGAGTTGTCATTTTACTCTCCTAACTTCACGATATTCCTTCTTCTATTGCCTTTTACAATTATCCAAGGTAAAATCTATGAAATTCATTAGCAAAGGTTCAGATGCAAATCAGTATATGAGAAGGCAATTAATATGTGTAGTCCTTAAATCTTAGAAAAGCACTTAGCTTTGCTAGATGTACCAAAAACTATCACTAATTCAAGGTGATAACCATTTTGTGCTTGAACATTTGGTCCACTAAGTTTGATGATCAATAACTCTTCCTCGTCCTTTTGAAGTGCTCCTTCATCTTTTCCATTAGCCTCCATAGATACATTTGATATCCCTCAATTCCTTAGAATCCTTAGTTAAGTGTTTTAACGTCTATATTCCTTTTTTTAACATTCATTTCCTATAGATACATACTCTTACAATCTATCATCTAATTTGGTTTTTAGATTACTTGGCACCAAAATGTAGGAAGTACATCCAAACACCTTCAAACTGATATATCTAGTTCTCTATTGTGTCATGGCTCATAGGGAGCCAAAGATTTTAAACTTGATATCCAAGCTCTATTAATAGTGCATAATAGTGGTTGTTGCATCTACCCAGTTGGAATTAGCATTCCTAGATCTTTCATCGTAGACTTATCACTCTCTACAATATAGCAACTATTTCCATGTACTATCCCATCTCATTGAGGAATGTGTACCTACATGTTACTTATTGCTTGATGCTACTGAAATCAAAGAAATTAAAGATATCATGGAAGAAATATGCTCCTCCTCCATCTTCCCTTATGAAAGCAATGTACCTACCACATTCTCTCTCTACTATATTTTTGAAATTCTTAATGTAATAAAAGAAAAGTGATGTATTCTTTAATCAATAGTGAAAATTAATTCTTGCACAATCATCAATGAATATTTCAAAGTACTTATTGCCTCCTTCTAAGCTTTTCCTGGTATCTAGCACTTATTCTTCGATGTAGTTGTAGTGTACCTCTTTATGTTCTCTCCTAGCATGGAACATAGGATTAGTAGATAGCTACACACTAATCATGTTATCACACATGATGGGAAATTTAATAACCTTCAAAACTAGTTCAATCATAAGCTTCTTGAGACAGATGAGCTTACAGGTAACTTGAGAAAATGCTATGTAATTATCTTCTATTGATGATAAGGAAATTGTTGGTTCCTTCTTTTCCATACATGAGATGGCCTTGTGAGGGACTCGAGACATTTGCATGAATGTGATAGCGCACCAACATTATATGCTATGTCTAGCATTGTGATAGTGGAATAGTTCAAAGAGCCAACTATGAACATGTATATGGGACCATCTTGTACTTCATTACATTGAACTTAGTTCTACTTTATATTGCTTCCATTGGATTCATCAATGGTTTGAAACATGTAAGTCCATAACTATTTTTGTTACATCCAAGATGTAATTCCTTTGCATAATCCAAAACCATTGTCTTTGTATATGACACAAATTCCAAACAAATACCTTATATATCCAACGTTGGAGATCTGCGACTCCTTTCCAAGTATTTCTTTGATGTCTTTGAATCATCATTCGTGATCACGTCCTGATTAAGTCATGTACACATATACATAAGAAGACAAATGCTTCTCATTTTCTTTTGTAGAATACTGAAGGATCAACCTTACTTTGTTTGTATCAACAATTGTTCAAGTATTTCAATAGCCTTTCTTAGATGCCTTTCCTGTTGGCTTGAGACCAAAAAAGAACTCCTCTAGCTCTGTATTTGGGAAAGCATTCTTCACAAGAAGTTGGTACATCCACCAATGCTTGCTAGTTGCAATTCCATTGGTTGCATTGAAGGTAGTGATCTTTGCTAAAGAGCTAATTCTTTATTCCTTTGAGCAAATGTCCAAGACCCCGCCTCTTGCTTTTCCTTGCATGCATTTTCTTCTTCAAAGTATGTGGGATCTTCAATAACTTTGCTCATGCATGCAAACGTGATAGCCATGAATGAGTAATATGTAAGCCTCCAAATTTGATATATTACCCTATAAGCACTTCTCATTTTAACTTCCCATTGATCCCAATATTTCTTGTTTCTCTTTGATTTCTCCCCCTTCTTTGCAAGATGTTCTTCATTCAGTTCTATCCACAAGTCTTCATCATCTTCATTATCTATAATCTTGACCTTTCCTTTGTTGCATGCTCACTTTTTTGACTTGATGTGGAATATCTCCACCCCATAACGTGTCAGTGGATGATTTCTTTTGTCCACTAAGAACCATGCCTTTTGCTTCTTCGTTTTTTCTTGAAGTCCTTCCTTCATCATCTTCAATTTCTTGCATAGATACATTTGAAGAATATTGAGGTAAATGCTCATCAAATATCACATCCTTTGATATATTTATCTCCTTGCTTATGGGTTTCTAGGATTTTTTTCACTTTCATACCCTATGAATAAAAATACTTAGGATCCATCATTGACTTTCTTTGTTAGATCACTTGGTATTAATACATGCCAAGTACTATCAAACACTCGCAAGTTTGATACATCTAGTTTTCAATCATACTGAGCTTCATATGGTGTTGAATCATGTATACTTGATGTGGGTGCTCTTTTCATGATGAATATGGGAGTGCTTGCTACATATGCCAACCATGAATTGGGGACTCCCATATCGTTCATCATAGCCTTAGGACATTCATCAATGTACCTATTCTCCCTTTCTTCTAAACCATTTCATTGAGGTGTGTGCCTACATGTGATCTTTCTCATGAAACCACCTAGCTCCAAAATGTTAAAGAACTCATGGGAGACCTATTCTCCCCCAGCATTTGACCATAGAAGCTACCAAGTCATTCTTGTGCAATCCTCAACGAATGTTACAATGTATCTATCACCTCCATTCGAGTTCCCTTTTTTTGCTCCATGTAAGAACCTAATCAAGTGTAGGAATAACTCAAATAGCTACTCTTGTTAAATAGTAACCCAATTTGCATACCCAATTGGAAAGCCTCAAACCTATGCTCAAGGTTTTGATTGTGAAGACTTGGTAATGCTAGTATTAACCTCTTCTTTTCCATGTCTTTCATCCTCTGATTATTGAAATGTCCATACCTCTTATGCGAAAGATAGATTTCTTCTGAAAAGAGATGGTGGATGCAATCCGAAGATGAGTTGGTGCTGCTACAATTGGCTTCACACCAGCCAAGTGAGACTTTAGAGTTGATTAGTAGACCCTTTGAGCTTCCTAAATCCACCAAAATATCATCCAAGTACTTTGGAACATGTATCTCAAAATTTTAAGTCAAGATAGACTAGTTGCAAGTTGACTAGCTCCCAAAACTTGCTATTTTTTAACATACACTTGCTAGCAAAAATGAACACTAACCTGGTAGGAATTAGAAAAACTCCTTTTGAAAATAGCAAATAAAGTTAGATAGCTTGCTAATCCAAGTTAAAACACTTCAAATGATAAACTGAGCACGGAGAACCAGATTCATCAATATCAGGAACACGCCCGCCATTCTCGAGGCTCTTTAGAGATCGACCAGTGTGCAGTAAAATGCAGACATCTACCAAACTATAAATCCAATGACCATGAACATTTATATCCGAAACTAGACTTAGAGAGAAATCCAAAACACTTTAAAACACTGAAGAAGGTTGAGTATAGCTCGAGATATGAGCTTTTAAATTTACTGCTCTTAGTGAGTATAGCAGAGAACAAAATAGAGAAGTAGAGAATGATGAATGTATAAATTCACATATGATGACAACCACATTGGCAATGAATATTTGCACAATGGGAGTATAATGATAGAGCTATGGAGTTAGCTCTTCAATCTCTACAAAATGACATGAAGTGGTCATATACAAGGCTTGCTAATGACCACTTCCTTCTTGCTCTTTTTATAACTAGTTTTGGAGAGAGTTTTGAATTTGAATTCAAATTGCTCTACCTAAAAGCGATCCCCAAAGTTAGGAAATATTCCCTCATCTCACTAATTCTTGGTTTTATGTAGTTAGAGCCATGACTTTGCTTTGACATCATGGATGACATAAGACATTCTTTTTCTTTTTTCTTTTTCACAATTACAAGAGATAAAATGTGCTCTTTTACAAGAGGTGTTCATATGTCTACACATATGGCTACAATTGAACATCATATCAAGCATCTAGGCTTGGGAAGAATGCACCAACAGCTCCCCCTCAAGCTAACATGCTTGGCCTCCAAATATATCCTCAATTGTCCTCGATTTCCTACAAGCCAATCATCAACTTGAATCTACTTAACTTTGTACCATCAAGAGCTTTAGTCAACATGTCTGCACATTGCATATTTTTAGAGACATAGGATAGTTGAATATCCTTGCTCATTAGCTTCTCCCTTACATAATGGTAGTGTACTTCAATCTGCTTGGTTCTAGCATATACCGTATTAGCTGCTAAATGTAGTAAGCTTGTGTTGTCCCAAAAGATGTGAGGTGTTGAAGAATGAAGTCCAAGATTTGTGTACAAAGACTTTAAGCACATGATTTCTTGAGTTGCATTAGCCAAACCTCTATATTCGGCTTCAGTCAAAGATAATGCCACTATTGGTTGCTTCTTGGATGACCAAGAAATGATTTTTGAACCTGCAAATTATACATATACGGATGTGCTTCTTCTATCATCTCTAGATCTGGCCCAATCCGCATCTGAGTAGGCCTTTAGCTCAATATCTGAAGTAAATAAATAAAACAAGCCTTCATTCATGGTCCCCTTTAGGTACTTGAGAACTCTCTTGCCCGCTTCCATATGCGGTCTTCTCGGCTTATGCATAAATGAACTCAATATGCTAACACTATAGCATATATCCACCCTTATGAGTGTTGCATAGTTCAAACTTCCAACCAAGTTTTGATAGCTTGTGATGTCTTCAATTGGTTGTCCTTCATAAACACTAAGCTTATGATTTTGCTCCATTGGTGTACCTTCACACTTGGTATTTTCCATCTTGAACTTGACGAGCATGTCACGCACATACTTCCTTTGTGTTATGTATATACCTGAGTCTGTGTAGATTAACTCCAATCCAAGAAAATAAGTGAGTGGTCTGAGGTTACTTATATTGAACTCCTCCTTCATTTGAGTCTTTACTTGTTTGATTCCTTCAAGATCATTGCTTGTGATAATAATATTATCAACATACGCACATAAATAGATCACCTCATATCCATTCCTCTTTATGAACAAAGAGGTATCCGCCTTGCTAGCTTTGAATCCTTGGTCCTACAAATAAGTCACCACTCTGAAATTCCAAGCTCTTGGAGCTTGCTTCAATCCATACAAGGCTTTCTTTAATTTGCATACATAGTTAGGATGATGTGCATCCTCATATCCAAGAGGTTGTGCCATATACACTTCCTCTAAAATCCATCCATTCAAGAAAGCATTCTTTACATCAAGTTGATACAACTTCCAATTTCTAGATGTAGCAAGACTAATGATAACCCTAATTGCAGGCATTTTTGCAACAGGAGATAAAGTCTCCTCATAATCAATATTTTGGGTTTGAGCAAACCCTTTAGCAACTAGCCTTGCTTTTTATCTATGTATACTTCCATCTGGATTCCTCTTGATTTTGTATATCCATCGAGATCCAATTACGTTCATAGATGGCTTGTTAGGTACAAGCTCCCAAGTGTCATTCTCCTTCAAGGCTTCCATTTCTTCATCCATTGCATCTGTCCAAGCTTTCTTGCTTTGCGCTTCTTCGAATGTGATAGGTTCTTCATTGGTTGAATCCTTTGCAATGTAGATTGAGTGCTTGGTGACCAAAGAAGTATCATAACCAAACCTCTCTGGATTCTTCTTCTCCTTTGAAGACCTTCTAAGTGGTTGATGTGAGCTCTCGGGTCCATATGTAGCATCCTACATCTTTGCTTTACCTTTGTTGTTCCATAGCTTTAGTCTTTTCAAGTCTTCTAGGTCAATCTCCGAATCACTTTCTTCCACTTGCTTTGAATCCTTTGGTTGAAGTGATAGAAAATCTTCATCGAAGTCATAGGTCAGCTTCACTTTCTGGTCATCATCAAAACATGATTTGTTTGTTGGAGTTAGACGTCTGTGGAAGCACGCGAATAGCACAAGGAAGAAGAAGAAGCTTGGAGCACAACACACAAGACTGAATGTATTACTAGAGAATGTACAAAGATAAGTAGCCCATTAGGGCAAGAGGCGTATATACAAGCCGGGGGAAAAAAACCTCCTAAAGAGGGAAAAAAGTGCCCCGGCAGTCCTAGAGTGTTCACACACATCACTACCTAAATATATCAACAAATCCCCCCTGGGAGTGATGCGGTGAACAAGGAGCTGGCACTCATCTATAAGGAAGTGCCAAGCTATGTGGAAATCACTCCACAAAAGGAAGTAAGCCCAAAGCTTTGCGGAAAGCTTCAAACTTCTCCCTAGGCAGAGCCTTCGTGAAAAGGTCTGCAATGTTCTCCTACGTGGGCACATATACCAAGCTGATCTCCCCAGCAGAGAACCTCTCCCTGACATAGTGATAATGCACCTCAATGTGCTTAGTGCGAGCATGGAACACAGGGTTCCTCGCAACTGCCAATGCGCTCTGACTGTCAGTGAAGATGGTGGTGGCAGAAGACTGGCCAACACCCAAATCAGCCATAAGGCGTCTGAGCCACACACACTCAACAGTCGCTGTGAAAGCTGCCCTATACTCAGCCTCACAACTGGAAGTGGCCACAGTAGGCTGCTTCTTGCTCAGCCAAGATATACATGAGCTACCAAGCATGAAGCAAAAACCACTTGTGGACACACGAGTGGCATAGCAACCAGCCCAATCTGAGTCAGAAAAAGCATGCAAATCTGGCGGTAGTGATCCCCCCTTGGGATAAAACAACCCAAGTAGCCGAGTACCACTCAAGTAGCGAAAGATGCGCTTAACCGCTTTCCAATGCGTGACTCCTGGGCAATGCATAAACCTGCTCATCTGTGAGACAGCAAACTGAATATCTGGCCGAGTAATGCATAAGTAAATCAAGCATCCAACAGCCTGCTGATAGAGAACAGCATCAAATGCATCTCCAGCATCATGAAGACTCAATCGTAAACCTGTCTCCATAGGAGTGGCAATAGGCTTACAGTCTTCAAGGCCAAAACGCTGCAAAAATGTGTCAATATATTTCGTTTGACACAAAGCCATTCCACCATCAACGTGCATAAACTGAATGCCCAAATAGTGATGCAAATGCCCCAAATCAGACATCTCAAATGAGGCATGCAAATCACCCTTGAAATCAGCAATATGCTTCTCAAGAGGACCAGTGAGCAACATGTCGTCTACATAGACAACAATGATCAAAAGCACATCATTAGCACGCTTAACATATAAGGTGCTTTCAGTTGGACTGTTCTCAAGACCATGTGCAATCAGATACGCATGTATTTTCTCATACCAAGCACGTGGTGCTTGCTTTAAACCATATAACGCCTTCTTTAACCTGCACACCTGGTTTTCATGCCCTTTCTGCACAAAGCCACGGGGCTAAAAAACATACACTTCTTCATGCAAGTCACCATTCAGAAATGCTGTTTTAATGTCCAACTGATGTACATTCCAACCATGATGGGCTGCAAGTGCACAAATGCTCCGAACAGTAGTCATACGGCATGTAGGTGCAAAGGTCTCATCAAAATCAATGCCTCTTTCCTGCGCATAACCCTTTGCAACAAGCCTAGCCTTATACCTGTCAACTGTACCATCAGGTTTACGCTTCAGCTTGTATACCCACTTAGTGCCAATGGCCTTCTTGCCAGGAGGCAAGTCACATAAAGACCATGTACTATTCTTCATTATAGCATCATATTCAGATTGCATAGCAGCCATCCAATTTTCTGAATTTTGTGCTTTATCAAAAGAAACAGGCTCATTCTCATCACAGAGACTAGATGCAGCCATAGCATAGCAATCTGATGCAAAGGAGGTACTATGAGAGCCTGAACGAGTACGATATGACAAAGATGCATCTAATTTGCTGTCACGCAAAGTCTGCACCAGCCATTTTGGCATAGTTTTTGCCTGTTCAATATCAGCTCTCTCATCAACAAGTGCGACATCATGTAAATCTGCATCAGAAATGGAATGATCTGCATCATCATATGAAACCTGCAAAGGCTGAGAAGTTGCCTCATTAGGACCAGCGCTAGCCTGTCCACCTGTAAAAAGAGGCATCAAAGTATCATACATGTCTTTGGAGCTAACAGATGTCTCCTTAGTACATGAAAGCAATGGCTGAATAGCATCTTCCACAAAGACAACATCACGGCTAACCAGAATGCGTTTAGTCTGTGGATGATACAGACGATAGCCTTTACTTTCAGAACTGTACCCAACAAAAATACATTTTACTACCTTATCATCCAATTTTCTGCGATGTTGTTCAGGCACTAATGCATATGCCAAAGAACCAAAAACACGCAGATGAGCAACAGATGGCTTGCGGTCATGCCAAGCCTCATATGGAGTGATAGACTGCAACGCTTTAGTGGGACACCTGTTCAGTACATATGCTGCACACATGAGAGCCTCAAGCCAGAAACTATGTGGTAAAGCCTGACTCTTGACCATGCACCTCGCCATCTCCATGAGTGACCTGTTCTTTCGTTCAGCAACTCCATTCTGTTGAGGTGTATACGACACTGTACACTGGTGTTTTATCCCACGTTCAGCCAGAAATGCATTAAAATCTGAAGACATATATTCCCCCCCTCGATCAGAACGAAGGGTGCCCATTTTACATGCTGACAGATTTTCAGCTAAAACCAAAAACTGTTTGAAGCACATGAACACTTCGGACTTTGCTTTGAGTGGATATACCCATGCATGCCTGGAAAAATCATCAATGAAAGTCACGAAGTAAAGGTAATTTCCAAAAGAGGGTGTCTGCATAGGACCACAGACATCACTATGTACAAGCTGCAATTTCTGCATAGCCCGAACTGAACCGTCTTTTGGAAAGGCAGAACGATGCATTTTGCCCAAAATACAGCCTTCACAAACATGTTTTCCAGGTGCCTCAAGTTTGGGCAAAGAGGACACCATTTCAGATTTCTGCAGGCGTAACAAACTAGCAAAATTCAGATGACCAAAGCGTGCATGCCAAAGCTTTGCATCTGACATAGCCTGAAAATCATGAATTGTGCATGCCGAATCATTCACAAATTTTTCATAGTCTATGAGCTTATACAACCCACGACATAAAATGCCAGAAGCAATAATCACATCGCCATTTGAGAGATCATGGACTGTACACCTGTCATCAACGAATTTCACAACCAAGCCAATCTTGGCTAATGCAGAAACTGATAACAGGTTCTTTTTGAGCCCTGGCACAAATAAAGCATCTGACAAAGTGAAAGAACTACCATCAGCAGTAGTCAGAATGATCTTACCAACTCCCATAACAGGATAAGAGGAGTTATTGGCGCATGTGACAGTATTCCCTGTAGGGGCAGGCTCGAGTGAAGAGAAGAAACTGCGCTGCGAGGTAATATGTTTGGTTGCCCCACTGTCAAAGTACCAAACATCTGAGTCTACTACAGACATGCACTGATCATGAGAAGATGGGTCAAAACTGCAGACAGTAGTAAACGCCCATTCTTCTTCCTGCACAAGATTTGCAGACTCTATTTTTGGTGTAGAGGCCTCTGCAACAACCATTCCAACCTCTTTCTTCTTTGCCTCTTTAGCAGCCAGTTTTGGACAGTTCTTTATAATATGATCATTTCCTTTACAGTACTTGCAGAACTATTTCTGCTTTTCTGATTTCTTCTCATCTTTATCCTGGTTCTTCGATTGTGCAACATTTGCAGATTTCTGCTTACTAGTAGAAGAGCTCCATTTTCCTTTGCCCTTCTGACTAGCCAGGAAAGCTTGATCTGCAACACGCATAATGGACCTGCTCTGCCTAGACTGATCTTCCTGCAACAGAACAGAGACTAATTCCTCAAATGAAAGGCATTCGGATTGCCTTTCATCATCAATCGAAGAGTAGAGGCAAAACTCTGATATGAATCAGGAAGGCCATTCAGAACGGTCTGCACAAGTGAGCTATCTGGTATAACCTCATCAGCAGAAATCAATTGTTCCTTCAGGTCTTTGATCTTTGTAAGAAAACTGTCCATCGAATCACCTTCATTCATGTGCTCACTCTCCAACTGTTTTCGGAGGTAAGCAACACGAGCCTCATTCCTAGCCTGGTACAAAGTGGTAAGTGTATCCCAAGCATCCTTTGCTGTTCTGCAAGAGCGAATGTGAGGAATAATGGCACGTTTGACAGACAAAGCTATCAATGCATGTGCCTGGGCATCTCTGCCATCCCAACGAATCTGCTCTGCAGTAGGTGCAACAGAAACAGCAGCACGAACAGGAATCTGCGGAATATCATCTTCGACACCATCTTCATCAGCTCCAACACCTGTATTTGCAGTACCTGTCGTTACACGTGTAACAGGACGTCTTTCAACACCCTGCACAATGTTCCACAATCCTTTTGCAACCAGTACATGTCGCATCATATAAGCCCATAATGGGTAGTTGGTACCATCCAACTTATCCTCAACAGCCAACATACGGAATACATCACTGCTTTCAGCCATGGCCGGTGACTAAAATACCTTGATGCAAAAAATTGACTGTATCTCAAAAAGTTGAATAGAACTGCCGAGACGAGTTCTGCTAGACCTGTAGCAGACTTCGAGACGCTTAAACTGGCGAATAGATTCTGGTATATACCTTTGGCACAAAAGGACGAAATAGCCTGCACAAGCACTGCGATAGTGCGTTCGGAGGCACCTTGAGTATGCTCACCAAATTTTGTGCGAATCTGAGACTGCAAACGGAGGAGTGTCGACGGCGCCCTAGAAGAAGCAACGACCTGCTCTGATACCAATTGTTGGAGTTAGACGTCTTCGGAAGCACGCGAACAGCACAAGGAAGAAGAAGAAGCTTGGAGCACAACACACAAGACTGAATGTATTACTAGAGAATGTACAAAGATAAGTAGCCCATTAGGGCAATAGGCGTATATACAAGCCGGGGAAAAAAAACCTCCTAAAGAGGGAAAAAAGTGCCCCGGCAGTCCTAGAGTGTTCACACACATCACTACCTAAATATATCAACATTGTTCTCATAAAAAATTACATCTCTACTCACAGAAAATCCTTTATTAGTTGGATTCTACAATCTATATCCTTTTTGGTTTTCGTCATAACCAATAAATATGCACTTCTTTGCCTTGGGATCCAATTTCCCTCTTACTTGAGAAGTAATGTGAGAAAAGGCTAGGCATCCAAAGATCATACAATGCTCTAGACTAGGTCTTCTTCCATTCCACACTTCATATGGAGTGGTTCCATCTAGTGACTTAGATGGAAGTCTATTTATGCGATATGTGGCTGTAGGCACAGCCTTTGCCCATAGGTAGTTTGGCAATCCCTTTTGATTGAGCATGGACCTTGCGGCTTCAACTATAGCTCTGTTTCTCCTCTGTGCTACACCATTGAGTTCGGGTGTATATCATGTATTGACTTCCATTTTGATGCCTCTTTCATGCAAGAAGGCATCAAATTCAGAAGAGAAGTATTCTCCTCCACCATCTGATTTGAGTCTTTTCAAAGTCCTACCTGTTTGATTTTCAACAAGAGCAACATACTTCTTAAAACAATTAAACACTTCATCCTTGTGCTTCATGAAAAATAGAATGGTCCACCTATTACAATTTTCTATGAAAGACACATAATATCTTGAGCCTGATATAGATTGTTCCTTACTTGGACCCCACACATCCGTATGTAGTAGATCCAAAGGATTTTGATACACATATCCCTTCTTATTGAAAATTTGTCTATGAGCCTTGCTGAGTTGACAAGCTTCACACTTATAAATCATGTTTTCCCTTGTGACATTAGGAAAACCAAGTACACTTTGGTCCCTGCAAATTTGTTTGAGCATCTTCTCACCAATGTGAGCAAGCCTTTTGTGCCATATCTCCAACTCTATGGGAGTTTGAGATCCATAGCTAAACAAATCTATGTTCTTTGTATCTTCCACTTCAAAAGTGAAAAGACTTCCTGTCTTTTCTCCTTTGGAAATCCTTCTAAAGTCTTGCCTTGGGTCTTTAACATATGCTCAAAATTAGTTGAATCTAACCTGCAATCCTTTTTCAACAATCTGCCCGACACTTATTAAATTTTTGGTAATTGTAGGGACATACAAGACTTTTCTTAAGAGGTTCTTATTCCCATCTGATGTCTTCACATTACCTATCTTCTCCACTGAGTGCTTTCTATCATATCTTGTTTTCACTTCATGTTTGTCGTGAGGATCTTCCAAATCAGATTTCTTACTACATGATTTGAGCATCCCAAATCAATGTAAAAGATGTGGTCATCATCCTTACCCTTCTTCATGGATAGATTCATAATCAATAGTGAATCTTCTTGGCTTTGTTCCTCTACATAATTATTGTAATCTCTTCTTCCTCTATGGCCACTATGATAGTTGTTGTTGTTGTAATTGTTGTTGTTGTAGCCTCCATTGTATCTGCCTCTATTTGATCCATAGCCACCTCTATTGAATCCTCTTCCTCTTGAGTTCCTTGGGTTCCTTAAACATTCTTCAGTAGTATGATTAGAAAAGCCACATATATTGCAAGGTTGAGATGATTGGAATCTCCCACTACCTTGCTTTCCACCTCTGCCTCTTCCTCTAGCTCTTCCTCTACCTGCAAAGTTTGCTTGGAAAGAGATACCTTCATCTTCATTCTTCTTATTCTTTGATATCATTGACCTTAGCTTTATCAGAATATAAGGCAGAAGTTTGAGTACCTCTTGAGGACTCGCCACCTTTGTTAATCTTTGCTTCATGAGTGAAGAGTTGGCCCATGAGTGTGTTGAGGTCGAGTACATGAATATCCATGTATAAATCCATGGCTGTTGTGAATGACTCCCACTTGTTATCTCCTTTGATTGTATTTATGATTTGTCTAATGATTTTCTCCTCTTTAATTACCTCTCCAATGCTTCCAAGTTGGTCGGAAATCTCCTTCATCTTTGTGACATAATCAATCACACTTTGCTTCGGATTTTCTTCATTTTTGTGAACTCCATCCACAATTGGTTCTTCCTTGCTCGAGTGTTGGAGGACAAGAAAGAAGCAAGTGCATTCCAGGTCTCTCTTGATGTATTGCATCCCTTGACATGAGGTAAAAGAAAATAAGAGATAGAGTTTAGAATATAGGACCTTGCAAGTGCATCCTTTGAACACCAACTTGAAAGTCTTTCCACTTCTTCATGTGATAGTTGCCCTTTGTTCCTCATGGTTGGCATTGCTTCATCTCCACATATGAATCCGTATAGATTCCTCCCTTCAAGGTAAGCCTCCATCCTTAGAGACCATGCTAGGTAGTTTTTTCGATCCAATTTTTCAATTGTTAATGGAAATCCATCTTCCATGTTGCTTGACTATGCTCTGATACCACTCTGAAGAAAGATGGTGGATGCAATCTGAAGATGAGTTGGTACTGCTACAACCGGCTTCACACCAGCCAAACAAGACTTCAGAGTTGATTGGTAGACCCTTTGAGCTTCCTAAATCCACCAAAATATTAGCCAAGTACTTTGTAACATGTATCTCAAAAGTTTAAGTCAAGACAGACTAGTTGCAAGATGACTAGCTCCCAAAACTTGATATTTTTGTACATATACCTACTGGAAAAAATGAACAGTGATCTAAACCTAGTAGGAATTAGAAAACTTCCTTTTGGACATAGCAAACAAACGTAGATATCTTGCTAATCCAAGTTAAAACACTTCAAATCATAAACTGAGCACTGAGAATCAGATTCATCAATATCAGGAACATGCACTCCATTCTCGGGGCTCTATAGAGATAGACTAGTGAGTAGTAAAATGCAGATATCTCCCAAAGTATAAATCCAATGACCATGAAAATTTAAATAAAAAACTACACTAAGGCAGCAATTCAAGGCACTTTAAAACAATGAGAAAAGTTAAGTATAGCTCGAGATATGAACTTCTGAAGTTACTACTCTGAGTGAGTATAGCAGAGAAGAAAACACAGAAGTAGAGAATGATGAATGTATAAATTCACATATGTTTACAACCACATTGGAAATGAATATTTGCACAATGGGAGTAGAATGATAGAGCTATGGAGTGAGCTCTTCAATCTCTACAAAATGACATGAAGTGGTCACATACAAGGCTTGCTGATCACGACTTCCTTCTTGCTCTTTTTATAACTACTTTTGGAGGGAGTTTTGAATTCGAATTCAAATGGCTCTACCTAAAAGCGATCCCCAAAGTTAGGAAATATTCCCTCACCTCACTAATTGGTGGTTTTAGGTAGTTAGAGCCACGACTTTGCTTTTACATCATGAATGACATAAGACATTCTTTATCTTTTTACTTTTTCACAATTACAAGAGATAAAATGTGCTCTTTTACAAGAGGTGTTCATATGTCTACACATATGGCTACAAGTAAATCATATCATAATAGGAAGACCTTGTCTTTGAATTGATTTCATCTTGGAAAAAAATGAAAATTTAATTTCTCTTTATTTTCACAAAAAAATCCTATTTTTGTGCATGAGTCTCTTCTTCAGTTCTCTCAAAACACTACTCTCAAGGTGTATTTTCTTTTTGAGATGCAAGATATAAGTAATGAGATGCATGTAGAGCTCCTTTAATGATAGAATTCATTGAGAGATTTAATCCACAAGCATTTCATAACAACCCATCAATGCAATAGCTCAAATTAGTGAACTTTTTATACATATTGATAGAGTTGGAGTGTCACAGTGGGCAAAAAAAGAAGAAAAATATAGATATCGAACCCGCCATTGAAAGGAAAATTTTTCCATCATTAAAAGGGTCTACATTAATGAGTAGCTTCTTGTAGCCTAAGTGAACACAATGTTAGATCAATTTAGTTCAAAGAGAGCAAAGCAATTATGCTTTTGTTTCTACAATGAAAACAATCCGCACTACTGTAATGATTGATAACATGGGTGTCAAAGTTTATACACTATGTTCAAAGGTAACAAAAAAACAAAATATTTACAAATCGTTATTAATGCATAGTCATGTTTTGCAAAACTTCATTCACTCATAGCCTTCTTCAAGCATTGGAAGTGTTGCCACTTCTATCTAATTCATGATTTGAAGGCAGTGTTGAAATCTCTGCAATTATGTAATAGAAGAACGAGGTGATCTAAAAGAGCTTTGGTGACTTCCTTCAACTCTTGCTCAGTAGCTATTTGTTGTTCAAGCATCCATTTAGAGTATGTAAAGAGAAGAAGCACAAAGTGAGTTGCAACATATGTGTTAGTCTATTATGCATGAGATTTCACAATCTGCACAACTAGCTACACATGCCAATCCTAAGCATGAGCACAACAAACCCTTGCAGCATCTACTTCACCAATGCCCTCCGTTCACCAGTTTTGTACTCCTCAAAGCACTAAAATTAGTGTGCTTTAGCTCACTAAAGAAGTTGTTGAAGACAATAGTAGATGAACTACTATGCATTCTCATTATAACCCCTCCCTTCTTGTTCATGTCAACAACCACTACTACATGCGCATGTCTCGGATCTAAGTTCTCTATTGAATGATCTACAAAGGCATACTTCAGCTCGGCCCTCTCTCCAAGATGACTCCAAGACTAGAAGTGCTACCAAATGTAGCACAACTCCTTCAGGTCTTCACAATAAAATCTTAAGAGCAAACACAGGTAGAATTACACTCAAAAGTATCCATGCTTCATATTTCATCATATTCATCTATAGTTTGAGCATTGGTTGAGCATTTGACCAATTATCTACCATCCAATTCGAAATGTCCAAATTTAGTCAAATAGTACTAACCTAAAGCCTATCAAAAAGAATTCTACCAACATTGTTTATGTTAATATAATAAGATATGAATCTCCACATGTGAATAAACCTTTCTCAGATTAGTGCCCTATGTCTTTTCTCTCTCCTTGTCCGTAGCCTCCAAATTCATGTAGAGATGTAAATCTCTATGACAACGTGGTGGTCGTAATAGTCTAGCTCTTTACAATTCTTCCTTAGATGGCTTCCCTATAGTTTTATATATGCTTTTGAAATAAAATGAGTAACTCTTCTTCTTCCAAATTCCTCAATATCTTTCTCTACTCCTCCTTGAGTATCCTTGTGTGTTAAATTTAGATCTAATACCACTCATGGGAGAGTATATCTTCCCTATGTAGCTTGAGGCATGAATGGCTTTAGAGGTGTACTAACAAATACCTCTATTAAATAAAATCATTATGTCATCCCAATCGAATCACAACAAGGAGTTTGATTCTCTTTAACAAGAGCATACGATCGTATGTAATGCATGTTATATCACTAATATTACTAGATTCTACGAAAAAAACAATGCATATAGTAACGATTACTCACTACCTTCATTAGACACACACACAAAGATATTTTTTTATTCCACACATGATGTCTCTCCAAATATAAAGAATAAACAAGAGATCTTTGAAAAAATTTTATTAGACTATATTATCTTTCTAACAAGATAAAGATTACAAAAAATGAATATCATATGAAGAGGAGACTATGCCCTAAATCTAGAGCTTTATAGATCCTTCACTCCCAAAGTAGACAGTGGGATATGGATACCTAGATTAGTAACAAAATTCTCAAGAAAGATAGGCATTTGCTTAGAAGTTGGCTTTCTAGCTCATTCAAACTCCTAAAGAGGTAACACATGTAGGATATTAACTACAAAAAGTGCTTGGTGTGAAAACACAACTTGGAAAAGATTCCCTAGAAGGTAGGATGTATATAGGTCTTTCCTTAACTTGCATACATGTTCAAGAAAGAGTGAATCTTCAAACCCATGAGGTTGAGACACATATACTTGCTCAGACATCCATCCATTCATGAATGCATTCTTTACATCCATTTGATAGATCTTCAAATTCCTATATGATACAATGCTTATTAGAACTATGATGGTTGGCATCTTTTCCAAAGGTGAGATATTCTCTTCATATTTGATTCCTTGTGTCTAAGCATACCCTTTGGCCACAAGTCGAACTTTATATGTGTTGATGGTTCCATCAAAGTTCTTTTTCACTTTGTATATCCTCTTAGATCTAATGATCTTCATGGTTGAAGTCTTGGGTCACCAATTCCCAAGTGTGATTCCCCTTGAACGCTTCAATTTCTTCTTCCACAACATTCATCCATTCATTTTTACTTTCTTCCTCCACATAAGAGGACGGCTCCTCATAATTCTTGTCCTCTACTCAATGGATAGATTGTTTAGTTACTTGTGATGTATCATAGCCATATTGTTGTGGCTTCTTCTTCTCCATAGTAGTTCTTCTAATGGTTTGTGGAAAGGATTCTCTCACATCCCTCAACTCCTGCACCTTGGCTTCGTCTTTGGAGTATCATGAGTTAATTTCTCTTCTTGGAATATTTTGATCCTCTTTAGAATCAGTCATTGCTTCAAGTGTGTGTGTTTATGTAAGTGTATTGTTGCTTGAAAGAGTTGGGGAGTCTTACTCTAGATCATATGGTAGCTTGATCATCCTACAATCATCTTCAGACTGTGATCTCTTCTCATCAAACACAACATGTCTAATTACTATAAAGCCTTTATTACTATGATATATAGTCTATAACCCTTTTGATTAAGGCCATAGCCTATGAACACACACTTCTTTTCCCTAGGCTACAATTTACCTCTTATCTATGAACGTATATGCATATGCAATGCATCCAAAGATCCTACAATCCTATGAGCTTGATCCTCTTTCATTCGATGCTTCATATGAAGTCATACCATCCAAGTACTTTGATGGTGTAACCTGTTTATCAAATAATTGCCAGTAGATATAGCCTCTACACGCAAGTAGTTTAGTAGCTTCTTCTCATTCATCATAGACCTTATTGCCTTCAGAGTGGTCCTATTCTTTCTCTTTGCCACTCCATTTAGCTCAAGAGTATATATCCTTTTGATTCTCTATCTTGGAGATAAGAATCAAATTCATGCGAGAAGCACTCTCTCCATCCATCTGACCTTAGTCATTTAAGGATTTTACCTATTTGATTCTCCACAAGAGCTAAATACTTCTTAAAGCATCAAAACACTACATCCTTATGCTTTATGAAGTACAAAATAAACCATCTTCTACAATCATCTATTAATCACACATAGTACCTTGATCTTGAGATTGAAAACTCATTGCTTGGTCCCCAAACATCTATGTGGACAAGCTTGAGAAGGTCTCCATGTATGTATCCTTTCTTGGTGAATGGTTGCCTATGTGATTTTCCAAATTGGTGTGCACTACATTTTTATATCAAGTTCTACTTTGAAATATTAGGTATTCTAAGAACCATGTAATCTCTACTCACTTTTTTTCAGGGCTTTTTCTACAATGTGAGCTAGCCTCTTATGCATAACCTCAAGTTGTGATATGGTTTAGGTGCCATAACTAAACAAAGTAATGTTCTTGGCATCTTGGATTTCAAATGTTAACAACTTATCTATCTTTCCCCCTTTGCTATCTTCTCGAAACCTTGATATGGCCTATACATAGGCTCCATGCTTGATGAATCGTACGTACAACCCTTTCTCCAAAATCTCAACTGCACTTATAAGATTCTTTGTAATAGTTGGCACATAAAAACCTCTACTTAGAAAGTTCATATTACCATTAGAGGTATTCACATTTACTATCTTCTCAAATGGATATCTTTTGACATCATCTATTTTTGTTTCATGCTTGTTTTTAGGATCTTCCACGTATGAGGGTAAATCTATATCCTACCATGTGATTTGAGCATCCACAATCTATGTAGAATACATGCTTATTGGATTTATCTTCCTGCATTGTCATGTTCATGAGTAGAAGTTAATCTTCTTGAGCTTAATCATGTATGTAATTGTTGTAGTGTGTCCTCCCTTTGTATCCTCCTTGATATTTAAAGGTGAAGGCTTCCTATTTGTCATCAGCTTTGATCCCGTTGATAGATTTCACCCGAATTCGCTTTTGATCAATGGTTTCTCTAATGCTTGCAAATTGATTTGCAATGTCCTCCATCTTGGTGACAAAATTAGTCATATTTTCTTGGGCATCATATTGATTGTTGTAAAATCCATCCAAAAATGATTCTTTCTCGCTTTGGTACATAACAAGAATTCTTCCAAAGCATTCCAAGTATCTTGAGAGGTCTTACAATTCCTAATATGAGGGTGTAAAAAAGGAGAGATAGAGTTGAGAATATATGACATTTCCAACGCATCCTTTGCACACCATGTATTCAACCTTTCTTGATCCTCTTGAGTTTGTTGGCCCTTACTTCTGAGTATTGGCATCATCTCATGTCTTGAAATATATCCATACAAATTACTTCCATGTAAATAAGACTCCATTCTTCGCCATTAGGGGAAAAAATGAACCCTGCATGGGCCTTTTAGATTAAGGAGTGATTAGTGATGGACCAATGAGAAGAGGGTGGTGGCCACAGTCTAGTCCCTAAATTACATAGGCTAGGCCTAGTCTTCCCTTGTTTTTGTGTGGTCAAAGAGCAAAAAACCACCTAAAAATCATGGTTTTCTCCACTTGAATGGTTTTGGATTTCTCAGAATTGATTTTCAGACGTTGGATTGAGTCAAAAATCGAAAGGTAGAGCTTGAAAGACAAAAGTCAACGTGCCCTAGCTTTATGACCCTTGGATTGGCTTTAGATCTTGTGGCTAAGATCAAATGAAGCTTCAAATAGGCACTTTTCCTTTATGACGCTTGGATGGGGCTTAGATCTGAGGGCTTTCATTGCATTCCTTGTGACTTGAGCGCCTTAATTTATGGCCTTTAGATTGAGCCTTGATCTAATGACTAAGATGGCTGCCCATGATGATCATGGGCGCCTTTTGTTCTCCCCCCTTAGATCAAAAGATGATCCAATGGCTCCTATGACCTACACTTTGAAGATCAGCCCCAAGTCCGGATATCCATCAAATTTTCATCAATCCAAGGGCCTAAACTTGTGCAGAGAGCTCCCAAAAAAGCCTGCTTGAATAGGATCACCATCTTAGCTCCACATTGGGAGTGCATAGGTGGAAACCACCATTGTTGTATCTGCATTAATCTTTGCAATTTCAGATTTTGAGTTCTCTATCTCTCAGTTTGCATCTATCTTTGTCTACATTTTTCTCTCAACTTTGTCCACCGCTCTGTTTATCTATGTAGTTATCTTCTTATGATCACTAGAATTTTCTTCGATAATATTAGATTTTTTCCTTTTCGCTTTCAAATTTCATGCCCATACATTGGTTTTCTCATACAAGTTATGGTAGAAAAACTCAGGTTATGTCTTTTATAAACACTACGCTACCTTGATAATTACATCATCTTGCTCATCTAGAATGGGGTTGATTTGCTCACGCGCCTCCTCCAAAATCTGGTTTGATAGTGTTTGGAGTACGGAAATCTATGGCTCCAAGAAAGTTAATTTCACCATATTAGTGGTAGAGGCTATCTACTGATGTCATTGTTGGTAAAAATCTTGGGCGTCCTCATATTTAGCTCTAATGTGTCCTTCTACGAAGTTGAAGCTACATTGTAGGAGTCTTCTTTATTACTAATTGACGTTTTAGGGGTTATCCCGATTTGAAAATTCTTTTTTACTTTGATATATATATATATATATATATATATATATATATATATATATATATATATATATATATATATATATATATATATATATATATATATATATATATATATATATATATATATATATAATATATATAAATATATATATATATATATATATATATATATATATATATATATATATATATATATATATATATATATATATATATATATATATATATATATATATATATATATTATATGTGTGTGTGTGTGTGTGCAAGGAAAACTTGTTCCTCTCCATGAGGCTATTGTTGATGCGGTCGTCAATTAGAAGGTTGCATGCAATACTACTATGGTGGATCTTAAGACTTATTGGTGACCAATGCATACTAGGGATTAGAGTATGATTGCGAATTCGATGGAGGGCATATATGTAGTTGGTAAGGGTTAGAAAGTGCATTATTTGGATTAGGTGGATATTAATGATTCTACTAAAAAACCTAAAAATACATAGGTAGTTCTATTAGTTGTATTTGAGTTGAATCATTTGGATAACTCGCAGTGTGATAGTTATTACCTTGTTCGTAGCTAAGGTCGGAGTTTATAACCTTCCAGTATGAGTATAATTGGGTGGAATGATCAATGGCATCCTTAAAGAGATTTTCTCTGATTTAAACTAATTAACTCTGATAACTATGTGATCCTATCAATCGTGCTTTCATGATTGAAAATATCTTGATGGTATCAGGCTTCTTGAGTTTAAACTTACAAAAGATGAAAAACATTCTTGTAGGTTGGCACATACATCAGCAACTTCTAAATTCTTTACTATTCTGGTATTAAATTTCTATTAGAGCTTAAATCTTCCTTATCCCATTACAAAATCTCATATTAGATCTCTGAATTGAATGCACTACTTGCGAGCATGAAAGTTCCAAACGTAAATAATCCTATGTAACATCCTCACGGAAGGGCAAACGTCAATGTTTTTCTAAGAAGTAATGTATGCGCATTTGTGTGGCGTACCAAATCATGGGGCACGCTATCATCAAAATTGTTGTATCAAATAAATTTTCCTTTAACAGCGAAAAGGAATGGACTATAGAGTACGAATCTTTTCATCAAACAAGAATAAATCTTTGGGATGAGAAAGAATCATGTTTAGCTCCCTCGCTTGTGGAATCAAGTTCAGAGAAAACTCTGATTCCACAACACTTATATCATAATTCAAATAGACCATAGATAAAGAACACGTTTAGAGAATGTGAACAGCGGGTAATGGGTCTTGAGACCTACATGGAGCTTGTGCAAACAGTATTGTTAATATTCGTGGAATTTCTTATGAGTTATATCTTTCTCATTAAGGAAAGTTGTTAATATGAAACCGTCTCAAGCGAACCTTTTATATGTGAACTACATTGCAAAAAAAGAAGTTATGGGTAATAATTTTCCATATGTTTCGGTTAGATCTCTTGATGGTTTTCAATCTATTCAAGTTTTGAATGTGATTCCAAATCATCTAAGGAATGGACAAAAGAATGATGATATCTCAAATAAAATCACTCGAGCATATATCCAATGATTTCATACATTTAGCATTCCCCCCTTTATTGATAGGGATGATAATGGACAATGGTTTAATGTCTCTCAAAACCTTATAGAGAATTGTGACCCCTTTCCCATTTGATTGTTGTTATCTAGATTAAATTTTTTTCTTAGAAGTTTCTTTTCAAGGACTCCACAAGGAAATCGTTGTGTATAGAAAAAAGAGTAAAGTTCTTAAAAACAAAGGGAATGAAGAAATATACTCTAAAGATATTTTTATTTTAAAGGATAAAGGAATGGGATCATGTGATTTGAGTTTCTTTGAGTCCCACAATCGATCAAGAACCATCTAGATATTCACCATATGCTTATCTTTGTATAGGTCGATGAGGTTCATGCAGCCTAATATCTTACAAGATATTGTACAATTGCAAAGGTATCGCAATTCACCTAAACTGGTTTAAAATTTCACTCTTTCGTACATCATAATCTCTAAAATGAGCATGGTTGAATTTTCTGAATCATCTTATCCTTCTTATGTTACGAATACTTAAAGAAAAAATCACTTATAGATTGGATCTCTATTTCCATCCAAAATGCTATAATGATTTGAATCAAGATCATCGATGTTATGTCCATCAAATCTATATATAACATTGAAGACAAAGTCAATTGGACTCTCGTAGTATGTGATATCAAGATTAGCCTATTGAAAGGTAGATTTGGAATAAATATAACGCCCTTTGGTAATCTAGAACTAAGTGGTGTAGTAATAAGTACCTGAGGATCATGAGAGTATTCTAAAACAGAGTGTTCTCACTTCTTTCCAAACTCCAATTTCTGTTTGTTTTGGAATTGGGATATGGTTTGTATGGTGAATTCAAAAATTGGGTATCTTTCCTAAAAGTGTAATGGCTAGGGATGCTAGTGAGTATTTTCTTTTCACTACTACCAAACTCTTCACACACTTGTTTGTTGTAGGTTCAATAAAATGTAGAGTATTTTCTCCTTACATCGGACTTGGTATCTTGGGGCTTAATCGGTGACTAATATATTGTGTGTTTGGAAGCTTCTCCTCTCCACTCTAGTGCTAGATTGTTATCTTAGACTGATCTACCATCTTCTTATAAAGTAAACTCTAAGATATTATCATGTGTCCTTCTTCTTTTCATTTGTTGTGATACTAAGTTTTCCTTCCATGCACAACAAACACATTAGTGTCCAAAATGTGTTTTGGGCATGCCACAACCTCCATTAGGCTTTCTCTATGCTAGTGTCTTTCCTATTTCTTGTTGGGTGCTTGTTCCTTTGCTTCCTGCCTCTACAATTTCTCAAACCATTGTCAAAAAACAAATTCCATTGTACCTACCAGTTTAGTTAGGGATTTTGCTATCCCAAAACTTAGGAGATCTATAGTGGATTATTTTTGAGATGAAGTGACTATTTTCACAAGTAAGAGATCTAAGTTTTAATCTTATTTCACTAGAATCTTTAAAAAAAGGGGAGTTGAGAGGTTGGCCACTTCTTAAGGAAGAGGATGTTTACACTATAGAACCACTAGCTTAACTTTCATGTCCTATATTAAGAGATAAATATGGGATTATTGCTGCTATTAATAATTATCACTACTATTGGGCAACTACATCCTTAAAACTTAGACACTTCAAATATATGATTGTAAGGTATTGTTAGTTTCTTCCCTAGTTTTGAGTTGGGAAGCTAAAGTCCCTCTAGAGATGCTCCCTATGTTATCTTCACCTAGCACTTTTGAGGTATAAACTTTGACTTCTATACATAGATAAGAGAACTCTTCCCCACACATAAAGTTTATAGAACCACCAAAGTGCTACCCCACAAAGAAAAAGTCATCAACCCACTACCATAATCGTAAAAAAGAATGCGTAGCTCCACATAGGCAGACACAAAAAGAGTCAAAAACAAGAGAAAATATAGATAATTAGTACTAAAAAAGTGATAATCTTAAGATCCGTAAGGCAAATTGAGGAACCAAATTCGTGCAATAATGTATAAAGGAGGAATAGGCCCATAGAAATATCTATCTCTAAATCTTTGTTGCATTCTATCCAATGTATACTCGCTATCTTCTCTACCATTTGAGCTCTCCTACATACATGCAACTCTACAAAATTAAGCCTCTATGGTTTCCTTCATAGGTGGAAATTGGTCCATTTATGTTCTTCTAGGAAATAGTTAAAACTATCTGTCAAATAATCCTTCTTATCATTGCACTTGCACCAAGAAAGGGATTTAGTAACATTTGTTGTCAATAAAGTGCATTCTTTTGTACTTTATGAGCTCCTAAATTACCCTTCAAACATGCCACATCAGAGTAGCACCCTAACAAGGCTTTTGGGTACGAAGCAAGAAAGATTGCTATGGGTGCATGTGGTAGAGTCCTTTGGTTGTTGTGAAGAAAAAGCCCAAAGCGATGATTATTTAATCCAAAATTCCTTGCTCAAGGAGGTGAAGCCTCATGCAAAAAGAAGAAGAGAACATTTCAAGAGTTTCTAAATGATTATAATTTTTTGGATTTCTTTGATAATTAAGGGGAAACTTTTGGCCTTTGACATACAAGGACCATTGGAATATCTCTTAATAGATTTATTTAAGAATTCAAGGAAGTCCAATACATTTATGTCTCGTGAGTCAAGATCTAGTATGATTTTCTAGATGAAAATAACTTTTGAGACCACAAATGTTAAGTGTTTGAAGTTACATTATCCACTTAAATATTCATGTGCTAATAAAATTTGATGCGAACCATGCTAACATACAAAGAGATGAAAGAAGCATTATAAAATCGTTTTGGTTTTCAGACATAGTAGATCAATTATATTCATCCCGACAAGAATCCAAGTAATTGCCTACCTACTAGATTGAAGAACAAATCCATGGTTTTTATAAATATACTATGGTAGATCTTGAGAACTAATTGTCCATCAAGAACATGGTGTTGCACTAGTTTGCCAATGGGCTTAATCAAGTATTGTGGGAGGTATTATAGGTCTACACTATGGGCAACCCCTCATTTAATGAAGTGTCATCACTGGTGTTGATGCTAGAGAAAACTATGCAAAACTTGACCTTGAGGATAACAGTTGGATTGTCAAATGATTCTTTGAATTGTGAGAATGGAAGTTATTAATCCATTAAAGAATATTTCCTATTATATACGTTGGAACTTGATGCATATTTTAGTGAGTTCCGATCTAAATAATGGGTATTGTGCAATGTGCAATACTCATGATCACAATACTAAGACATGTATGTATAATGTTCACAATCGGATGTGGAATTCTGGATCAAGACAACTAAGAGTCAACCCCTATGGATAGGTGGTTTTACCTCACTATCAAACATGGATGCCCTTTAACATTGGATAAGTATAAGCAAAAATTTTACATTTTTTTGTGAATATGATCAGCGATAGTAGGGAAATTTTCCCGCTAGATGTAGAGGAAGAAAACATTTTTACCATAAGGAGGAACCCAAATTTTCTCCCTGTGGATGCTTATTTAGATATTTACAATTTTTCAAATATATATGCTTGCAATGTGTGAAAGCAAAAAAGTACAAGGGGATGCAATGAGAAGATGTAATGAATGATTCTGCAAATATGATATAACTTACCTATATTTTCCAAATAGTAGTAATGGCCACATGTTTAGAGTAGGTTTTAAAGGCACCAACTCTATGATTCAACCTTGATTCCTAAGGGTAGGATATGGTTTACTAGAAAGTGTTGTAGAGGTCGGTAACCCCTATGGATAGGTGGTTTTACCTCACTATCAAACATGGATGCCCCTTAACATTGGATAAGTATAAGAAAAAATTTTACATTTTTTTGTGAATATGATCAGCGATAGTAGGGAAATTTTCTTGCTAGATGTAGAGGAAGAAAACATTTTTACCATAAGGAGGAACCCAAAATTTTCTCCCTCTGGATGCTTATTTAGATATTTACAATTGTTCAAATATATATGCTTGCAATGTGTGAAAGCAAAAAAGTACAAGGGGATGCAATGAGAAGATGTAATGAATGATTCTGCAAATATGATATAACTTACCTATATTTTCCAAATAGTAGTAATGGCCACATGTTTAGAGTAGTTTTTAAAGGCACCAACTCTATGATTCAACCTTGATCCCTAAGGGTAGGATATGGTTTACTAGAAAGTGTTGTAGAGGCCGGTAGAAGCTCAATATGGCCAAGTAGTACTCAATATAGCAAAGAGAGATCATATGCTAGAGGATTTGGGCAATTATGAAGAGGCTTGCTTGTGGGAAGCGAATAAGAACCTATGGTCATCGGGGGATGCTGATGTGAAGATAATGTGTTTAGTATTCTAGATCAAAGTGAGCTTATTCGAGCATGAGAAAATACTTTTTGCATGGTAATTCGACAATTTTTGGATTGAACGTGCTTTCAATTGAAAAAGTTTTTGATCAAAAATTTTATAGGTCAAAATTCCCTCGATCGAATATGTTTGGGATCGAAACAAATTAGTTCGAATAATTTTTTATAAAAGAATACAACTAGACTCATTTTTCATAAGAGTTACTTTGTTTTTTATAAACTTACAATGTCAGAGAAAGAACAAGGTATAAACTCTTGCTAGAAATAGTAAGTACTTTAGTACTAAAATCATAAAGAAACATATTTTTGTTTGAAAATTAAAAACTAATGTGATTGTTTGACTCAACATTGATTCTTACTTCACAATAGTTTATGTATGTGTGTGTATGATTGTGAGTAAACATGTATTGTAATTGTTTGAATCAATATTGATTCTTGCTTCACAATAGTATGTGTATGTGTATTTGAGTGCATAATTGTGAATGAAATCTATTGTGATTGTTTGATTCAACATTGATTCTTACTTCACAATAGTATATGTATCTATGTGTATGATTGTGATTAAAAATGTATTGTGATTGTTATAATCAATATTGATTCTTACTTCACAATAGCATGTGTATGTGTATGTGTATGTGGGTGTATGTTATATGATTGTAATTGAAAATCTAGTATGATTGTGTATGTGCATGTATATATGTGTATGTGATTGTCAATTAAAACTATTGCAATTGTTGGAAAAGATTTTATGTTTCTTTTATAATTCAAGGGTTAAGAAGGTATTAATAAGTGAAGATCAAAGGCATCCAGGGGTACATATTAGCTAAGAGAAGGTTCTTGTTGTATCGATTCAATACAACTTCACATATCCATAGATCTTCTTTAGGAATTTGTATTGTGTTCATACAACAAGATCCTTCTCTTAGCTGAGATGTTGGCATAAAGACAATAGCATCAAGAGGGACTTGTTGGGAGGAAAGAAATCGCCTCGTTGAGACAATAGCATCAAGAGGGATTGTGAAGTTTTGATAGAAATCGACTTATGCACTTGATCCTTGGATACTTACATAAAAAAAGATGCAAACAGGTAAAAACTATTTTACTTGTTATGATATAGTTTAGTATTTTTTCAAGCATATAATAATGAATTTTTATTTCTTTATATTTTTATAGGTTATTTTGAAGGTTGATTGATTTCGAGCATATGCATGTGAGTATGTATGCATCTATGTGTGTATGTATGCACGTGATTGTATGTGTGTGTGGCTATGTGTGTGTATGTATATGTGCAAGTATCTATATGTATATGTGTATGTGCATATGTGTATATGTGCAAGTATCTATATGTGTATGTGTGTGTATGCATATGTGTGCGTTTGTAAATGTATTTTTCTGCATATCATATATGTGTGCATTTTTGTATGTGTATATATGTGTGTATGTATGTGTGTGTATATGTGTGTATGTGTGTGCATATGCATATGTGTATGTATGTGCATGTGTGTGTATGCATGTATGTATGTATGTATGCATATGCATGTGTATGCATGTGTGTGTATGTATATGTGCAAGTATCCATATGTGTATGAGTATGTGTATATGTCTATGTGTGTGTATGATTTTGTGTGTATATGTGTATATGTATGTGTGTGTATATGTGCAAGTATCTACATGTGTATGTATATGTGCAAGTATCTAAATGTATATATGTCTATGTGTGTGTATGCTTTTGTGTGTATATGTGTATATGTATGTGTGTGTATATGTGCAAGTATCTATATGTGTAAGTATGTGTGTGTATGTATGTGTGCAAGTATCTATCTATATGTGTATGTGTATGTGTATATGTCTATGTGTGTGTATTATTTTGTATGTATGTGTATATCTGTATATGTATGTGCGTGTGTGTCTATATGTGTATGTGTGCATGAAAGTACATGTATGCATGTAGGTATGTATGTGCGCATGAAAGTACGTGTATGCAAGTGTTTATGTATGTGCATGTGTGTATGCATATGAGTAAAAATGTATCGTGATTGTTTGAATCAATATTGGTTCTTACTTCACAATAGTATGTGTATGTGTATGTGAATGTGTATGCACATGTATGTTATATGATTGCAAGTGAAAATGTAGTATATTGTGTATGTGCATGTGTATGTATCTGTATGATTGTGAATGAAAAGCTATTGTAATTGTTGGAAAAGGTTTTATGTTCTTTGTTATAATTCAAGGGTTGAGAAGGTATTAATAAGTAAAGATCAATGGCATCTTGGACAATGTATATCAGCTAATAGAAGGTTCATGTTGTATCAATACAATACAACTTCACAGATCCATAGATCTTCTTAAGGAAGTTGTATTGTATTGATACAACATGAACCTTCTATTAGCTGAGATATTGGCATCAAGACAATTGGATCAAGAGGGACTTGTTGGAAGGAAAGAAATTGACTTTGAGATAAGAGCATGAAGAGGGACTTGTTATGGCCAAGTTATGATAGAAATCAACTTATGCACTTGAACGTTCAATACTTACGACAAAGGATATGTAAATAGGTAATATGCAGAAATAAAGCATCTGACAATGTAAAAGAACTACCATTAGCAGTAGTTAGAATGCTATGATCAACTCCTATAAGAGGATAAGAGCAGTTGTTGGCGAATGTGATAGTATTGCCTATAGGGGTAGGCTCAAGTGAAGTGAAGAAACTCCACTATGAGGTAATACGTTTGGTTGCCCCACTATCAAAGAACCAAACATCAGAGCCTACTACAGGCCTACACTATTCATGTGAAGATGGGTCATAACTACAAACAATAGTAAATGCCATTCTTCATTATGCACAAGATTAGTAGACTATGTTTTGAGTGTAGAGGCCTCTCCAACAACCATTCTAGCCTCTTTCTTCTTTGCCACTTTTGTAGCTAGTTTTGGAAAACTCTTTATGACATTATCATTTCATTTACAGTATTCGGGAAACAATTTCTGCTTTTTTGTTTTCTTCTCTACTTTGTCATCCTTCTTTGATTGTGTAGAATTAGTTAATTTTTCCTTACTAGTAGAAGAGCTTCATTTACCTTTGCCCTTTTGACTAGCTAGGAAAGCTTCATCTACAACACACATAATGTACTATTCTACCTAGACTGATCTTCTTGCAACAAAATAGAGACTAACTCCTCAAATATTAAGGCATTTGGATTGCCATTCATCACCAATCCGAGACTAGAAGAAAAAATCTAATATGAATTTGGAAAACCATTCAGAAAGTCTGCATAAGAGAACTTTCAGGCAAGACTTCATCATTAGAAAAGTACTCCTTCAAATCTTTTATCTTTGTCATAAAAACTATCCATGGAATCTCCTTCATTCATGTGATTGCTCTCTAACTGCTGCTTATTAAGCTGAGTGCTTCCAGTACAGTAGGAATTAGAAAAATATTCATTTTGGAGATATCAAATAATCTTATTGAGATAATGATTCCAAGTGGAATCACTTAAAATGATGCACTATACACAGAGCAATCAATTTAGCAATCAAAACTTTACCCCCGATTTTTTAGGACCTCTCCAGATTTTGACTAGTAGGTACTTTGAAATGCTTTTCTTCAAATTTACTCAATGTATTATCTTCAAACTTTGTGAGCATGTAAAAGAGTTGGAGCTCATTCCAACAAGCTACAGAGCATTGGTAATGGTGAAGAAATGACTTAGATATGAGGAGTACAAAATGATTGTTCTGAGTAACTATGACAGAGAAACCATAAATGAAAAGTATTGATCTATTGTAGTAGAAGACAATGTTGTACAAGATCATTGGCCTGATAAACAATGCCTAATGATAATGAGTAGTATAGGCTATGACGTGAGCCTCACTCTCTTACAATGTAGTCAAGAAGAACTCGGAATTGAAGATCTCTAACCGCGAGTCATTCAGTTATCTTTTATAGATGATACATTTGAATTTTGAATTTAAATTCTTCATTGGCTCTCACTAAAAGTAGTCCTCCAATCTAGGAGATATTCTCTCCAAATAAAGTCATGACTTTTCCATCTAACAAACTCCGTGAGTTTAGACGTAGCTACAAATATCCCTTCATGTCAAATAAATTTTTACAAGTAGTAAAAGGTAAAGGCTTTCATAGCAATGGTTCTCATGGAACTTCAATTAGTTGCATATAGACTCTAGCCAAATTTGTAGGCTTGATATTGCACCAAGAGCTCCCCCTGAAGCCAAAATTTTGGCTTGGTCTTCTTCTTCAATCTTCTTGAATGTCCTGCAATCCAACCAAAGACTTAAATCTGCAAAGTTTTGTATCATCTAATGCTTTAGTCAATACGTCTCCACATTGCATATTTGTTGATACATATGCAAACTCAATTTCCTTGCTCAATAGCTTCTATCTCACATAATGATAGTGTACCTCTATATGCTTGGTCCTAGCATGATAAAAAGGATTTGCTGCAAGATGTAGTGAGCTTGTATTATCTCCGAAAATCATTGGAGATGTAGTATGCAAACCTAAATCTGTATATAACAATATGATCCATATGGCCTCTTGAGTAGCATCGGCCAATGCTCTATACTCTCCCTCTCTAGAAGATAAAGCAATAGTAGGTTAAATCTTTGAAGAACATGATATAGGTTTATCACCTCCAAAAGATAGATAACATTAGGTACTCCTTCTATCATCTTTGCAACCTGCCCAATGTGCATCTGAATATAACTTGATGTCCAAATTTGAGGTATAAGGAAACTATAATCCTTGATTTTGAGTGCCCTTAAGGTACTTCAAAATTCTCTTGGAAGCTTCCAAATGAGGTGCCCTAGGTTTGTGCATAAATTGACTTAAAACACTTACTCCATAAGCAATATGAATCCTTGTCAACATAGCATAGGTCAAGCTTCCCACTATGCTTTGGTAACCTGCAATATTCTCAAGCATATCACCTTCATGAGCACTTAACTTTTGGTCTAGCTCCATTGGAGTACTTGCTATCTTGGCATCCTGCAACTGAAACTTCTTTAACATGTCGTGTATATACTTTCTCTGAGTAATATAAACTTTAGAGTTAGTATAGAATAATTCAAGTCTAAGAAAATATTTTAGTGATCCTAGATCACTGATTTTGAACTCTTGCATCATTTGATTTTTAATCTGCTTGATGGCATTAACATTCATTACCTGTGAGTATGATGTCATCAACATATAAACATAGGTATATTACCTCTTAGTTACTTCTCTTAACAAACAGAGAAGTATCTGCTTTACTCATGATGAATCCCTGATCCCGAAGATATGTACTTAACCTATGGTTCCATGTCCTAGGTGCTTGCTTCAATCCATAAAGAGTTTTGTTCAATTTACACACATGTTACCTTGCTTGGGTCCTCATAGCCAGGAGGTTGAGACATGTACACCTCCTCTGAAATCCAGCCGTTAAGAAATGCATTTTCTACATCCAATTGGTACATCTTCCAATTCTTTGATGTAGCCACACTTGCCAATACCCTAATGGTTGGCATTTTTCCATAGGTGAGAAGGTTTCTTCATAATCAACTCCTTCGGTTTGTGCAAAACCCTTAGCTAGAAGTCTAGCTTTGTACATGCTTATTGATTCATCAGAATTCCTCTTGATCATATAGATCCATCTGGATCCAATTACCTTCATAGACTCCTTCTTTGGCAGTAGCTTCCAAGTATCATTCTCCTTGAGTGCTTCAATTTCTTTGTCCATAGCTTCCTTCCATTCTGCCTGGATCTTTGCCTCTTCATATGATGATGTCTCCTCAAATGACAAGTCTTTTGCAAGATAAATAGAATGCTTAGTAAGTAAAGAAGTGTCATACCCATATCTGATTGGCTTCTTGCTCTCCCTTTGTGATCTTCTGATTACTTGGTTGGATGATTCAGGTATATCTTCCAACTTCTTCATCTTGACTTTGCCTTTGGACTTCCATGCCTTGAATTCTTCTAAGTTGATGATGTCCTCATCATCTGAGTTGGTGTCTTCAATCTGATTAGGCTCCTCCTTAGTGAGTCTTGGAAATTCCTCTTCCAAGTCATAAGGTAGCTTACTTTCCTGCATTCACTTTCAAACCAAGAGTCATTGTCATCAAAGACAACATCTCTACTAACCATAAATCCTTTGTTGGAAGGATTGTAGAACCTGTATCCTTTCTGATTCAAGTCATACCCTATGAAGATGCACTTATCAGCCTTAGGGTCTAGCTTACCTCTTATTTGAGAAGGGATATGTACATAAGCAACATATCCAAATAGGTCTTCTACCATGCCATGCTTCATATGGGGTCATCCCATCAAGAGATTTGGATGGCAACCTTTTTACAAGATAAGTGGTAGTACATACACTCTCTACCCATAGGTAATTAGGTAATTTTTTCTCATTTAACATTGACTTAGTTGTTTCAACAATTATTCTATTTCTCCTCTCTGCCATCCCATTTTGCTCAAGGGTATACCTTGTGATTTCTCTCTTGATTCCTCTATCCTGCAAGAATGCATCAAATTCATTTGAGAAGTACTCACCTCCTCTGTCTGACCTTAATCTCTTTAGACTTCTTCGTGTTTGATTCTCAACAAATGCAACATATGTTTTAAAGCAACTGAATACTTCATCTTTGTGCTTCATAAATTTCAAGATAGTCCACCTACTGAAATCATCAATGAAAGATACATAATACATTGATCTAGAAATTTAGGGATCCTTACTTGGTCCCCATACATTTGTATGGACAAGCTCTAGGTAGTTCTCATGCATGTAGCCTTTCCTTGAAAAGGGTAACCTGTGAGATTTTCCAAACTCACAAGCACCACATTTATAGATCATGTGTTGCTTGGATACATTAGGTATCCCAAGCACACATTGATCTCTAAATATTTGCTTTAAAGTTCTCTCACCAATATGCCCTTATCTCTTATGCCAAATTTCAAGCTCTAATAGTGTTTGGTCTCTATAACTATAAAGTGCAATATTCCTTGTATGTTCAAGTTCAAAAGTGAATAATAAACCTGTCTTTTCTCCTTTGGCAATTCTCTTGAATCCATGTTGGGGATCCTCCACAAATGCTCCATGTTGGTTGAACCTGACTTGCAAACCCTTTTCCATAATCTTTCCAACACTCATCAAATTCTTGGTAATTGCAAGTACGTATAGAACCCTGCTCAACATATTTCTATTTCTATTAGAGGTCTTAAAATTTCCTACTTTAATCACTGAGTGTTTAATCACATGTTTGTACCTCATGCTTACCCTTTGGTTTCTCAAGGCCAGAGAGAAGAGCTACATTGCATGCCACATGGTTTGAGCATCCTGAGTCAATGTAGAAGAGATGGTCATCATTTATACCTCGTTTTGAAGTCATATTCATAATCACAAGAGAATCCTCTTGCTCCTCTTTATAGTTGTTGTAGTCTTTCCTAGATTTGTAGCCTCCTTGGTAGTTGCTCTTGTAGTTGTTGTTGTAATTATTATTGTAACCTTGATGGTGGTTGAATCCTCCGCTTCATTGTGTATATCCACCTCTTAGAAATCCTCTACCTCTCTGATTCTTGGAGTTCCTGTAACACTCATCTATAGTATGATTTGACAATCCATAAATACTAAATGTTCAGGAGTTATAGGGTCTCCCCCTACTTTGCTTACCTCCTCTACCCCTTCCTCTTGAGGTTCTACCTCTCTCTGCATAGTTTCCTTGGGAGGTAGCTCCTTCATCCTCATTCTTCTTGTTCTTTCCTTTGACTTACTTTTATCAGTGTATAGGGTAGAAGAGTTATTACCTCTTGATGAATCTCCATTCTTGTTGAGCTTGGCTTCATGGGTGAAGAGTTGCCCCATGAGTGTGGGAAGGTATGGAATTTGCATGTCCATGTACAAGTTCGTGGCAGTTTTGAAGCTCTCCCATTTGTCATGTACTTTAATATGGTTGATTACCTGTCTTACAATTTGCTCCTCTTCAATTTCTTCTCCTAAGCTTGCTAGTTGATAAGCTATATCCTTGACCTTGGTCACATACTCTGAGATTCCTTGCTTGGGTTGAGTTCTTTGAGTGGTAAACTGAATCCACAATTGGTTCTTCCTAGCCCTTGTGTTGGAAGAGAAATAGGAAGACAATGTTTCCCAAGTCTCTTGGGATGTCTTGCAGTTCCTAATATGTGGAAGAAGAAAATGGGAGATTGAGTTAAGTAAGTATGACCTTGCTAATGCATCCTTGGCACACCATGTATTGATTCTTTCATGCTCCTCTCTTGTAGGTTGTCCTTTGCTTCTAAATATGGGCATCTGCTCATCTCTTGAGATATATCCATAGAGACTCCTTCCTTGCTTCGTCCTCAAGGACCATGCTTGATAGTTGTTCCTATCCAATTTATCAATGAAAGAAGCAAAACCATCTCCCATTTTACTTAGCTTTGCTCTTATACCACAGTTGGGAAAGATGGATGGACACTCCAAGAAATGAGTAGATCTGTCAATCCCTGCTTTGTACCAGCCCGTTTTTGCTTCACAGTTGAGTTGTAGGCCCTCTTGACTTTCCAATGGCTCTAAACAAGTGCCTATGTACTTTGGAAATGATGTGAGAAATGATTGATTCAAAACAGACTACTTCTAAGATGAAGGATCAATGAAATCCTTCCATTTTTGTTCACACACCTGCTGCTTGTTAAGCTCACCGCTTCAAATATAGTAGAAATTAGAAAAATATTCCTTTTGGAGAAATCAAATTATCTTAATGAGATAAGGATTCCAAGTGTAATCACTTAAAATGATGCATTATACACAGAGCAATCAATTTAGCAATCAAACCATTACCCCCTATTTTTTAGGATCCCTGCAGAGTTTGACTAGTAGTTACTTTGATGCGCTTTTCTTCAAATTTGCTCAATGGATTACCTTCAAAATTTTTGAGCATGTAGGAGACTTATAGAGGATTCCAAAAAGATATAGAGCATTGAAAATGGTGAAGAAATGACTGAGATATGAGTAGTACAAAATGATTGTTATGAGTAACTATGACAGAGAAACCATAGATGAAAAGTATTGATCTATTGTTTTAGAAGACAATGTTGTAAAAGATTATCGGCCTTATAAAAAATGCCTAATGATAATGAGTACTATAGGCTATGATTTGAGCCTCACTCTCTTACAATGTAGTCAAGAAGAACTTGGAATTGGAGATCTCTAACCACGAGTTTTTCAGTCATCTTTTATAGATGATACATTTGAATTTTGAATTTGGATTCTTCATTGGATCTCACTAAAAGTGGTCCTCCAATCTAGGAGATATTCTCCCCAAATAAAGTTGTGAATTTTCCATCTAACAAACTCCAAGTGTTTAGTGGTAGCGACAAAGATTCCTTGAAGTCAAATAGATTTTTACAAGTAGTAAAAGTTAAATGCTTTCATAGCAATGGTTCCCATGGAACTTCAATTAGTTGCACATAAACTCTAGCGAAATGTGTAGGCTTGATATTTGCACCAACAATATAAGCCCATGATGTGTAACTCGTACCATCCCACTTATCTTCAATAGCCATCATACAGAATACATCACTATTTTCAGCCATGGCTGGCGAGTGAGTAAAAATACCTTGATGCAAAAAAAAAAAATGATTGTATCTCACAACACTGAGTAGAACTACCCTTCCACGTTCTACTAAACCTATATCAAACTTTGAAATGCTTATACTGGAAAACTGAAACTTGTATATAACTTTGGCATAAAAGATAAATTTTTTTGCACAAGCACTATGATAGTGCATTTGGAGGCCAAGACGAGCTCAAATCATGATTTTGACACCACATAGCAAATTTGTTTTGAACTCCTAATTTCCTTGAGTATGCTCACCAAATTTCATGTGATTCTCAAACTCTAACTGCAGGGGTGTCAACGATGCCCTAGGTGAAATGGTGACCTGTTTTGATACCAATTGTTGGATTTTGAGGTTCACAAAAGCACATGAATAACACAAGGAAGAAGAAGAAGCTTGAAACACAACAGACAATTGTGAATGTATTACAAGGGAATGTACACAAAAAAGTATCTCATTAGGGTAATAGGCATATATACAAGCGGGGGAAAAACCTCCTACAGGAAGAAAAAGTGCCCTAGTGGTCCTTGTGTGTTCACACACATCACTACCTAAATTTATCAACAACACTTAGAGTCCCTCACCTATAAGAAATTAAGAGAATGCTTAGATATCTCAAAAGAACTTTGAATGAATATCATTTCTATACTTCTAAAGATGATTTGCACGTGAAAGCATATTGATATGCTCAATGGGTTGGTTACAAAGAAGATTGGAGAAGTGCAAGTGGATATATAGTGATGGTAGGGAAGATGGCTATTTCATGGATGGAAGCAACCAATAGCTGCTCTATCCTCAGCAGAAGCTTAATACAGAGCATTATCAAAAGTATGTTGTTATTTCAAGTGGCTAAAGAATCTTATGGATGAATTAGACTTCTAGGCTAATTAGTTTGCAATGATGTCTGACAACATCAGTAGTTTGTAAATATCTATCAATCCTATGTTCCATGTTAGGAGTAAGTATATAGAGGTATACTACCTCTAACTCAGAGAAAATGTACTAGATAAGGAAGTGAAAGTCCAACACATAAGTTACACTCTACTCACATATTCACCAAATCATTGGACTAAAACAACTTGCCAAAGTTCAAAAGGGGCATTGAAATGATGGAACTTGGATGAAAACTTGAAGGCGGACGCTTGAGGGAGAGTGTTGCAGATCAATATACAACCTTAGGAGCATATGATCGATTTCTTTAGTTTCCAATTGGAGCATTATGAATCAAGCAACCAAGCAAGAGAAATCTTGCATTCAATTCGAATTTGAATGTCTCATTTCTATGAAAAGAGCATCCCACCTTTTAGTCTCTTCCAAGTTATATAAACACACCATGTACTTCAATTTTTTGTATGATCCTATATGTGTTAGAACTTCATAAGTTTGAATAAGTTAGTAGATCCCTTGATAAACAAGCCCCCTCCTATCTTGAGTAATTTTTTCAATTTCAAATAGACATCTCTCTCTCTCTTTATCTCTCTCTCCCTCTCTCTCTCTCATTCTCTCTCTCTCTCTCTATCTCTCTCTCTCTCTCTCTTTGTTTTGCTATTCAAGGAGATAAATAGCTATGAATGAAGAGCATACCTTCATCTTCACATGTTATCCAATTATTTAACGATTTGGCTTGATGAAAAGATAATATAGTGTTCTAAAGTTTCCCCAAAGCTTGCATCTCATCTCTACATATTGAGATAGAAATTATCTAGAGTGATCCATGCTCACTCTCTATTTCTAGTGAGGGTAATAAGTAGTTTGTCTTGAAGCCATTGGTTCTTTGATTAGAACCATTCATGCTTGAAGCTGCTAGGAAAGGTCTTGTCTTACTACGTGATCAACCTTATGTGAAGTGTGTGAATCGCCATGTCTCATTTTATCTACCTACAAAAAGGTTTATTGAAATTCGATGCACTTGTATGGGAGGATTCAAATTCTGAATTAGATAGAAATATAGAGAATGCTCAAGATGCACTTTGGATGAATAGTTGCATGATCATTTAGGACACAATTTGGATGATCAAGTAGAGAAATGTGATTGGGCTTGATTAGAGCTTATTCATAGTCGTCCTAAGTATGGATGTTGTATACTTATCTCTTGCAGAGCATGATGATACACTTGGTGTGGTAGAGAACAGTAGCTCATATGGTACAAAATGTGTGGCACAATAGGATAGCTCAAGATATGCACAACTAGATACATCCTAGGTTGAGAGGATCGTTGTTTAGGATTCTAACGAATCCTTAGTAGTTATGTAATCATTCTTCATTTTGGTCATGCTAGTTGTTGACATGGACATGTCAGGACATCTTGGTTTCGATGATGGTGCTTTGGATGCCTTGGAAATAAGCATGGTTTACATGGTTAGTTTACCCATGCTAGTTTAGTAAGCATTCTAGAATCTGATCTTTGAGCTGTTATGCTAAAGGTCATGCATTAGAGTTTCTATTGTAGCATTTTCACAGCTAGATGTCAATTTTTTTTAATGATTGTGTTAAATGTAAAATGAGTTATGGGTTAAACTGATACCGATTAAGCGTTCCTTCACGTTCTATTCAAATGCTCCTCTTTCACTTGGTTCCAAATCTTTAACTGCAATCGTTCTCTTAGCCACGTGGGTTCTTGGGAGTGGTAGGGGTCTGTTAGATAGAGGCCCTGTACTATTTTCCCAACTTTTCACATATTCATAAATAATCCATCACGTCTTAGCGCAGTGGTTGATTCTGACTACTGACAACTATTCGGCATGCGGAAACTTATCGTATACCGACTCAAGTCACAAGTTCCTACCACAATTGACAAACTTACCAATGCTTCTGTTCACTTACAGATCTTTACCGATACAAATTCTTCATAAGATCTGAATCCTCAGTGAACGCAGACTATTGTATCGAATCTGGTCACTTAACCAAAAAAATACTAAAAGACAAATGATTCACTTCGTCCTTACATAGTCTCTCGCAGGATGACAAACCACACTATTTTGTGACGGAAAAGATCCAGAACCGTATATAACTTATCACCAAACAAACTCATAACACAAGACTACCGAATGGAACTCGGCACGATAGGGAGAATGGTAGAATAGTTCGATGCGAATAGAATAGAATAGAACTCAATGCTCTCATCAATACTTCATACATGGTCTCAAATATGATGCTCGCCATTTCCCAAATTGGATCAATATAACAGACAGACAGAACACCTATACACACAATACTAGACTTGGAAGTTCCAAACACCTCGGTTCGGGACGTGATCAACCCACTCACTACAATACCCAAGAGAAGCAAAAACGCTTCCCAAAAACTACCGATCTTTACCGCTTTCCTTTGTGTGCTTTAAATAGAAGTCTGCTACAATGTTTCTGCGAATCCACTTTTTACGGCACCTGTCCGGGTTCATCCGTCCTGGTTCGGCGGCCCTCTAACACTGGCACGCACGGTGGACTCGAACCCGCAGGTGCAGTACTGTTGGCAACATCCTTTTGCACTGCCTGTCGGTCCATGCCAGGGTTTGACTCCCCCATCCTTTCTGACCGCACTTGTTCTAGTGGCAGAACAAGTATAGCCAGCCATCTCCTGCGAAAAAGTGTCCAGCTATTTTGAACACGGCTATCCAACTGTTGTTTTAATAAATCTATGTCCACATTTGTCATCAATGTGGCATTTAGTTCTATGCCCTCATCTTTTAATATCTGCCTTTCGAACTCCTGCAATACTTGTATCCTTGACTGCAAAATTTCATTTTCGGCTTGCAGGTGAGCATTCAGGGTAGAAAAACTGGACATTTCGGTTTGAATTTGTGTTTGGATAGTTTGCTGCCACTGATTAAAGTCTTGGACACACTTTTTTGCGGTGATCAATTCTGCCATAAGATGCTGGTTGTTTTTCTGTAACACCTGTATTAACGCTTCTTTGTCATCCAATTCTTTTTGCATCTGTGTCATTACTGAATTGGACTTAGTCATCGTGGCCAATAATAACTCGTTTTTGTGCTGAATCGCTTGTTCTTGTTGCCGTAAATATTAAGAAACCTCTTGGAGTTGGTTTTGCATCCTTATGACAAAATCGGGTTGGGGGTCATCCGGTGCTTGCTCTGGACTGGCAGTTGGCAAGTTGTCTGCCATTCGTCTTTTAATAGACAGCCAAAACGGCGTCCCTACTGTCTGATTCTGTGCGCTGTTACGTGTGTGGAATAAAGATGCAGACGAGGTGGAGGGTTGAGCTGCTTCCTCAGGCTCTGTGTGGTGCTCTGAATTTGTTTGATCATGTTCACCGGGATAAAAAGGGGGGGACCAGTGTAACTGCTTATCCTTTACAGATTGGACAAAATTAAATATAGCAGCTAAATAGGCTGCTAGTCTGCTGTTGGTGTGGGATCTTCTCTTATCCCCAACAATGATTTGTGCGTAGAGGTGGTCATAGAGCCAATGTGTCCAGCTAACCGGACCTCCTTCTTCGGCATGCAATAGGGGGGAAAAATTTTCTTTCGACATTAAGTCGAATTTAAGTAGTAAACAAAGCTTTTCTAAATACCATTTAAATTGTTCTCGTCGGTGATAGGTGGCGTTTTTCAACATGTAATACCGTCGGGGGCCTTCACAGTCGCCAAATTCCTTCCTCAAGTCCTCATTTGAACATTTAAGATATCGGGCGCCATCGTAGAGTGGTAGTTTAAATACGGCTGAGACGAGCTGGGGCGAAAATCGTACCTGATTGAGAATGAAGCCGCTGGTTTGTCGCATGCTATGTAATTGGTCCTCTGCATCGTCATTAGCAATCCATTGTTTCCACGGTAATTGGGCAAACTGGAGGAGCCCTATCTTCTGTAGCCATTCTTCATTCTTTTGCGATTTGATGTCGAGCTCGATTTTAAATTCGGTGGAGAATTTATGCTGGGTCTTTTCTGATGCAGAAGTTACTGCGTCATCTGCTTCATCTTGTAGGGTGGTATGTGTTGTTGTTACCACATAAGTCTGCGTATGGGCGCGCTTTCTGAATTGCCAGCGGAGAATGTCAGATTCCGACATACTTGGTTAAGGGTTGCTGAGAAGAATATACTGGAAGTTGCTAACAGGTGCTGAATCTCGAAGAATGCTAATTTAGAAAGCTATACTCTGTAAACGCATTTTATAAACACCGGTGCTTGAACGGCCATTTGCTCTACTGATTGTATGTCAGTAGGACATGACTCTTCCCTCCTTTGATAATATTTGTATCCGAGTAAAAATCATTATGCCGCATGTTACACTGTTGATTGGTGCTAGACTGAACAAGATTTTTCATGTGCGAAAATGTCAGAAAACCAAAATTTGATTATCATATTCATACATTATGAATTTGGATGGCGAATATACTCATTCGTCGATGAGACCTTCGAGATACATACTCCTAGCCGATCTAAATGTTCGAGATATCTTTTTCTTGAGAGTTTCTAATAGTTGTTTTAGCGTATCAGGCTCTAGAAGCTGTGCATCTATTCTAGCAGAGCTAAGTGCGATTGCTTCGGTGAGCACATTCTCGGCCTGGGTCTGCACAAAAGCTTCCTGTAGATAAAAATCGTTGGCTAGTGCGGCGTCCTTGGAAGTCTTCATTTCGTCTAGTTTGGTCTTTAGCTCTGCAATATACTCCTTCTTGTTGCGCAGTTGGTTGTCTTGGCGTTCAAACTGCTGGGTTTGGAAATCAAGAGTTTTCTTAAATGCATCTGGGTCTCTGCGCGTCCTGTCGATATCCTTTAAGTATTGGCCTTCTCGTATTAGTTGTCATTTGAGGATAGTGTTAACTTCATTTGCGCATTCTTCGGCTCGCCATAACTGTTCTTGGATTTGTTCGGTTTCTTTCTGTTGATCCTGATTCTTCTGGATGGCTTCCTGCAATTGAGTCTTTGTCTCTGCGATCAATTTTTCAAGGGAGGCATTGATATCTTCTTTTGCGTGAATGGTGGCCTTCAGGGCTTGGATTTCTTCATGCGCTGCGTGTAGGAGTCGATCTTTGGCTGCAAGTTGTTCAATGGCTGTATCTCGTTGCTCCACTAGGGTCTGTTCTGCCAAGAATTTGGCTTGGAGCTCTGCTAACTGCGTCTGGAGCTGATGGTTCTCAATCTTTGTGGCTTCGATTTCTTCCTAGAGGGGGGTAATGTCAGCTTCCATGAGGTCGACCTTGTATTGGTATTCGGCCTTCAGGTTGTCCGTGGCTTCCTGAAACTGTATGGGCAGTTGGTGTGATAACTACATGAGGAACTGGCCCATGGAGGCTAGTTCCGAAAATACGGTGGGTGGTGGTGGTTGACGAGGCTGAGAGGAGGTATCGGTGAGGAGATTCTGGGAGTTTGGTGGAGAGTAGTTAGGGGAGGAAGAGGAGGAGGGTGTAGGTTCAGGACCGGGTTGGCGGGATGGTTCCGGTGGGATGTCGGGGTTGACAGGTGGGGTAGGCAGAGCAGAGTCAATTGTGGTTACCTTTGCAATGGTTTGTTGTTCGGCTGCTGTATGATTGATGGCCGCAATAAGTTCATCTAGTGCTTTTGTGGCTGTTTCCGGTTCATCCTGTTGATGCTCAGATTCCTTTTCGGTGGAGAGTATCTCTGTATCTGCTTGGTTTTGTTGGTCTTGTTGCTCTGTCGAAGTGTCGTTGTGTATTGAAGTGGCGGTGTCGTGGTAAGTTTCTTCTTGCTTATCTTCTTCGACGTCTTGTTTCTTTCCAGCGGATCCTTGGACTTCACTTTCTGAAGAGCTGATCCTGATTCGCTTCGTGCGGAAGAGTTGATTGATCTCTTCGTCGTCTTCTTCAGTTTCCTCGAGTGGTTGTGCTGATTCTTCGTGCCTAAGTGCTGGGCCTGTGGGTGGGGGTTGTGCGGCGAGAATGGTTGGGAAGAGGAAGGAGATGATGTGGGGAAGGCGAGAGCGCGGAGAGCTGCCTTTCTGGAGTTGTTTCACTATAGCGACGGATTCTTTATGGATTCGTTGGAAGAAATAGGAGGCAAAGTTTACGGGTTCGTGGGTGGCTAATTCTAGGGCGGAATAGAAGGGGCGAGAGATGCCGTAGGTTCGTTTTTGCAGGTTGAGGATTGCGACGAGGAACTGTAGGGCGGATCATTCGGGTTCTGGGCGGCAGAGAATGGCATATTCATTGGATGAGGAGCGGGGAAAGAGTTCGGTCATGCAAGCGATAGGGATGCTAGGACCATTTTCGCGTCCTTGCGGGGTGAGGCGGTAGGCTGCAGAGAAGGCTTGGAAGGTGATGACGGTTTTATATGGGAGGGAAGGGAAGACCCAGTGTCGTTCGGAGATGGGGAATTGGGCGATGGCGTGGATGATTTGTGCGGAGAAGGGATGGGCTTCCACTGAGTGCCAGGGCAACTCAGCGAAGTTGGACAACCCTCTGCAGCGCAGGTATTCGCCGACGTCTGTCGGGATACCATCACGGAAAGCAGCGTAGTTGGCTAACGCTTCCATGGTGTTTACAAGCACACTTACAGGTAACACAGAAGACAAGGGTAATACGTATAGTCTCGAAAACACAATAGTGTTTAGGCGCAACCGAGGGGGTTAAATAAGGAGAACATGGTGGGAGGGGGAAGGGGGATGGGTATCATTGTGCGGTGCGGGAAAGGTACCGTTTGCATGCTGGCGTGTGTGCTTGAGTGACCGGTAGGGAGGGGCGGCTAGTAACATAAAGATTTGTACAAAACACTACTAAAAAGGGAGAAAAGAAAAAAGAAAAACACAAAAATTTATACAAAACGCGGTTCGCCGCCAAATAATTTAATGCGTACTAGTAGTGGGATAATACGGCCGCAGCTTCGACCCGTTGATTACCTTTGGAAGTGGATTTCCGGTCAACGTAGTCAACCGAAAAGTTGCCGGACCGATTTGTTCTGAGATCTTGAAAGGGCCGAACCATCGTAGTTTGAATTTTCCTGCTGCTCTATCTGATTTTGCGTTATAGAAGAGTACAAGCTGGCCTATCGAAAAAATTGGAGTCTTCAAATATCGATCGTGTGTCTTGGCTTGCCTTAGTTGTACTTCGGGCATAGTTAAAAAACTGATCCATCAGTGCTCATCAAGTTCTCTGAGTGCGTCCATTCTTGCTGTTAGTGAATATTCTGGTAGCATTTTTTGAGTGATTGCTACACGTAGACTTGGGATGACTAATTCCATGGGTGCTATTGCTTCTAAACCATAAGCTAGTTTGAAAGGTGTCAAGCCTGTTGTTACCTTATATGTAGTCCGGTATGCCCATAATACTGCAGGTAGTAGTTGATCCCATCTTTCTGGTGCTTCCATGATCAATTTCCGGAGGATATTCAAAAGTGATTTGTTTGTACTTTCGGCCAATCCATTGGCACGTGGATAATAAGGAGAGCTAAAGTTATGTGTGACCTGGAATGATTGTGTAAGGGCCTTCATTAGATTGTTCACAAAGTGAGTACCTTGATCTGAGACAATTTCCAGGGGTAAGCCAAATCGTGGGAAGACATCCGTGAGTAGACATTTTGCTACGGTGACCGCTGTAGCAGATCGTAAAGCCCATGCTTCTGCCCATCTTGTTGCATAGTCTGTACAGGTTAGTATGTATCTGTTGTTACTGAAGATTGCTGGGGGTGTGATTGGACCGATAAAATCTAATCCCCATTTCTGAAATGGTTCGAGTGGCAAGATAGGTTGCAGAGGAAAAAGATGCCTTTGCAAAGGCTGACCAGTTCTTTGACAAGTATCACATTCTTTAACAAGCTGTGCGACATCTCTGTACATTGTTGGCCACCAGAGACCTCCTTGCAGAATTTTCCGTTGAGTTAAGTCTGCTGCAAAATGGCCACCAGAAGGAATTGAGTGCGCCAAAGTGATAACTGAATTAACCTCATGAGGTGGAATACAGCGAAGTAAGATTCCAGTATGATCTGTATAATATAGTTCTCCTGCTACGAGCCAGAATCGACGGCTAAAGACTGCCAATTTCCTTCGAACTGCCTTGGTGGTCTCAGATGGGAAGCATCCTTCGGTGAGAAAAGTTAGAATCTGATCATAGTATGTAGATGGTGCTTGTGGGTGGGCCGTCTCATCGGATAGTAGTTCAGCATTATAAATCGCAGGAGTCGTGTCATCTATACCTAGTGGAGCTTCATCGAAATCCAGGCGAGATAAGAAATCTGCTAGGGCATGTGCATTTCCGGGTCGGTGAATGACGTCATAGTCGAATTCTTGTAAAAGTAGCACCCATCGTGCTAATCGTCCACCTAAATGCTGCTGTCTTACTAGATAAACAAGGGCAGCATGATCCACATGAAAGGTAAATTTCCGGCCTAATAAATAATGTCTGAACTTTTTGATTGAGTAAATCAATCCTAGGCATTCTCTTTCAATAGTAGAGTAATTCTTTTCTGCCGGTGCAAGCCTTCTACTGGCGTAATAAACAGGGCGAAACCACTTATCTGTTTGCTGCATCAGAATACTGCCAATTGCAATATCTGAAGCGTCGACAAAAACATGGAACGGATTGTCCCAGTCCGGTGGTTGTAAAATTGGAGCTTGCGTCAAGAGATGCTTGAGCCGATCAAATGTAGTTTGGCATTCTTCAGTCCATTCAAACTGTCAGGGAGTTTTTGTGATTAGCCTGTTTAATGGTACTACTAGGTGGGCAAGCCATCGTAAGTGTCTGCCATGCCACCGTATTTGACCCATAAAACGCATTACTTCTTTTGGAGTTGCTGGTATCGGGGCTTCTAATATTGCCGAAATTTTATCTGGGTCTACTCGGATACCTTGAGCAGATACAATATGCCCAAGTAGTTTGCCACATGAAACCGCAAACACGGATTTGTTTGGATTAAGACAGAGTCTATATTCTCTACATTTCTGAAAACAACATCGTAAATGATTTAAATGTGCTATCATCTTCCCAAAAATCGAGAAGTCGTCAAGATATACTTGCATGAATGAAGTAAGATAAGGAGAAAATATCTCCTGCATACATCGCTGAAATGTGCTTGGTGCATTTCTTAATCCGAACCACATTACGGTGCAGGCGAAGACACCCCAATTGGTAATGAAAGCAGTTTTAGGTATATCTTCTTCAGCCATTCTAACCTGATTGTACCCACTGTATCCATCTAAGAATGAATACATTTCGTGGCCTGCTACCCTATCAAGCATGGTATCCAAAACAGGGATCGGGAAAGGATCTGGTACTGTTGCTGCGTTCAATTTCCGGTAATCTACACAGATTCGTAGTTGCTTATTTTTCTTTGGCACAATCACAATTGGTGAAATCCATTCAGCATGTTCTACTGGTACGATGAATCCTACTTTTAACAATCTGTCAAGTTCGTCTTTTACCTGAGAGGCATAATTGGGATTCATCCGATAACTGGGCTGCCTATTCGGTTTAGCTTCAGGCTTCAGCATGACTCTGTGCTGATATATGCGCGGGTCTCATCCTTTCATATCTTTGTAATCCCATGCAAAGACGTCTGAGAATTCTCGAAGGAGCTGAATCAAATTAGCCTGAAAAATTTCCGGTAAGTTTTGCTTTATTTTTACAGGTCGAGGATTATCCTTATCTCCCAGATTGTACGTGATCAGCTGGTCTTCAGGGACATAAAATTGTTGTGGGTTCTCTGTATCCTCTGTTGGCTTGAATAATGGTTGTAATTCATTATCTGCTTGGTCAGAGTGTTCGGTGATAGCTACTACTGCACAAACTGAAGTGTTCCAGTTATTAATGACAGACTGTAGATCAACAGTTCCTAGAGACATTAAATCGGCGTTATTTTGCTCTTCTTCATCATCTGATAGTCCATCTAACATATGAACTGGTTCAGCGAGATAAGGTCTGGCGTGAAGTTCGCAAGGTTGTATAGCATCTAGTTTTACTACATATTTACGATTGGCATCCTTGAAGGTGAGCTCTTGTGCAGACCAGTCCTGTATTACTTTTGCATGCTTCAGCCAAGGTCGGCCGAAAAGAAGATTGTAATCCAAGGTGGATTCGGGTAGATCTAGTATAACAAAAGTCATTTTGAAAGTCGTACCTTGTAGAGTAATGGGTACATTCCGTACAAGTCCTACGGGATGGACTCTAGATTGATCAGCCATTCTGACGAAGAATTGAACTGGTTCGATTTCGGTCCAGCCTAGCTTTTTACATAATGCTGTGGTTGCAATGTTTACGTCGGAACCTCCATAAATTAATACCTGCGTGATCTTCTGATTCTTATACCATACTGTAATCAAGGGCACTGCATGATCAACTGTAGAATCAGATTCCGGTTGAAATGCAGCGGTTGCTGGAACGCAAGAGGGTGCCGGGGTAAAATGTTGTTGAAACTGTTGCCGGATTCCAGGTACTAGCGTCAAAAGTTGGCCGAGAGGTAGGGTGATAGATGCCTTGGATAAAATTTCCCAGGCCCGTTGAGATTGGTTATCCTACTCTTTTGAACTTGAAGTTTCTGCTGTTGCTGAAGTATCTGCTGTTATGTCTTCTGCCGATGGTTGTTCTACTGCTGCTTCTTTTTGTTGCATTCCTTCCTTTGCTGCCGAGGTTTGAGTCACCGGAATGGGTTCTGGGAAGACTGGTGGTTCTGTAGCGGTCCAGTTACTAGCCTTGTTATACATCCTATGTTGTTCTCGTATCCCTAGTTCAAATACTTCTACTGCTGGCTGCAGTTGTTTACCTGATCGGGTCTGGACTGTAGCAGTTTGTGTTTCCACCGGAGTAATTTGTACCATATTGGCCATTGGGGTTTGCCGCTCCTTCTTCCTTTGATCATACTCAGCTGCATCTTTGCAATATCTTCTAATGTGTCCGAATTCACCACAAAAATGACAACGTGGTGGTGGTAAATTGGGGTTTTCCGGTGGTGGTCCGTTCTGCCATCGGTTGGCATTATAATTGTTGTTCCTTTGTCCTCGGTAGTTCCGATATCCCTGTGGTTGATTGTTTCTCAGTTGCGGAGGTACATAGTGATTTGCTGCCTGCCCATGTTCTTGAATAACAGCATTGACTGTTGTTGTTCCCTGTATTCTAGCATTGTAGATACAATTTCCGGTGGAGTGTCCGGCAGTGTTGCAGATAGCGCAGAATGTTTGATTTAGCATATAGTTAGCACTTGTATGTCCTGAATTTTTGCACGTGGTGCAGTATACTTGCCTGGTTATATCTTCAGTCATATTTTTGTTTGTTCTTAACCATTCCAAGTCTTCTGAAAATCCACCAACCTTGGATTCCAGTTGCAAAGCCATGGCGATGACTGCATCTAATGTCATTGCTCCGACACATCTGATAATCATGATCTGCTTCAATTGCGGGTTTAAGCCATTGATAAACCACTGAGTGATGACATCATCAGGTAGATTAGCATGTGCCTGTGGTATCTGCCATAAATGTGTTCTGAAGAGAGTAGCGTATTCCTGGACAGTCTGATTTACCTTCTGTCGGTTGCTCTGTAGATACTCAAAGATTTCAGCAGGATTCTTCTTTAGTCTAAATCGTTGGAGGAAGGCATCTCGTACTGCATCATAGGTACCAAAATGATTAATGTCCTATTCCGTAAGCCATCTAGCCGCTTCATTGACCATCGTAGATTGAAAAACAATGGCTTTGTATGCCTGATCCGGTGGATGGTTGAGGATTGCATAACTTATCTCGAAAGTGCGTACGTGAGCATCTGGGTCATCTCCTGGGAATCCACCAAATTTCGTGTAGGTTACTCCTGTTGGAGGGAGCCTCGGTTGACCTAACTGTTGTTGTTGTTGTTGTCCGTTCATCGTGGGTGTCTCTGGTCCTGTATCTTGAGGTTGATTAGTTGAACTATCAGAATCTGGCTCGCCGGACAGCGTGCTTTCCGGTGTGCTGTTTTTGCGCAGGATACTTCGGATCTCTGCTTCGAATAAGTCTCCTTCCTTTTGGATATCTAATATCCGAAATCTTTCTTCCAGACACGCGGGTCTAGCTGAGGATTTTGCAACAAATGCTAATCCTTGACCGCCAGTTGGTGTTTCTATCACCGGAATATCACCGGAATGAGCTAACAGTCTCCCAGACTGTAGCGGTTTTTCGCTATTACTGATTTCTTTCCCTAGAGTTTGTCTAATCTCCAGTGGTGCCTTGATAGCTTCTAGAACTACTGTACTTTGGTTAGGCTAGGTCGAAGTAACACCAGTATGTACCAAAGGCGTTGATCGTTCCACCGGAATATGACCGGAATTAATTCTAGCGTCCTTAACTTGCTCGACCACTGAGTCTGGTCGCGTTATCCCTTCTTCTTCTATAGTTGTTTTTTGTACTTTTCTTGTTCCCGTTGTCTGGGTCCTAGGATACGTTACACCAGACCGAGTAACCGACATGTATCATTGCCCAGTGATATTATCTAAACAGTTTGCAACAATCTGGGTCTGTTGCTACTGTCAGTAAATCAAATATTACTGGATATTTGCTTCTTACAAACCGCTTAGCACTCTAATGCCACTTTCTCACTAGTAACTCGTATTTAATTTCTACTTTACCACAGAGATTGTTAAACAGTTGCCACTATCCCATCGTGGTCGCCAAATGTTAAATGTAAAATGAGTTATGGGTTAAACTGATACCGATTAAGCGTTCCTTCACGTTCTATTCATGCTCCTCTTTCACTTGGTTCCAAATCTTTAACTGCAATCGTTCTCTTAGCCACGTGGGTTCTTGGGAGTGGTAGGGGTCTGTTAGACAGAGGCCCTGTACTATTTTCCCAACTTTTCACATATTCATAAATAATCCATCACGTCTTAGCGCAGTGGTTGATTCTGACTACTGACAACTATTCGGCATGCGGAAACTTATCGTATACCGACTCAAGTCACAAGTTCCTACCACAATTGACAAACTTACCAATGCTTTTGTTCACTTACAGATCTTTACCGATACAAATTCTTCATAAGATCTGAATCCTCAGTGAACGCAGACTATTGTATCGAATCTGGCCACTTAACCAAAAAAATACTAAAAGACAAATGATTCACTTCGTCCTTACACAGTCTCTCGCAGGATGACAAACCACACTATTTCGTGACGGAAAAGATCCAGAACCGTATATAAGTTATCACCAAACAAACTCATAACACAAGACTACCGAATGGAATTCGGCATGATAGGATGAATGGTAGAATAGTTCGATGCGAATAGAATAGAACAGAACTCAATGCTCTCATCAATACTTCATACATGGTCTCAAATATGATGCTCGCCATTTCCCAAATTGGATCAATATAACAGACAGACAGAACACCTATACACACAATACTAGACTTGCAAGTTCCAAACACCTCGGTTCGAGACGTGATCAACCCACTCACTACAATACCCAACAGAAGCAAAAACGCTTCCCAAAAACTGCCGATCTTTACCGCTTTCCTTTGTGCGCTTTAAATAGAAGTCTGCTACAATGTTTCCGCGAATCCACTTTTTACGGCACCTGTCCGGGTTCATCCGTCCCGGTTCGGCGGCCCTCTAACAATTGCAATAAGCATAGAGCAAGTGGGATCTTTGGAGAAAATTCATGAATTCTTGGCAAAATTATATTTGAGCTTGAGTCTTTCTAGCTTGAGAGAAGATCATTTTGAGGTGCATGGACACACCATGTTTGACTCAATTGTTTAAGCACATTTGTCTACATTGAAATTTGGGCTCTTCTTGTGCATTATCATGTAGTCTTACATCATTTTTTGTGTAAGTAGAGAATTCATCTTATCATGCAAAAGATAAAGTGTGATTATGGATGAAAATTATATAGACTTGCAAAGCTAGAATATCAAAGATTGGCCCTTTTACCATGTTAGTTAATATTAATATAGTCCCACTCAAGCTCTATTTACCAGGCACCATGAGAATAAATGTAATTTTTCATGTATGCATGTTGGAACGATATTGGATTTCACCATTGATGATAGAGAGACTCTGTACTTCACCATCTATAAATATTGAGGATGAAGAAGAGTTTGAAGTTTATGCCATCTAACTTCAGAATCTCGTAAGGAAGATTGGAATACTTTGTTACGTGTAAAGAGTATGGCATGAGTGATCCTACTTGAAAACTTGTACAAAATCTTCAAAGAGCACCAATCCAAGTTCATGAGTTCTAAAAGAAGAATTGAATGAAGCCCACATCAAGGAACATGTTTGCTCCTCATGGAACATGTTGCTTGAGGTGGAGGTGATATCATGGACACAAAGGAAACCACTTCCATGTTGGATTTCACATGATTTCTATATCTCATAATTGGTAAATAATTTTTGAACTCTAACATTAACATCATGTTAGAGTTGTGCAAAACCATCATGAATGATTGCATTCTTACCATTTTTCGACATCAAGGGACCTTTTTTTCACTCGATGGCATCATCACTTATATCAGCAAATCATAACCACCTTAATGACATTGCACGTGAACGCCTATATCAGAAGGGTCTGCCCACATTGTTGCTGAATCTCGTCAATTTGGGTATTGGGAGGTCAATAATTCCCGTTATCCAAGTAAGTAACTTCCAAGCTTGAAATCATGTTCTTCTTAAGCTCTTTTTTAAAGTTTTTTCTAGCCTAGTTTCTAGACATCAATTATTGTCATATTCTAATCTCATAGTATGACATCCTCCAATTTTATATCTTTTAATCTATTTAATCTCTTTGAAGGAAGTTCTTGTAATTCTAATATTATGTCTCATAACTAAGATCTAATGTTGTGGAATCTCTTGTGTCATGTCTATATCATTAACTCATACTTATCACTCCTGAGTTGTGGGACTCCTTTTATCAATGCTATATTTTCCTATTATTTGTCCTGCGTAGGTAATCTGGTTTTGAAAATTACATTAGTAGAAGTCTTGTTTAGTGAAATAAAAGGGTACAATCTATTGATCCCCTAAGAATAGCTATGGATGTATATATGTATATATGTGTCAATGTACGTGTCTGTGCCTGTATATATGTATGCATTTTTGTATGCTAATGAGTATAGTTTTACGTAGGATATTTATGTATGTATATCCGTAGCTTTGTGTATATATTTGGCTTTCCGTGCATATACATGTATGTAATTATTTACGGATATATGTATGCCCGTATTTGAACATACATATATGCGTTTGAGCCAACAGTTATTCCTGCTGACTCTCGGTTCCGCGTATATATTTACCTTAAGTTTCACGTTTCTTAGTGCATGGTTACCTTCAAATTTTTAGTAGTAATAGAGCTAAGGTCAGTCTTGCTGCGGTTTAGCTCCCTAACTTTATCGCAGCATGCATATTTTAAAACCAGAAGGAATGATTATGTGATGCTTTATTTCGGGATTTTCCAAAGTATTGATAAATGTTTAACACTCTCCAGCAAAGTCAAGAATTCTACACCTTTCAGAGTAAAGTTTACATCTGTCGATTTAGGATCTTCTCCATTGTCCAATACAGTGTTTCATTTTTCCGTTTCAGTAACTCTGTTTTTGGACAAAGAATTATTGAAAAAAAGTGAATGAAATAGTTCATTATTGCTTAAAATGATTTTTCTTTGTCGACTATCAGAATCTTTCTTTGTGATTAAATTAATTTTACGATGAAAGTTGTATTCCTTAAGTGAGAATATTTTCCGATCGAAAAGCTGCCCTCGCAACATAAAAGAATTGTGATAGAGATTTTGATGAGGATCTTGTGGATGTAAGACAAAGATAACAGGAATATACTTCTTTCACATTAGTAAAAATTAATTTGAGAGCTCTCACAATATATTTTTTTTAATAGTAAAAAAAAATATTAGATTTCCACAAGACTAGGTCTTGTACTGTACATTCTATAGTGGCACTCATTTTTGCAGCACTAAGTAATAAATAACACAAGGTCTTGTATTACACATTGTACAGTGGCACTCATTCTTTTGCAATCGTTAAGACACCTTTTGTGGCCTCAAATGTGGAATGAAATCAAATAATATATCCATTGTTGCGACACTTGCAATGGATCTATGGTATCTCTCCATAAACCTCGTTGTCTTTTGCATTAATCCACTCACGTTCAAGCTCGCTCTCTCTCTCTCTCTCTCTCTCTCCATTAATCAACTCACCTTCAAGCTCCGGTTACCAAGTACTTTCTCATTTGGAATGATATGACATTAGTGGTCATACTTGCAGACTTGTAGAAAATCAGCAATCAAGGTTCATGAACTCCATAAGAGAAACGCAATGAACCCCATCCCAACGAACATGAATACTCATTGTGGAAATCATCGCTTAAGGGGCACGTGTTATCATTCAAACAAAGAAAACCCTCATGCATCTCATATCTCATGTGAGTTTGCATACTTCATGATTGGTGATTAGTTTTAAAACTATAACATCACCATCACATCTATACCATGATGAAGCCTTAAGAATGATTTTTGCATATCCACAAGATTGTGATCCTTAACACTAGTAGCTAAGTTTTTCAAGTGATTTCAAACGTGGAAGATCCATCTTTAGGTATTTTCCATAGTTTTATTTGGAAAAAGGGATTCTGCTTGATGGATGTATGGATGATTTTGTTATACGATAAATCCATAAATGGTCATCAAACCAATCATTCTAATGGTAGTTGATATTGAAACAAAGATATTGTTCTAGAATGGGACTCAAGAGTTTGATTTCGCAATAAATCTATGGTTGCTGGAATGTAAGAAGTCTAACTTGAACACTAAGGAGTTTGTAAAGACTCTTCCAAAATCTTGATATGAATCATGGGCCTCAATCACTAGCAATTTCAAAAGGAAATGCAAGTAACCTAAGATGTATATATGAAAAAGTCTACCTATGATTGCACTTGTGATTTGCTTGTTCTTTGAAATCTGAGATGCCATGTGAGAACAAGTATTTCATGATGCTTATCTCACTTTGGTATGCCTCTAATGAAAATCAGATACAACAAGGACCATGGTTGTGCTGGAAGAGGAAAAGATTGCAAGAAACCAAGAATGTTTATGGGAAGGTACTTCAGCTCTATTGCAACTCTTTCATAGGTCTAAAAGCATTATCTGACTATGTTTGACATTTGAGTCCACCAAAAATTATCCTAAAATAATATGTATTATCATATAAAATTCGAAATGATGTACAGGAAGGTGACCATTGCATTTTTGGAGTGCTTGGTTTCAAAGTTTCTCTTGAGGAATGTAGATTAAATTCCTGTATTACAATAGTCCATCATTTTTTTGGAACTCATTTATGTTATGAGCTTTCCCTCCTTAAAATTTATGTTGGCATTACAAAGTATTCATCGTGTAGTAGAGAATCATCAATTAGATGTATCAAGATAGAATCTTCTTGAAGTCATGAGGATATAGCTTCTAATAGGATATGTTTTGGCTTGACTAAGAGAATTTCATATTTATCAAAAGCTTCTTCCTGTTTATTTGATCCAAGGTACCATGATTCTCAAAAAGGCATTTGATTGATATTTTTGGCATCTTGGATGGCATGTCATCTCAAAATTAAGTTTGTATAAGAAGTTAGTCCATCAAGATTTTCTTTTATTGATAATGTAGATGGTCATGAAGGAACTCTAAATTGTTATGAAATACATTAGGGAAAAAAATGAACCCTGCATGGGCCTTTTGGATTAAGGAGTGATTAGTGATGGACCAATGAGAGGAGGGTGGTGGACACAGTCTATAGCCTATAAATCACTACGCTGAAGGGGGATGAGGGGACAGGATTCCCCTATGTTCAGGTTTTGCCTCTAGAGAGAGAAAGGAATCTCGTAACTTACCTGGGCCCAAAAATTCAAAATTTTCAAAAAGTTATAAAACTCATCATAACACCATTTAATGGTCCCCAACCACTTTTTAGGATCAAAAGTGCTATTTTTGGGTTCTAAATCAAAATCCGTGCATGAACTGAAGTGAAAAAAGTGACTTTTTCAAAAATAACTCAAAATGCAACTTTCTCCCTCCAAAACCTCCCATTTTCATACCCAGGTCCCAAAAAGTCATCTCTTTCCACTACTTTCTCTCCCTAGCACACCATTGCAGCTCCTGCATCTCCATTTCTTTCTCTATGCATCATCTTCTTTGAATTCCTACTGTCATTTCCATAGCCTGATCTCCAATGGAGAAACCTAAATCTCATAGACGTCCAAAAGATGAGGTTATCGCGATAAAATGTCACAATATCAAGGCTCCAGAAGGATTTTGGTTAGGACAGGAGTTCTGCAAAGGTGCATGGGTGTACATGCAACCCTCTGGTGTTGGTCCTCACCGTGTGAGAGATCGTGGAAACTTGGATCTTCATTGGAAAGGGAAGTTACTAGGCTTCAAAAAGCTCAAAAATGGTGAAACTGTTGCCATTGTACAACATGTGTTCACAATGTCAACCATGAAATTGGAAAACTCAAACAAAATGAGATATCCTATCAACTGTAAGTATTACTCATTGACTTTTGTCCAAATTTCAGAATATACCTAGCTAAGTTGTGTATTTTTTTGTTGTAGACATATTTCCTTCTACCTTGGTGGAAGAACAACCACTTCATAGTCTTACAGGTACTTTCCAAGCATTGCATGCAGATGTTGGGTCGATAGTCTTTCCACAAGCCCGTCCTGCTCAGCTATTATGTGAGAGAGTTTTCTTTTACACACATACATATGTTGTACCCTCTTCATCAAATGATTTTGGCAAGTTAGAGATGATTAAGGTAGATTCTCTCTTAAAGCTTGAGTGGCCGCAACCTGATGTATGGACATTAACATCTTTGAAGCATAAGATGGTGATGGACATACACAACTCTTTGAAATTTACAAGAGTTTCAAGATCTATAGGATTACATTGGTGTGTTCCTGTTCATTGTTTTGTACATTTATTTCAGATATTCACAATTCTAGAGACGTCAACAATGTTCATGTTAAAAGATATCACGTATGAGCAGGTAGAGTGTTTGCTAGGTGAAAAATGGGGACTTGTAGAAGGATGCACCAAAGGGGATAGATACATTTGTAAAATTGGTGCAAGAGGCATAGGATTTCGATACTTGAAACATCGTACTTCATTGTACATTAGATTCTATTATGATCGTTGGATGTGTAAACTTGGTGAATGGATACCATTACAAAGTTCTGAGGGTGTTTTAATTTCATTTGAAATTAAGATAAATCTACCCAACAATGAAATGGAAGTTATTTCAGTAAATCATCATTGGACTCTTGCCAACGTGAGAGAACATCTAGTAATCATGGGATTTGAGGATCTGGATCAATCAAAGTTCAGAATACAAGGGCATAAGGTAAGTAGCATATGGTATTTCTTCTTTTGTTTATACAAATTCTTACACTCAAATATGTTCATTTAAAGTTTTCTATTTGTCTGCAGATTGGTAAGAGGTTGGAGGATAAAATTAAAGTCCTCCTTGAATGGAGTGTGGATGGAACTCAACTTTCATTGTCATAGCTCAAGGACTATTTGAGTGCTACAGTGTACACACACCTATGTTCCATTTATAATCCTACATCTGCAACAATGTATTTAACATGCAAGACATGTAGCATGTAAAATTTTTTGATCTCAATATGATGTACAGTTTGCCAAATCTTTGGTTTTTCCAATGGCAATTTATTATACTTTTAAAGTTCTGAGAATTTTTTTTTTCTATTGTGTTGTCGTGTATCTTATTCTGGTTAATGATTCTGTTCAATCTTTTTATGAGCAAAAGTTTTTTTTCTGAGAGTTCTGTGCATGATTGTTTTATTTGAAGGTATCAGTTCTAGTTTTAAAATGGGTCCCACTCACTTTAAAATTTTGAAACTACTATAAAAGCAACACTTATTCTCTCATTTCTCACTTTTGCAACCAAGAAGAGCTACAATCACTAGCAGAGTACGCACACAAGCTAGCATCACGCGCAATGGCTGCCGCATCCTCCAGTACCCTGCAACTCAAACGTCCACGTGAACTCTTCAATGAGTTCTTGGAATCAACTGAGTTCAAAGGTCAGAACCACTTGTATGACCTACTGTCTAGGGTCCCTGATCTAGACAAAACAATTCAACTGAACTCTGATGTGCTCAAGGAAATCATAGAGTTCCTTGAGTACTACATCTTGCGTTTTTCTATAGAAATACCGCCTTATGAGGGTAAATGGGTTCCATGTGACCTTCTACTCTACATACATAGAGGCGATGAAGCCTTCATGAAGCGCCTTAAGCGCTTCATGGCAATTGCGGAAACTGCTGGGCACTTACTAGATGACTCTGTGCCATTAGTAAAAAAACTTAACAAAAAGAAGAGGATGGGTACAAAGTACCTATCCTACACTGCAACAACATATTTTATTATTAATGAGGAGCCGGAACCTACACCTGTTGAGCTCCCCAACCTTGCCACTGGGGGTTTTGTTAAGGAGAAGAATGAGCCTCAACCAGAGGCCATAAATTTTTCCAAAGAAAGCATTACAATCCACCAAGAATTCCCTGGTGGTGTTGAGGATAAACTACATGTGCAATCAAGCATGGAGGAGGCCCCCCCTTCAAATCTCAACCCCTCTGAGCCCACATTACCAGAGGTGGAACTTGAATATCTCTCCTGCATCGTTGTGGATGGAGAGGAATTTATTTTACTCCATGACATTGAGAAGGCATTCGGTCTACGTCTAGATGAATGCTTGAGTATTTTCTCCACAATGTCAGATGTTCCACTTGACAACACATCTGACATACTTGAAAAGAAGTCCATCCCACTTGGGGATTCTGTGGCAGACACCATATCAATGGTGTGTGTTGATATTTTAAATGATGACAACAATTCTACTACAGAGGAGGAGTTCAGTGCAGCACAGGAGAGGATACTGAAGCAAAAAATTCCTACATCCCATGTAGCAGAGCAGAGTGGCATGGCCCACTCTAGCATTGATCTTGATGCCCCTGGAAGAGGGGAGGAAGAAGACAAGCTTCATGATGTAAGTGGTAATTGAATTAAATAAATTGATAATTTTAAGTTAACATTGTAAGAGCTTGAATTCTCATTTGTTCTTAACAGGAAGCAATTGAGCTCGACAAGTTCGCAGCAAGGTCTGGTGGGGATCGAGCTTCTCGTGGGAGTGGTGCATCCTTGGCAAACTACATCGGAAAGTTGCCAAAGGATGATTTTGTTATCATACACAAAGACTACAGTCCCGATGGGCGCTTCATCACTTGGTGCTTGAAGGCCCTTAGCAAGATTTTGTGTTTATGTACAATTACCCAAGGCACTAATTGTGTCATTTTGGTTAGGAAATCCTTAGTTGTAACTACTTTAGGACTTAATTTTAGAGGGAAAGTATTAGGGCAAATAGGTATCGCCATGAGTCTTGGAATGCAAGACCCCCATGTAATATCAAGATCTGTATTGACTTACCAGCTGCCTCAATCTCTCCAAAGGAGAAAGAAAGTTGTGGAGAAATTGAAGGCAGCTGAGAAATGATGTAATGTCTTGATAATACAAGCTTTTTTTTTCATCATTTGTCTAGTTCTGTTTATGAATGTGCTAAAAAATTGAACTTATCTTCTCTCCACAAATTGTATCTAATTGGGGGTCTTTGTATTTTGCTTTGGTCCTCTGTATGATTATATGCTTAAAAAAGGCCAAAAAAGCCCCAGCCACAGAAACGCGGGAAACAGCCCTGCAAATTTTTGCAGGGCTGTTTCCCGCGTTTCTGTGGCTGGGGCTTTTTTGGCCTTATGTAGTGTTTTTAGGTGCTACAATACATAGGAAACTATGTAATTTCAGATTTTCAATTGGTTTTGGTATTATCAGGACCAGAAGTTTTCAGTAGGGTATAAACTCAGCCTTTAGTAGCTAAAGATCTCAATTCCTATAGGGTATAACCTCTTAATACCTAGACCCTTGCATCTCTACCATATGTCTTATGCTTACCAAAGACCAAATATTGCAAAAAAAACCCCAGCCACAGAAACGCGGGATTCAGCCCTGCAAAAATTTTGCAGGGCTGAATCCCGCATTTCTGTGGCTGGGGGTTTTTTGGTGTTAAAAAGACATGTTGCACACCACTATGTAGAAAAGGAACATATCTAGTCATAAAACAATAGGCAAGTGCATGCATGTTTAACTGAATCCATATATAACTGACTGAAAGAGAGAGAGAGAGAGTGAGAGAGAAAAAAGAGACAAAGAATATAAGTCAAAACAAAATTTTCTATTATCCATTGTATTACATCGCAAAGTAGCCTATCATAGGGTATAATATACACATCATGGGTTATTTTCTCTAATTCTTCTTGCTAGCTGAATGTCCTTCGGTTGTATGGTTACTCTCTTGGCATGGATAGCACAGAGGTTAGAGTCCTCAAGCATGGAGATGAGGTAGGCCTCAGCTGCCTCTTGAAGTGCTTCAAGTGCTATCCCTTGTACTCTTAGACCTGTTTGGTAGCTTTGTAGTTCCTCTTTCACTACCCTTGCAAAAGCTCTTCGTGGTATGAGTAGTTCAACGGACTTTTGGTAGTGTCGTATTTCTGCAAAAGCCCTGCAGTGCTTCCTTCGTCTTTGTGGAGCTCTTGGGTTGGGAGGTATGTTTGGCTGGCGTTGAGGTCGACGTCGAGGTTGATAGTTTTTTTTTCTCCGATGTACACGATGTGAGGGCCCAGCTTCATCTTGCACATTTTGTTGTTGATGTGGTTGTTGACTTTGCTCTCTTTCCTCCTCTGTTGGTATTTGCCCTTGTCCTTGTGGAAGTGTCTTACCTCCATGTGTCACCCTATGGCTCGTTGGTATTTGCATATCATTCCATGGTGGTTGATTGTTGCTTTCCTCATATGGGGATGACTCTTCATCGCTCTCTGGTACACTCCTTCTGATCAACTTCTGTTTGGGTCTTGATTTGATGGGTGTCCTTGTTGGTGGCTCATCATCTGAAATGGCCTCTGATCGTCCTTGAGTATAATAATCTTGTCTATTGGAAACTTCATTTTCTCGCACTGAATTGCTCCCAGGTGGTGTGCCATTGTGTGACACAGGCACAGATGTGCTCTGGGAACCACTTCGAGGCCTTTGGGGGGGTTGCAACCATGGTGGGCGTTGTGTCCCTAGATGAGGGCTAGGAAAGAAGACGCGATCTTTCCTTGCAGTTTGCTTGGTGCGTGCCATTCTCTTGAGTTGCAAAAAGTGTGAAATGAAGTGAGTTCTCTCTATTTATAGAGTTTTTTAAAAAACTGTTTGTTCACACTAGAACGGACAAAACCTGTTTAAAACCATACAGAATATTATATATTAAATAATAACACATTGAAATCAAGATTACAATAATCATATGTATTACCACATAATGGGAAATAGCGAATTCACTTTACTTCCAAGCTGAGCCTTCTCGTTGTCTCCTTGCACGCCACTGAGCATGATGAAGAGGACCTAACGATGACTTCCATTTCTCACTGGCAATGTTGTGTTGCATCTTTCTTGCAAGTTTTGCCAATTTTGAATCCCTAAGTCGTTCCACAAAAAACTTTCTCGAGAATGTAGTGCGGTAAAACCAATTAAACATCTCCTCCATGTAGTTTGATTGCATTGGGCCACCACCATGTCGGGTGTTTTTGAAGTAGACACCCCTCGCTTTGTAGTGTGACTTTTCCATTCCTTGGGTACTGAAAATCTCTAATGACCCATATCGATGCATGAAAAAAGCTCCATGTGCAAACAAAATATGCTAAAAATTGTTAAGTACATTGGAAAAAGGTAAGTGCAATGAACACTTGTAGAAGAAGATTACACTTACAATGTAGTGTGTTATATTGCTCTCTCCCCAACATTGAATGAAACACTTGGTGAACTCCACTAATGTTTCTTGAAACATTTGACGTTGAATAGCACTAGACCTAGTCAGACCCATTAAGCCTACAACCTTATCAAAGCTCGACCAAACTTTCTTTCTCTTATTACAAAGATCAACTTGAGAGTCATTGTCTGTTGTGATCATGCATAGGTCTTTCCACAGCTCATAACGTTCATTATTTTGAGTGCTAGTACCTCTTCTAAAAAAATGTCTTGCTTTATTCCCTGTCATTGACACTTGTTGCAAGCTATCTTGAGATTCTCCAACTTTCTTAACAACTAGGGTTACATTTCCACCATGACAACCAATTGAATTAAGAAGTTCCTCCAATTTCTTTATAGCTTGAATAGATTTATCAACTGGCTTCATGGCAAATGCGTATTCTATATGGAGCTTCAATAGTCTATCAAAAATTCTCATGAAGGCATGCAAGGTGCAAAAGTGGACATTGACTAAAGGGAATGGAATAATGGGATTCCAATCCTTATCTGACATGTCACGATTAGGTGTACCTAACATGGGACACCTCATTAAAGGTGTATCCCATTCAGCAGATGGAGTTGCATCTGTGTCATCAACTAAATCATCTATGTTGTTTTGTTTTCTCTTTGTTCGTTTATAACCTCGTGTACAATATGGACAAGGATAGAGAGTAGATGCACCTTGTTTGCACCCTAACATGCATTTGATAGTCTTTAAGTCTCCACCTAAGTGCCACTCTACTTCAAAATCACCAAGGCTTTCTACATTGATTTTGGCACCATGAATTTGACAAGTTATCACCTCTGTGATCCATGGGATCCTATTGAAAATCCATGTAAGAACATCATTGGATTCTTTAGGTACTTCAATAGCACCTAACCACCATATATCTTTCTCTGATTGGACACTATATGTAAAGTGATGGGTAGATTCTTCACTATCATCAATAATAGCATGGGCCATAGCTTCGTTCATGAGTGTCACACTAAGTCTCTCCATACGGCGTCCCTTTATGATTTGACATTCGTCTAGCTTCAATACAAACTTGAGTTTGGAACCACAATCTACATCAAATAACAAACATTATATTATTAAAAATACTATGAATGTCATTATCAAAACAATGGATATACCTTGAAGTGTGGATTTGTAAAATTTAACCATTTCCTTTTGGAGCCTCTCCAAATTGACAAATATGTTGTTGTACTTTGTGTAGATGAATCCCTGTCTAGATGTGTTTTTCAACTCTTTCTTTGATGTAGATGAATGATAAATGGATGCAGGCATAACATCTTCTATATGCAGGTAATTGCCAAGAGTATTGGCTACATCCTCATTGGTTATCTTCTTCCTCACAGATACCTTGTAAGGGCATGGAAAAATGCTCTGGAAAATACCTTTGTTTTTTAGAGCCTCCTTCAAAAGATTGTACAATGCAGTGTACGCTCTAGTACTAACACCTGCTTCATCACATACCATCTGTACCTCACTAGGACTAATAATATCTTCTAAGTTGCCTGCAAAATCTTTAATCACTTGGGTTTTGATGTGATTTCCTATTGGTGACTCCAAGATCATAAGCACATGTTTGTTGCTAAGACAAGAATTCAGAAACTTCAATTGATCCTCCATTGTTGAGGAAGCACTCGCATCTTCAACAAATGACCTGCACAATAAGAATCTCAATCTAAAAGTCTTTTAACATAACTAAACAAAGGAAATACATACCTAAGTGCGTAAACACGTCGCTTCCGTGCTCCACCACCAGTTGAAAGAGCTTGAAAGGATGATAATGGTCGTTTCCTAAATCTCATCCCAAGTGGAGTCTCTTTTAGTTGTGTAAGATTGGCTTTCAACTTTGTAATTGTGCTCTCCTTTTCTTCCACATCTTGTTTGAGACTATTATTGTGCTCATCCAAAGATTTGATAGCACTTTCTAAAGTGTGTATAGCACTCTCTAAACTGTGTATCTTGAAATGGTTGTGATGACATTGTTGCATCCAATAATTTGCTATAGATGTAGAATGGTTAGACAATCGCTTGCAATAGCCTAGGAGTCCATCTTCACCGGAACCAAGGAATTGTAGAAATGTGGAGATAGTATGGAATCTAGGATGAACATTAGCCATTGGATCCAAGGGATACAAAGCACCATGGACCCAAAGATCAATATTCTTCTCTCCAGCTGCACGTCGTGCATTTTGAGAATCTATGTCATTGCTACCTCTAGTTGTTGGTGCAAATTCTGTAGGAACACGAACATGTACACTCTTTGAGTGAGGAGCACGCGCTGGTGCTGGTGTCATGTTCGTAATACATGTGAGCACCATGATGTTCCAAAACTCCAGCACCGAATGGGAAGAAGCACACAGATGGCTGGAATGGCTAGTACAGTAGCTATGTGCAAGAAAAAAAGTGTTTTTTGGTATGTGGATAGGTCAAAATGACTTTTTTCAGTATGTTAGAGGGAAAATGAGTTTTTTTTCAAAAATTCATGTTTTGGGGCAACCAAAGTTACGAGTTTGATGATGTGGCACTTAACTTTTGGAGGGATTTTGAAAAGTATGTTTTTTAAGTATTTTTTATAAAAATAAGTCTAAAAAAATTAAGTTCTGACATATACATAAAAGTATGGGCCATTTTGAATAAAGAATAGCTGAAAAAGAGACTTTTTCAGAAAACTCATTTTTTTATTCATAAAGATGGACGGATTTGATGAGGTGGAAAGTGGTTTTTCTCTCTCTCTATGTGCAGAAGAGAGAGAAGGTCCTAGCTCAGCCTAAAAAAAAGCCTACTTCAGCCTACCAAAAAGTGCTCTATTAAATGCACTTGTCCCCTTAACAAAGTACAAGATTAAGTTTAATCCCTAAAAATTAGGAATCCTTACAAGGCCCATGCAGGGTTCACTTTTTTTCCTAATGATGTACACAATAACTTTACGGGGTTCTTGTTTTAGATGGTGGTGAGAGGTATCAAATGCATCAACATTGGAAGAAGTTATTTTTCATGGATTTCATAATTTATCTTTAGATGAAAAAATTTCCTTGAATGATATGTGATTGGATGAAGTTGTCCATTGTGATATAGAACTTATACCAACGCAAGTTCTAATACATCTATATCCAAGAAATAATGTTTGGTCACATCAAGTTGAACTAGGATTAGGGAAATGGTGAATGATGACCTTAATTTCTAAAAGAATTTTTCAGCTTCTTTGTTACATCATAATTTTGTGATTCCTTCACTATCTTCAAGTAATCCCTGATGTATATTCCGTATAAGTTGGAAAAGACTAAGAAACATTTTACATCAAAAACACATGAAGGTCTTCTCCAAAAAAGCATGTTCTTGATCTTCTTAGGATCCATGAGATTCTTTTTTTAGAGAGAATTTAGCCTAGGGATTCCACTTCTTTTTATGGAAAGTGAAGTTCTCTAATTTTTTGTACAAAACATTTTCTCTGAGTTTCTCTATAATAAAATTTTAGATATCATCTAGGTACATGCCTACAAAATCATCTAAATATTATCAAAACATATCATTTATAATGCATTTGAAAAATTTGCAGCATTTTTCAAACCAAATGTCATAAATTTATATTGAAAATTCTCAACCTTTGTTTTCGACCTTATTTCCATGTGTATCTACATGATTGCATCTTCATTTTGCATATGAGAGACACTCCATTTTCATTTCATTCCAGTTTAACTTGTATCTCATTGTATTTGGGTACCTTCCCATTTGCTTCTACTAGTGTATTCATTCTCTTTTCAAGAGAAGCATCCCACATATGATGTACATTTGAGAGACCTCTCCAAATCTATATAAGGAGGGCCTCTCCACCGTTTTGTTCTTGGTTAGAAGCTTGAACAACCTAGACCATGATCTTGGCGAGGTCATGTCTAATCCATGTTAGTTTACACATTTTTTGGTCTATGCACTTTGAGTTCCTCACACTCTCTCTTTTCATGACTACAATCATATTTTCATTTTTCTTCAATGTGTAGCCTCTGCATGGTATCAGAGCATTAGGTGGAGGTCTTGGTGGTAATTTTGGTAGTCATTTTGGAGATTATGTTGGTGGTGGCGGTGGTGTTTGAGTGTTTCTGGCTCTTTTTCTCGTCATTGAGAGAAGCTTTTTCCATCAATCTACACTCTTTTGGGCCTCACTTTGACCATTTTTGCATCCTCCCACCATGTCTTTCATCCTTATCTTACCCTTTTCCCCATTTTCCCTCACACCCACCCTCTCTGGTGCCAAAATTTGATAGTTCACTTCATTTCTTTTGTCATGTTGTGGATTTGATAGTCACTCTCCAGTCATCGAAGTGTTTATACACACTTGTGTAGCATTTATGGTGCATTCTAGAATCTATAGTGTTGCTATGTTGAGGGTATTTTTGTGTAAGCAACATATCAATCATAGCCTTTGTGATACCTCTTTGCTTTAAAGCAACCATAACCACTAATTTGATGATATTCGTATGGCTTATTGGACTTTATTAAGCGTTAATAATTCCACCTTCGCATACACTATATTTGTGAGTCCTTTTTTCTCCATATATATCTCCTCCATGGCTTCTCTCCTGCAACACCTTTATTTTATGGCATTATTTTTCTCGCCAAGAGTAGGATTGTCACATTTGGAGAGCAACATCTTTGCTTGTGCACATGAATGTGTTGAGTTGTTGAGGAAAGAGGAGCATTTCCCATCAATAGTAGAGCATGCACCCTGTCAGGTCAAGTCTTTCTCTATTACTACACCAAAGCAACCACGCAATAATCATTGACAAGAGCTTTATTAGGTAGTTACACATTGTCATTTTCTTGCAGGAAGTGTGAACATCCCTCGACAATACATCAAATCACATACCAATGACAACTAGCATGTATAGTGTGGAGAAGCACATGCGATTCCCTCTTGTGTCAGATGAGAGTAAAGAATATTGAACAGAATATGACAATAATATATGGTGTTTCAAATCTCTTGGGTGTTTAATCAATCACATGGCTATAGATCTCATAATAGCAACATCAACTCACCACCTATAGTTGTGCACGTCATCAACTCAACTACTTCCTACTCTTCATTCATTATTTATAGTTGTTCCATCTCACATAATATATATATATATATATATATATATATATATATATATATATATATATATATATATATATATATATATATATATATATATATATATATATATATATATATATAGAGAGAGAGAGAGAGAGAGTTATAGAGAAAATAGAGAGAGAGTGAGTTATATATATATATATATATATATATATATATATATATATATATATATATATATATATATATATATATATATATATATATATATATATATATATATATATATAGAGAGAGAGAGAGAGAGAGAGAGAGAGAAAGTTATAGAGAAAATAGAGAGACCTCTCTACAATCCCATAATGTTTTGTGCCATATACTATCTAAGAAGCCCTCTTAAACTACTTAGTTAGTAAGAATCGATCAAGTTGACTAAGATTGATACGTGACATTGTTATTGTTGACCACGATTGCCACCTATTGTTGTTTGAAATCACTAGTCTTTGAAAGAGCATCAGAGCATATTAGGCATTTCACATAAAAAATAACTCTACTTTCACCATATGTGGATTGAGGATCATCATAGCGATCACTCTGCCAAGGATAACACTTAGTAAAATGGACATGAGGGATGCAGTAAGAGTTAGGAAGCAATAACACAGACATTTGTGGAAGCATGGCTCTCTTGTGTAACCTTAAACCTCTACTCCTTTGTGCAACTCTCTAGAGAAAAAGAGAGAGATCAAGCTATTGTATTGTTGTGAAGGTCTGTGAAGACACAAAGTTGTGTGGTTGCATTTTAAGACTACTCGCTCTATTTGGAGTGGAGAGAGAGAAATGGAAATTTATAGGTCCTCTCTCATGCCTTAAAAACAAAACCATGGGTCCTTCTCAATAGAATAAGGATTGAGCTAGGACAACCTCTCTCATTGCATGAATCCATCAAAGTTTAACAAAGTGTAGTGCCAGTCTCTGCAGTGCAACTACTCTCTAGAGATGGATGAAGTGGAGAGGGAGACGGCTTTGTTTACTAACATGTGCCATCTGACTAGGGCTAGCTTCATTGCATTATGAAACCATTCATGATGTCAAGAGGGTGCAAGTGCACAAAAAATGTACCCATTTTTCCAACTCAATTTAGCATAGTTGCTTAGTATTTTATGCTTGTGTAAATTCTTCTTTTATAATTTCCACATGATAGCATCAATTCTTTATTGATATGTTCTTCTCCCTTGATTAATCATAATTTTAGTTTCTTTCTTCTATCCTCTACCATTATTTCTTTAACCTTCATTCATTTACCTTCATCTTGTGTAGCTTCCTTGATATGTCCATGAGTTGATAGCTTCCATTCTTCAACTTTGTGTTCATTAGAAAAATTCCTTCCCATTGTGGTTGGAACTTTGTATCATGTGTGTTTTTAAAAGGAGCATCATACCTTAGAACATTCTATTAGCCGTTCATCCTCTAGTTGTTTGTTAAATTCCTCCCTTCTTTTCTCTGCATGATTGATGTAATGTTCTACTGGAAGCTCCTTTTTCATACTCAAGTGTTGTAGGTCTGTAAGACTTTTTTGGATTACATCTTCTTCACTTTCTGTACTTTCTTTAAGCATTACATGGAGACTTGGGATCTCCACTTCTATTGGTAACAAGGCTTCTTTTCCATACACTAAATGTAAAGGAGTGACTCCTAAGGATGCCTTGTAGGATGTGTGATATGCCCATAAATCTATATTGAGGTGTTCTTTGGATTCCTTAGGATGCTTCTTTACGTGCTTACTAATGATTTTACAAAGACTTCCATTGGTCTTTTCAACAAGACCATTACATTGAGGATAATAGGTTGTGGAGTATCTATGCCTTATGTTTCATCTATTTAATAGATCACTCAAAACATTTTATCTAAAATGTGGACCATGATGAAACACTTTCTCTAAAGGTATTCCGAATCTGTAGTATATGGAATCATAAATGAGCTTCCCAATATGTTGTGTTGTGGTTCTTTTTGTGCATTCTACTTCTACCCATCTAGTCATGTAGTCCACTCCCACAATGATGTATTCTTTTTTATAATTCTGCCCTTGGTAGGGGCCCGATTGATCCCCATTTCTTGAATGGACCATAAGATACAAGTAATATCCTTGGTTCATTCATAAGCCTCTTATTCCCCTTAATATGATTTAGGTCACTACCTTCATAGCCTATTGAAAAATCCACTTTACTTTCTTCTATAGGTTGTGCTAGTACATATCCTAGAGAAAAGTTAGAATCAATCATAGATACATGAAGGATCGAATTAAATTGAGGGGTTTTTAATATAGATATTGTGACTAAATAAGTTTTAAGAGCTAAAAAAGCGTTTTCACATTCATCAAACCAATAAAGTTTAGAAAATTATGCATACAAAGTTTTTGCAATATCGGTAAATTTATACAAAAGCTTCCTATAGTATCCACAATGTCCCATAAATGTTTTTGATAATTTTACATTCTTCCTTGCCTATCAAAAAATAAACATTTTTCACGATTCATACAACCTCTAAAGGTTCTACATTTTCTGAGTAAGACTCTTGTAAATGATCCTCTCTTTTATTAGAAACAATGAAAATAGCATCTATATATATTTCCATCAAATGTCTTAGGAAATATTTAAACAAATGGCACAACATCGTTTGGAATGTGGTTGGTGGGTTAGTCAAACCAAATGGCATAACCATAAATAAATATACACCCAACCCACTAGTAAAGGTTGTTCTATTTTGATCTTTTCAAGAAATAGGAACGTGATTATATCAACCCATACAAAAACCTCTAAACGTCGTTTCCAAAAACTCTTTATATTAAATTATTAGTTATTGGTAGTGGATAACTATCTTTAATAGTTACAACATTCAAATTCTTAAGGTTTATACAAATCCTAAGTTTGCCATTCTTTTGTGATACTACCACTATTGGAGATATCCAATCACTATATTCAAACTAATATATGAACTCTATAGGCAATACCTTATCAATCTAATCCTTAAGTTTAGCATAGTATTTTCCATTATATGAATAATTCTTTTGTTTCCTTAGTTCAGCATCTAGTGCGAGGACTCCTATGTAAGCATAATCTAGAATCTCTTCATTTAAGATCCTTATAACTATAGGAAAATACATCCCTAAATTCACTCGATAATTGAATAAAGGGTTCTTTTTGTTCCATTGCCACATCAACTACTATCACAATATATATATCGTCTCCTCCCTCTTAAGTGATTACTACTTTTTTGGTTTCTTCCTGATTATTATATGATTCACCTCCCTTTCTCCCTCTATGTGGTTCAAAAGTTATTAGAAATCTTTACTCCACCATATTTCTTGAAATTATTTGGATAATCATCTTTTTTCTCCTCTTTGTCATTAATTACCAAATTTTTACCTATTACTCCATCCTTGACGTTTGTTTTTTCCTCGTGTTTTATGCTCCAATGTTTTCTTGATATTTTATATCTCATCACATCTATAACCCCTATATTCTTTTATTTTCAATTCGATAAATATCCCTCTTTTTCTTATCTTTTTTCCTTCTTTTGATTCACTTTCTATTTGATTGACTTTTATCATTCTTATTGCTATACGGGATATATCATATCTTTGATGACTTTGAGAGTTTATGCCTACACTCTCTTCATTTTCTATATCCAATGTACATAAGGCATGTGTCCGTTGATATGGTTCAAAATGTTCATCATTGAACACGTGAGGTGTGTAGCTTTAATCATAAATTGTTCTTTCATTTATAGAATCCTCTCTCCTAGGAGGAAATCCTCTAACAAGTTTCTAGTGGGGGTCATAGGGCCATATTTTAGCTTCTTTCTCAATTATCTAAGTTATGGACTCTAGAGATGCTTGAATAGATTCTTGTTCATTATGAAATTTTTTCCAAACCCTTGGAGAAATATCATCATAGGTTCCTTTTCTCAAATTGACTCTTATCACATTACCTTGATATCGTAAATAAAGAAAATATGTTCCCCAGTCGTGAACTACATTCACTTGTCTCATGAGTGGTCTTCCCAAAATAATCTCATCCAAAATAATCTCATAAGAGGTTGATTGAGGGAACTCAACAACATCCATTTCAATATTTACATTTCCCAAATCTACAGCTTGTAAGTCAGGTTCCTTGTTACACACATAATCCCAAGTGTCTTCTAAATAATAATATATATGACTATTATATCCATCAAAACACTCCTTAATTAGGACTAACGATCTTTCTAAAGTTTCTTCCACAATTGTGTATTTCACAAGAAGTTCATTATTTTGTATCGGTGAATGTTGTCTAGCACTCTTTTGGGTTGATCCAAAAATTATCTCTCTCATTTGATTTGGTTAAATCTCATATTCCTTTTTCCCAATAGGTTATTCATTATGGAAACATTCATCCCTATTAGGATTGGTCCAATTTTTCTCTACAATATATATTTCAAATTTATGTTATCCTTTAAATGGGATGATTTCTAGTAATTACAAACTTGACTTGAATGGTTTTCTTCACACACATAACACACTCTTATATGAATCATTGGGGACTAGAAATCGTTGTTTGTAGTGGATCCTAAATCATTTGTTGTTGCTTGAGCTAATTCTTCTCTAGGAGGAACTTAACTTTCTCCACTAAGTTTTTGTTCATATACCATGTGATCAGATCCTATATCATTGTCTAGGTCAATAACTTCCTTTATAGGGAAAATCTAGATATTGGCATGTTATACAATGCACCATAGTTATGAGTTGAGCATTGATCAATCCTTCAATGAATAGAGACATGTTTTTGGTATACAAGGTTTTTCATCATTAGGTTATCTATCAAAGTATTCTTTAGATCATCTTGCAAACATTCTAATGCCCACTTCAATTTTTCTTTTTTGAAGTTTGGATCAATGTAGTTGTGTTATGCTTGATCCCTAATTTGTAGAATACCCCTATGATTTATCCCAAACACCTTCCAATATCTAAAAAAATCTCCTTCCTTAAAGGTTGTAAAAACATCTCCTTCTGTAAAGGTCGGAACCATGACAAAGTCGGTCCTCTGAGTGAGTCCAAATGCTTCAAACTTGGTGGGACATTCATTTAATTCTTCTACTCTCAATATTTGCTTATACTCTCCCATACGATCATGAGGATCAATGGACACATCAGCTTGATTATTTATGCATTTGGCCTCCAATGATTATGTAAAACGTGATGTCCATCTTGCCTTGGTGGCTTTACTAGAGTATGATGTCTAATACTTCTCTGATTTTCATGGTTTTTCGAATTCGCGTTTCAAATTTCTTTGTCAACAATTTGTCACAAGCCATTAGTTTCATCAAGATTGTTATTGAAAATATGCATAGATCTTTATCTATCCTCGTAAGTATGATCTTCAGACTAAGCAACTAGCATCAAATGTAAAGTAATTTATAACTTCCAAAATGCAAAGAGTTGATTATGAGGTCCATCTTGGTATACATAGACCCAAACCTATTTGTATACAAATACTTGAGGATATTCCTATAATGTCTTTCTTTAGAAGTTTTAGGTTCCAAAGTATGTTCTTCCATATTTAGTTGGGAGAGTGGTGTATTTTCTTCCATTCAATTATCACTTGAGTGTGACTCATATTTTATCTCTCTTTTTGTATATATATTTGTTTCTCACTAATCCAAACCTCAATCTCATCTATTTGTAGATTTTTTAGGTTTAACCTTATTTTCCTTATTTTTCTAGAATTAGAGTTCATTGTTTTTTTTCGAAGCTTTTGATAAATTTCCCGCTCCATTTCGTTTCTTCAAGTTTCATATATCCTTGAACAAGTACCGACTTGCAATTTCTTTCGGCTCTCTTTGATTGGTGAAAGTCAAGATTCTATGCTCGAAATAAGGATTTTTAGTGACAATTGCAATTTTCTAGTTTTTATTTTGATTTTATTGTTTTAGTCTTTAGTTTTCCAATTTTTAAATATTTTTTAAAAATAACAAAAATCGCTATTTTCCCTCACAGTCATGTTCTTGACAATCTTATGGGAGAGAATCATGAACTTCTAAATCCCACACAATCGTGTCTTTATTCTTCACAACCATGTTTCTTTTGAGAGTTTTTGTTGACAAAATAAATTTTTAACAATCGTGTTTTTGTTTCTCTTTTGATTCCTCAAAATCACGATTTTGATTGTGTGCACATGCAAAAAAAATCACAAATTTTTCTTACTTATCCTACTCACGCATATGTAGCTTTCCCTTCTTTTATCATGCAATAAAAGATTTACTGAGAAAATTCAATATTTCGATCAAAGGTCAACTCAAAAAAAAAATCCCGATTTTCAATCTTTTGCTTTTTCACTAGTTTTTTGCATTAAAAAAATATAATGTATATGTCAAATTAAGCTAAACATAATCTCACCTTTTGCTTCTTGAACAAACAATTGCACAAATATTTTACAAGTGCTTAAATGCTCACAATCTTTCTTTTTTTCTCTCGCTCTCAGAAATCACTCATTAAAATGAATTGTTTCCTCTTTTTTGCTTTTATAGTTTTACTCCAAAAATATCATGATTTTTTATGCCTTTGTTGGAATAGACATTCAAGCATAGCTGACAATTCTTTTGAATTTCTTTGTATATTCCTTCCTCTTCCCAAGCACACATTTACCTCCTACCTTTGAATAGCTACCTCGGTACAAAAGATTGTGATTTTGTGTACAAACTCATGTTTTCAAGACTTCTTGTGAGACGCACTCCTATAGTGTTCCTCCTTCATTTTTGACTTGCCAAAAAATAAAAATAAAAAACTTACAAATATTCTCCCTGAAAAGTTTCCTAACGAACAACTTGTTTATTGACGATTTAACATCGAAATCTGATTTCTCATGTATTCTATTGATTCAAAATGTTGCAATTAATTTAGCCATTTGTTCACCTCCTGAATGAATACTCAAAAAAGTTCTTTTTTTTTCTAGTTCATCTCAAAATTCCAAAAGAAAACTTTCGAGGCTTTCCTTCGAAACCATAACTTCCAAGAAACTCTGAAAAGGTTATAAGTGATTAAATGTCTTTAATGAGAATATAAAATAAAGAGAAAACTCTTTCACAAGCAATTCAACAAGATAATAAACAAATATTCCTAGGATCAACGTTAAACTCTTCCTTTCATCCTTTTTTTTTATTTGCAAACTCAAAAGTACCTAACGTATTTGTTACCATCAACTAGAAGGATCCAACAAGTTTCAATGCAATATTCCCTAGCAACGGTGCCAAAAAATTGTTTGTTTACACTAAGGTTTTCCTCTCCAATAATCATAACATAAAGGACTAACAACTATAAACACTAAATGGTTAATCTAAGAAGTATATGAAGACTCTAGCTCCTTAGTTATTAATCCACTCCAAGACCTGTCACTCAAAGATTAGTATATTTTTCAATCTACTTCAGGCAAATAGTAGATTTTAAGATCTCATCGTTTTCTAACATAATTCTTAATTTGAGTGTAAACATAGGGATTGGAATAATCTATTTCAATGACTATAGTTCCTGATGTATGCTATTTTGCATAAAGAAGACAGATGACATTAGTTTCTGGTTTCTATGAATGTGACCCCTTGACAAGCGAATCCTGATCTTTACAGAATTCACAAAGTCTTGAGAAAATAGATTTTACTTTGATTTCACAAGCATGTAAGATAAGATAGACATATAAAAGTATTACATGCACATAAAACCACTAGTCGCATATGCAAATCCATGAACAAAATATTCACAACATCCACTTCAAATTACCAAAACAACAAGATGATGAGAAAGGAATTTCCAAATAGCTCTCTAGATCTCATTAATCTCCAAAAAAAGAATCTCCATACAAAAATTGCTTCAATTTTATTTTATACCATTTTAAGTGTCCAAATTCACAATTGAAAATGGTATTGATCTAATTTTCACCATTTATAAGAAGGCATGGAGGGTCAGGAAAATGTAAGGAAAATGCAGCAACCAAGGCATGTTTCTTTTAGCACTCTTGCATAGAGAAGTTAATCATTCCATGAGGAAATGGTGGGAAGTCATTCCTTCCATGAATTAGTTCTCCTTTTCTTTACCTAGATGCATCATTATTTCTTGAAGCATCATGCTCATCATCTCTGTTATTTTCTATTATTTAGATTCATAGTAATTCACCAGAAAATTCTTTGTACTTCTACTCCCTACTGAATGAATCTTATGAGAGTCATATTTTATGATCTGGATCTATTTTGTGAACTAAAGCACGTTTGATTTGCATTAAATCACTTCTCATGTACATCTTCTACACTCTAGATGGCTCTAAAGACTTTATAGAAAATAAATGAGATACATATCATCATGAGCAAGTCTCTTCCTTATTTTTTCAAACAATTGGGATAATTTATCCTATCAAAAAAGATATGGAAGATCATGCAAAAGATATGGGTCATGAGAGATATGCCCAAGCATTATTAGATGATTTGGATGCCTAACTACATGGGTGGGGATTTATTTTTCTTTTTTTTGTTCCTTTTGTTTTAGCTGGCCTTAGTAAGGTGTTCACACCATAAAATAAAAGAAACAACACATCATGATGATGCTTGAATGGCTCACCCTACTTCAATGTTTTTCCTTGGGTTGAAAGGTGAAGAGCTTAAGAGTTGATTTCATGTTTAATAGTCCATGACCATCTTGATGGGATGTATAAGCAAGTCCACCAAAACACCTCAAAATGAATGCTTTAGACCATCACAAGGTTTTGTGAGGCAATTATAAATAGCTTACAAACAATGGTCTTTATTAAGTGGAATCCTTTCTTCACCTCCTTGAGATCTTCAGTAAGAAGATATCACCAAAACAAGGACTCGGTTGATTGATCAATTCGCAAAATTTCTTCTTGTTGAGTCTCTTCTTCTTAAACGCGTCTTCCAAGTTGTTGTAATTGAATGTATATCTTCTAGAACATAGCCGTCTACTAGCAAAAAGCTTTAATAATTGGCTTCTTCAAACCATTCAACTATTTATAGTTGGGAAGAGTTGCCAATAACCTTTGGAGAGCTTGTAATGACATTGTGGTGACCATAGACTAGTTCCTCAATGGAGATGGCTAACTATATTCAAAAAAGTAGGCCATACTAAACCAAGATGTATATGTGTTATTCCCTCACGTGAAAAGGTTCATTCTTGTGCATAGGTTTACAACAACTCTATCTCATGGAAGGCCATGTAATGTGGGCCTAAGTTTGATGCATACTTGAAGTGCAACAAACCGGAGTGGTGTAAGAGGTAGGGTGGTGCATTTAGGTAGATGGTTATCACATAAAGATGTTAATGATCAACCCACTCTATAGGCCTCATTTCTTGTTTAATTAGAAGAGAAGTATAAATTTTACTAAACATAGGGTTTGAATACCTCCTAAGACTATCAAATAGGATTAAATGGGTTTTTTGTAGCCTTCAAATTCTCTATGAGGGATGCTCCTAATGAGAAATGTTAAAGCATCCATGCATAGGGTGGGCCACCATAGACTAGAAAATAATATCATTTGGAAAATTGGGTCCATAAAAAAATATCAGCCCAAAATACTCAGTTTGTAGCTTCCAATAGTGGAATATAGTCATCTTCATGAATACAGATGTGTAGGAAGTTCTCCCTACCTCAGTTTCAAAGTATGTTGCCATTAAGAAGATAATCTTGGGTCTCTCAATGTAAGGTTCTTCATTTTTGGATGTTCATCTTAGAAGGATAACTACTAGATCTCAAATATTCTACTATGTTCTTTCTACATGGCACCATGTATAGACATAATACAATGTAGCTTGCTTGATGGTGTATGTGGCCAATATATGCCATTTCGTTTCATATTCTACATAGTTCCTTGATTTTGGAAGATGCCATGTGAGTCTCATCTAGTATGGTTAAATGCTCGTATTCTAGCACACAACAAAAGAAGATTTGTAGTATAGTCCTCATTCAAGTCAATGAACACCTTGTGAGAGTGAGAGTATGTATATACCAATCCAATTGCACCCATAAAAATACCTCGATCCAAAGAGGTCTAGGCGTACCATGTGTCCAATTCACACAGCTCTCAAAGAAGGGTTCTTCACCTAAGTTTCTAATTCATAAAATTTCATGGGGTCATATGCACCACATGGAATTACTTGAAAATCATGTGGTTTCTTGAGAGAGGAGATCTAGACTTATACAATAGGTCTTCACTTGAGTATCCAATTCATTGAGCTCCGCATCTTAAGATAAAGACCCTAAGGTTCAAACTATTCAACTACAAAGGTTTTATAAATAAAAAAACAAGGGTTCTCCAATGGCTTCCCAAGCTTTTTCTAGGAAATGCAAGGATCTAAACCCTTGAAATTGATGTAATTAACCCTATTTGTATAGAATTCTTCCCCCTTTAACAATTTTGTCTTAGAAAATGTGTGTATGTATACTTTGTGGAGTATTCCTCTATGCACCATGACTAGTATCGTTGATTATGGGCTCACTCCCAAATATTTGCTTCCTCTCTCACTTAAATTTGGAAAAGATCAAAACTCTTTTATTGATGGAACTTACTTGTTTCAAAGTGGAACTTTCTTCTGATCCATCCTTCCATTTACCTAGATGATCTTTGTATAAAAGATTGCTAGTTTTTTTTAATCTCAAGTGCGTATGAGAAATGTTCTAAAGTGAGATAGGTTAGAATATTGCATCATAAGAAAAAATATTATCTTGTTTAATTAGTTTCCTTTTCAGTCTACTAAGATGAAATAGTGGGTGAAGTAGATAATCTTTCAAAAGATCCAACTCATAAGCTGCGGTTCCAACCTTTCTAGGAATTTAGAAATGGCCACAAAATCTTGGAGACAGTAAAGGTTAGGGACTTGTTTTCAAAGTTTCACATTTCTTTGTAAATTTCAAATATACGTATTTTGCAGACTGAAAGGAAATATCTTGCTTATTAGGGTCAGTATATACTTTGGCTCCATCATGGGGTTTCATTTGGTTTTCTTTAGCTATTATTAGCTTAAAGTTCATATATTTTTAGAAATCTCTAGTTGCTTAGACTTTCTCATTTTGAAGTCCAGCTACATACGATCCCCTTGGATAGAACTTGTACATTAAGATAAAGGGACTATATTCACTTATTGAATGCATAACACTATTGTAAGAGAACTAAACTGAAGGTAGATATACTTCCCTATCCATTTTCTAAACATACATAAGCTAGAAAGATATCTTCCAATATACAATTGACCCTTTCTATTTGAACATGTGTCTCTGGATATTCAGATGTATTGATATTCAATTTTGTATCTAATCCACTAAAAATAGCTCTCGAGAAATAACTAGTAGATTTTATATCCTTTTTAGGCATTATGTCTTGCAATAGACCATATAGTTGGTAGAGATGCTTCACAAATATTTTAAACACTCAATCACAAAAAAGGAGAACAAAGACATGTTCTCTTTTTATTTGGACCTAAAGATCATGAAATCAAGCAAGAAAAGGTCCATTGCACAACCTTTAGTGAAAACTACTTTTCTCTTGCTCATAAATAAAAGAAAAAAACTTGATTTTATAACCTAAGAAGTTTGAAGTAGATAGAATAATTTTTTTGGGGCCAAGAAAAGCAACTTCACGATCAAGTACCCCACATCATAACCTTCGACTCTAAAAAAAGGAAATTAAGGACAAATAATAATAAGTGAAACCACTTCATTTGCTTTTTAAATATCTACAAGCACAGATGATAAAAGTCTAAATGCTATTCAAAATTTTCATTAAATGAGATGGAACAAAACTTTAATGTTTTTCATAGGGAAATTCAAATAATAATCATGTCACTGTCTAGTACAGACATTGAGAGTAGGTTTTCTGCATACCACATCGAACATCACAAAGAATTTTCTAACTAACATTTCAAAAAGATGACCTTAAACAACCATAAATGTAAACAATATCCACACATTGATCAGATAATAAAGTTCAGCATAGGTAAAGATAAGCACAATTAGAAACAAAAACTTAGCATTATACTTCTATTGAATTGATTTTTATACTTAAGATATTGTTTACAAAAATAAAAAGCTTCTAGAATAGAAGTTGATCATATGTTTCCTCAACTTCATGCATAATATCATCTTGTGGAGCTTTAGAACTCGTAGCCTATTTTCCTTGCTCCAAGATTGGCTCGTCAAGGTCAGCCATGTCTCTAGTTCCATTTGCTAGTGGTGCAACATGCTCCCTTTAAGCATGTGGGAATCTTCCAGTATCTGCAATGTGCTTCCTTCCAACCTCTTAGTCCTCATCTAGGGCATTCATTCAACCCATTAATCCTCATTCTTATGAAGCTCACTTGAGCTTCATCTTTCTCTATAGCTATGCAATGCCTGAAAATCTTTAATGAACAAGCGAGAGTCATTCCTAAAAGTGAAGAAAAGAAATTGGAGGCACATCAAGGAACATGGTCAATAAGAAAAATTAGAACTACAATTACCTATGCCAGAGAAGATGCCTTGTCCCTAGCCACATGATGAAGTTTCTTTGTAACTACAGGGAACATGAGTACATTGGAGATTCCGTTCTCATTGCAATTTTCCTTGACTCTTCATTTGTTTACTTCATCATAATGGCCAATTGTAATGAGTTCAATTGAACTCATAAACCTATGCAAAGGAGTATGATTCACATTTGTCTTCATCCTACCAAAGAAAACAATACAATTCATCATGAATAAATCAGAGACAAAAAGAAGATAGAATACCATATAAGACACTCCATTGCATGACATTTTGACTTCAAAGCAGTTGATATAGAAAAGGATTGGTCGCTCCTAAGGAAGACCACTATCCTCCATAAAGGTCACATAGTCAAGTCTGCAAAATCTATAACCATCTTGTGAATCTGTGGGTGCTTGAATGGATCATCATCATTAACAAAGCCCATCATTCTACACCCATAGGGTATATCTACTATTACAAGGGTGTAATGTTTTCTAGGTACAACAATACATATATTATTTACATCATTGCAATATACATTGTAATGTACAGGTCTAAGGTGGCCTAGAGGGTTTGAAAAACACTTCAAATCTAAATCATCATCAAAATCAATTTCCTTATCTTTCAACCTAGACTTATCATGACTTTCCCTTTGAATGTGAGCCAGGAATGGAGGACAATCATCATTTGCCTCAAGAGACTTTGACTTTTTTAGCTTCTAAAAAAAACAAGAGAAGACGAATGATTAATGGCACTGATATGATGGCCTTAACGTGATGCTTGGCATCGAACTATGGCAAGAAGTTGATGCGAGACATTAACTTTTAGTAGAGAATAGATGCCAGACATTGACTTCTCGCAAGAAAGCGATGCCTGGCATTCTCTACTGAAAATCGATGCCTAGCATCAACTTCATGTTCAGAAGTCAATGCCAAGCATCACATCTCTGCTGAAATTTGATGTATGGCATGGACTTCTTGCTAGAGGTCAATGCAAGACATCGAGTTTCAGTAGAAAGTTGATGCAAACATCAAATTTTAGTAGACATGCCAAGCATTGACGTCTTGGAAAAAGTCGATGCCAGGTATCGAATCCCAACACATAGTGGAACAAAAGCATTAGAAGATCAAGCGATTGCAACACCTACCTAGTCACAAAAGAGTATAAAGTATTCTAACAATGCTTTGTATGATGAGGTGGTTGGATACTCTACTTGGACTTCACTCCACGAGAAGCATCCGAGCCTCTTCATCACTACCTCCTGAATCTTCTTATATGCTTTGGGACTACATTCCAAAATGTGGATAAAGTCACTCAGTTCAATAATGAGAAACAAAAAGCAAAGTAGATTTTAGAAATTATTACTTACTTATTGAGCTCAATGACCATCTCTTCAAGAATTCAATCCTTGGAATGTGGATAAAATTCACTAAGTTCAATAATGAGAAACACAAAGCAAAGTAGATTTTAGAAACTCTTACTTACTCTTGATAACATTGATATTATCAAGCTATCATCCTTGATCCCTTGTAGGGCTCTGCATGGTGTCAACGTCATATCCTCAATAGCCTCTTCAATGCAAAGTTCAAGTTTCTTTCCTTTTCCCTTTACATCCACTTGAAGACCTAGCCTTGACTTCCTCTGTTTTTTGGCCCTTAGCCTCCTTATTCTCCCACATTGTTAAAATCTTGTCAGAGATCCCATATTTCACCTATTATGAAGGCCAATTGAAACCAAAGGTCGATTTTTGTAAGGCATCTGATTTGAGATTCTCATACACAGCTATCCCAACCTCAATAAGACATTGCTTCCTCAGATTAGGATGTACTCTCCTAGCATCTTTCCTTAGAGAACCTTCATACTCGTGGTGGAAGAAGAAAATTTACTCAATAGATGACATTTTCTACATGTAGTCATTATCATTATTATGGTCCCAAGCCAAGAGCTTGGCCTCTTCAGTAGTAAGACCTATATATATCATGCACTCTGCATACCTATAGAAGAAGGTTGTGGGGTGCTCCTTCACCAGCTGTCTATGGGCCTCTGTAGAGTGTGATCCACCTGTCACATAGTATGTCTAATCCTCAAACAAAGCTCAGGGAAATCTTCCACATAGCTGCATTCATTTGGGTCCACCATCACCACAAAAGGAACTAGAGTTGCATGAGGGTTGATCTTCATTTTCTTCTTTAGCTTCTACACATGCAGATTATGTGGCTCCCTTATTTCAAGGGGCCTCCTCCCTCTGACTCGATCAATTGGTGGTCTATGGATGATATTTATGAGAAGGTGGAATAGTTTTCCTTTTCTAACAAGCTTTCTTTTAGCAATTTCTTCCCTCATCTTGTTCGGATAAGTACCCAAGAACATAGATGCAAGTTCTCCACCAGGTGCAATGATAACATCCTGTGACTTAGAAATTGACTCAGTGGATACTTCACTTGTGGTCTTCTTCAACTTCTTAAGTGGTTTCTTCTATACTCACTGCTTACCCTTTGCCTTTATTGGGGTTATCTTCTTTTGATGTGTTGGCATTATGTTCTCTTGGATCCAAGGCATTAAATCCATGATTAGATTCTCAGAATCCCTGCAAATATCTACAAGCTTTTCTGGCACACAAGACTCTGGGCACAAGAGCTCCATTTTGAAGATTGCATTTCGCAAGCCTTTAGATGTCTCCACTAGGAACAAAAGGTTGTCTGAATCTTCATCCTCATAATCTAGCTTGAACACCAAGCCATACCTAAAAACCATGTGTTGTCATGAGCTTTCCGCTTCCATAGGCTCCTACAAACACCAAAAAGGTCTTGTTTTTCTCTTCAATGTACTGAAGACACCACTCAAGATCTATCATGTCCCAAAGTGGTCGATCTTTTCTATTAACCTCAATTTCCTTCGACCTCTCCTTCCTCATTGAATCATAATCAATAGATTTTATACTGCTATGTCCACCAGATGAAATCGCAATTGGGTTGCTTGCCCTCTCATAGGATAATGAAGCCATGATTTTCTTTCCTTTCATGGAGTGACCCATGCTCCTTTCATGAGGTTGTTCTCTTGTGCTCATAGTAACCTTAAGCTTCTTCATAGTCATTTCCACTCTTTCCTCATTGTCCCTAAAATGTACAAAAATGTTGGTTCTCTCTCTATGAATGTCCTCGATCTAGTGTAGGTCAATGCTAGGGATCAAATTTATGGTGCAAGTCGATACCTAGCATCAGCTTTGCGCTGTAAGTCGATGCCTCACATTGACTTGCAGCATGGAGTTGATGCCAAGCATGGACTTGTAGCACAAAGTCAATGCCAAGCATCGACTTGCACTTAAATTCAATGCTTGGCACCGACTTGCACCTCAAAGTCAATGCTAGGCATCAACTTGTAGCATAAAGTGGATGCCAAGCATTGACTTGCACCTTGAAGTCGATGCCTAGCATTGACCTGCACCTCAAAGTTGATGTTAGGGATCATCTTTGTAGTGCATGTCAATGTGAGGCATCGACTTGCACATGCAAGTTAATGCAAGGCATTGACTTGCACCTCTAGGTCAATGACTGGCATCGACTTGTATCTCAAAGTTGATGCCTAGCATCAAGTTTGAGAGACAATTCGATGCCAGACATGGACTTCCACCTGCAAGTGGATGCGAGGCATTGACTTACATCTCCAGTTCGATGCTTGGCATCGACTTGCATGTAGAAAAATAGCAAATTTGCATGTATATAAAATTTAAGAACCTAAAAATACAAGATTTCTCTAGATAGTAAAAAGGAATCTTTCTAGAATCTTTTCTTGAAGCAAGATTTCTAGGTACCTTTGAGTATTCTTGGTAGCACTCTTCTTCTCCATTTGATTGTCTCTGCATGTTTGCTAGGCTTTGTGCTCTTTTCTCTCAGCACTCTGTTGCTCTCTCTTGGCTCATGGATTTTAGAAATGACACTAATCTCCTCCTCCACTATTATGGGAACTTGCATGGCTTGAACTAGCAAGTGACTAGATCTAACTGAATTAGACTAGTCCCTAACGAGATTAGCAAACTTGATTGTATAGTTGAAACAAGAACCACTAGGTATGCCAATTTAGGGTCTCATAAGAGAGGCTATTCCAATTTAGGAAGCAATAGGTATGCCAATTTAGGGTCTAATAAGAGAGGTAAGTCCAACTTATGTTTTTAGTCTCTTTTTCCTTTGAAATTTGAATATTGTAATTGTTGGATGGAATAAAAGAACCAGAGCTTATGACTTTTGACAAGAAAAAGTGAAAACGTGATGTAGAGCTACAATATATGTCATAGGTTGTTGAAATTGATCACAAATGTAACTAAGAAAGAATTTCAAATCCACAATTGGCTATGATAAATAATCAACAATCCACAATTGGCTATGATGAATAATCAATAATCCACAAATTGACTAAGAAAGAGTTTCAAATCCACCCCTGGACAATCAATAAAGCAATAGCTAAATGAATATTCATAATCGCAAAGTTAAATGAATATGAACCTAGATGAAAAACATCACAAAGTATTTTCTTTGTGTGTAGTGTTATTTTGTTAACAACTCAAACATCTTGAGTAAATAGTAGGCCATCAAAGGATTTCTTTCTTATTCATCATTGTTAGTAAGAAAGCATGGTGTAAGAAACTTATGAGGAAATACATTAAATAATATGTGCAAGAACATTTGAGGCCACAAGAAAAAAAGGCCCAAAAGAAATCATCAAGTTAGTTGTGTCTCTCAAGGATTTTAATTGATCACTTTGTTATCAAACATTTTCTTTGTGCTCACCAATTTCAAGACAATCAACAGAATTCGATACAAGAGGACTGTGCTCTCTTTTCTCCACATTCTTGTTTTCTTTATTCTTTTGGGAGGTCAACATAGTGGATAAGGAAAAGAGATGGTTCCTTTTTATTCCAATGTATAATATCACAAAACTTTATAGTATCTTCATAATTAAACATACCATACTTTATAAAGTATCTCAAAACTTTATTATGTATCTGACAAATTTATTATGTATCTCAAAGATTTTCCAAGTCAAACTTGGTCAGAATAAATCACATAGTTAATGATGTTTGAGCAGATTATACTTTTTCTTAATCTTCATATTTACCCATAATAATTTGTGCAATCTATCTTCATATCTACTTGATGTGACACTTTCACTTGCTGTTACACTTCCACCATTTAAAAAGGTATCCCATCTTCATTTCTCTTCAAAGTAAGTGAAGATGAGCTCCATCTTTTAAATAGATGCCTGGGCATCAGCTTCCTCTAGTCACCTTGATAGAATTCCGAATTCATTGTTTTCAGTTTGTCCTTTCCTCATGAGTGATGTCCATGGCTAGAATGTGTTGATTCTATGTTTTCAGTTGAGCCATTTAAGTTAAATTCTCAATGCAATGTTGCTCAACTAAATGCACCTCTTAATCTCCCTTTGGATCCACCCATTGATCTCCCTTTTGTTTCAAGTGAATGTGGAGCAAAGCATGTTAGCAAAGAGAAAGAAAGACAACGCATGATCAATATACATTTTAAGAGAAGGCCTCTTGAAGTAAGTCAAAAAATATTTCAATTTATTACTTCATATAGACAAATTCCATTGGATATTGTGAAACATTTTTGTGGTTTGAAACGTTTGTATAAATTGGGAATGAAGAAACTAAAGAACCTAAGAGAGAAATTCCTCCATTTAGATAGTGAAAGGTAGGATATATACCTTGTTTCTCACATGCAAATGATTTAGGATAACATGTGAGTAACATGTGTTGCTTTTGATTATTACTTTAGTCAAGGGATGCATTGTTGTAGGGCTGCATTTAAAATTGCAATGGGTGTGGGAAGTTTTAGAATACATAAGGTTCAACAAGGGCTTATGAATGGAGATCTTGTTTTGGATAAATATCATGTTGGGACAAAAGGATCTATTGGACTTCATGCAATCAATTGGATGATGAACTATTTTAGCTTGCATTGTGAGGTTATGCCTACAACGAGAAGGTTACACTTGTTAGATAACTTTACTCGTCGAGAAGTATTTCAACGATACAAACAAGATATGGAAAGAAGAAATGAGAAGTATGTGTTGTATCATCACTTTAGTCAATTATGGAACGAGGAGTTTAATCATGTGACCATTCATCATAATTTTAGAATGGGTGAGTGTTCAGTTTGCACCACTTTGAAGAACATGGCAAAGGTGGCTACAACACCACAAGAAAAAGATAATTTTAAAAGCCTTCTTAGGAACCATGGTGAGAGTCAAGCTTTAGAAAGAAAGAAAGAAATTCATCATCAAAGTAAAATAGTAAAAAATCCAGAGTTTTATATGTGTTTGTTGATTGATGGTATGGATTAAAAAGAAAACATGTTTGCCCCATTTTTATTGTGTCCCTAAGGACATTGAAGATGAAGTCCTTGTGCACATGCATTTGGTTGGTGCTTTGGTATACAATGGAACTTTAAAATCCAAGGTTTTCTTCACATATCGGAATGTGCATAATGATCCAAACCTTACTGTTACTATCATTCATCGGGTTTTGCATCATGGAAGGGTCTTTTGCCACCAACTCAGTATTTGTAGCTTGATAATATTGCAAGAGAGAATAAAAATTCTACAGTTTTTGGATTTATATGCATGCTTGTTGATAGACAAGTGTTTCAGAAGGTTAAGGTAAATTTCCTTTTGGTTGGGCACACTCATGATCACATTGATCAAATGTCTAGTGTGTTCTCTAAGAGGTTGGCACGTAATAATTCTTTTACTCTTCCAATATAATCTGAGTTGATTTTAGAAGAATATACTCAAAAACCTGAAGTTCAACACCTTACATACATTTATGACTTTAAGCACTTTTGCTTGTTAGAACTCGATAAGAGTGCTAAGGTTTTGGCTCCATTCACAATATTAGTTTCAACCATGTATTCTTGATGAAGACGGTTGATGATATAACCCTTTTATTTGCAAGGAAGTATTCATGTTCTCTTGGGTGGGAGGCTAAAGATGGATGTAGATTCGTGTTGCAAGTGCCTAATTTTTCTGTGTATGGTGTATAACAAACACCATATGAAGATAAAAACAATATGGAAAGATTTTGAAATGTGATTGATAAAAGTAAAAAGTTGATGCATGTACGTATTGAAAAGAAGATACATATTGAGCATGCAAAAAAATATGCTGGAGATCAAGATGTATCTTGGTGGAATGACTTTTTCAATCATCAAGGAGAGATTATAAAGAATATGATTGTAGTTCATTGGCAAATTGATGCTACATTCACATGGGATTTTTGTAGACAAAGGGTAATGAATGTGGTCCATGCATGTAATGCAAATGCACTTGAAAATTTTATACATCCACTAGAGAGGAATATTCATGTAGGCCCAAGGATGAGAAAATAGGCAGAAGAAAGATGGAAAGGAAATTTAAAAGAGATAAATGTTGAAACACTTATTGCACTCCTTGTTGATGGTGATGATGCTATCAAACCATTTTGGATTGCAGAAGTTTTAGAGGTTAGTAAAGATTTCTTCACAATATTATGTGTAAGTGTATGTGCATATGATCAAGGATTTAAAATCTATTGTGATTGTCTGACTCAACATTGATTCTTACTTCACAATCGTATGTGTAAATGTATGTGTGTGTATGATTGAGAATTAAAATCTATTGTGATTATTTGCCTCAGCATTCATTCTTAATTCACAATCCTATGTGTAATTCTATGTGTGTGTATGATTGAGAATTTAAATCTCTTGTGATTGTTTTACTCAATAATGATTCTTAATTCACAATCCTATGTGTAAGTGTATGTGTGTGTACGATTCAGATTTAAAATCTATTGTAATTATCTACCTCAATATTGATTCTTACTTCACAATAATATGTGTAATTGTATGATTGAGAATTAAAATCTATAGTGATTATTTGACTCAACATTGGTTTTACTTGAAAATAGTATGTGTAAGTGTATGTGTGTATGATTGATAATTAAAATATATTGTGATTGTTTGACTCAACATTGATTGTCTTCACAATAGTATGTTTAAGTATATGTGTTTGTATTATTGAGAACTCTAATATAATGTAATTGTCTTACTCAACATTGATTCTTACTTCAAACTAGTAAGTGTAATTGTATGTGTGTGTGTGTGTATGATTGAGAATAAAAATCTATTGTGATTTGTTGACTCAACATTGATTCTTAGATTACAATAGTATGTGTTAGTGTATGCATGTGTATGATTGAGGACTTTATTAGATAGAAAATGTAACTACATAGATCAATAGATTTAAAAACTTTAAGAGAGATTCAGAGTAGTTTTTATATATTTTAAGATATATATTTAGTGGAATGTATGTGTTATTTGATATTGATTTATGTTGTCTTTTTTGACATATAAAGTCCTCATAAATCAAGCATTATGGGAAAGGGAAAAGAATTTTCATATGTGATTAGTCATCAAGAGGGTAAATTAGTCTCCACAATACAATGCAATTGTCGTGGACATTATTACGTAGGAAATGAAAATCAGATAACATCTCTTTAGTATAGGTCATAATGTGGCAGGATGCTCTAATCGAGATAATGATATATGGGTACACTTTGCAAGTTATGCAAACAAATGTAAATCTCAAGGTATCACATCAAAGTGATTTAAGCACATGAGTAATTCACAACACTTTCGAAGTAGTCCTAGTGTAGAGCAAGAATGAGTAGATGTATCAATGAAACCACAACATTGTCACGATATTTCTACTCAAGGATCACAAACTATTTTTGAGAATAATCAAGATAAATGTACTCCATTTTGTCCTGCTATGTCAAGAAAGAGTGGACTCAATGAATGGTGAGTAAAAAAGGTGGATCTAATAATGTGTCACCATGCTTTATCCATACTTAAATCACAAAATACAATACCTATAGCTTTTGAAATGCAAGAATATCTTGATGTTCATCTTAAATGGACTTAAGAATTTTTAGCATGTGGGATTCCTTTCAATGTTACTCGTAATCCTATTTTCAAAGATGCTTTGATGTCCACTACATAGAAAGGATTCACCATTCCACATTATAAAGAAAAGTACTAAAGCTATTTTAAAACACAAAGTGCTTGATTATGTACCCATGTATGGATGCACAATAGCAATAGATGGATGGACAAGTTTTTCAGAAAAAGCCTTTGATTAATGTCATAGTTCTATGTCCAAAGGGAACCATGCTTTTGGAAGTTGTGGATAGTTCTCTTAAAGAGAAAAGTTCAATTGTTCTTGTAAAGATATATTAGCATGCTAAATCATGCATGAGTGGTCTGAAGAATGTGAATATGATAGTGAATCATAATGCATCTAACTTTCAAAGTGCTTGAATTGCAATACAAAACAAGTATGAAGGCATTACTTGGGTTCCATGCATAGCTCATACACTAAATGTATTATTGAAAGATATAGGTAGATTATCTTTCATTAAAAAAAAAGATTGTTAGATGCAAATCATGTCTTCGAATTTAGCAGAGAGCATCAATTTTCATATTCACTCGTTCATTCAAAATCTCCCAATAAAGAAATTCATATCTTCTGTGCTACACGATTTGGGATTGTCTATATTATGCTCAGTGGATTATTGGAATTAAAGCCACCTCTTGTAGAAATGATTGTGGATTGAAGACGAGAAGAATGGCTAAAGAAGTATCCTTGTTATCAAGTTGCAGCTTTTTGTATCACTAAACCTTTTGTGGAACTTTTATGAATTTTTGATACCAATAAGTTTTGGATAGGAAACATTTATTTGATTATTCTAGAAGCTATTCAAAAAGTGAAAGACTTTAATCAATTTTTATTGTGAGAAAAAACATAGATTGTATCGTTAGTAGAAAAAAGATGCATGCAAATGCATCATCATTTACATGGAACATCGTTCATCTTGGATCTTGCATTTCAACTCAATGCTCAAACGTCAAACAAAGAAATCATGGCTAATTTCAGAACCATATGTCAATTATTACTTCCAGCACAGATGGTCAAGATGCATTCCATCAGAGAGTAGCTCATGTGAACGGATAAGGATGTTCTGGAGATTTATGGCACATTGAAGCGATTCAAAAGCATCCACCTCCTATATGGTGGAAAGAGTGCAAAGGTTAAGCACTAGAGTTGCAACATATAGCTATGAGAAAGCTTTCAGTAACAACTTAAAAGGTGGTAGTTTTGGTCGTAATTGGAGTGCATATGATTTTTTTCATTCATAATGAAGAAATCATTTAAGTGTATCATGTGCCTATGCTTTGGTATACGTTTTTTAAAATATGCATTTGTTACATGATCCACCCAAGATAGATTCTACACTAGCACAACAAAATTTTGGAGAATGTCAAACTCATGAAAGTTTGACAAATGATTCATGGAGTGATCATGATTTAGTTGTAGATCACAAGGATCGTTTAGACATGGAAGAAATAGATGGCATAGTACCTGTAATAGATGATGATATTCAAAATGAAGAAAATGATGTACTTTGAGTACTTTGGTTAGATTCAATTCCAAAAATGATGTCTTAATCAGAAAGTGATGTCTTTGATTATACAAAGCATCTTGTCTATTTAGTGTATTGTCTATTGAGTAGTTCATGGGTAGTGAGCCGATCAGAAGATGGTGATGCCTTTGATAGTCTTTCATATTTGTTCTCATATGCATCGAGAGATATTTGTAATTTTTTCACTTGATTTTCTAAATCATCAATTCCCTTTTGTTGGCCATCAATTGTTGTAATCGAGGAATTTTTAATTCTTCATTGTATAATTTTTCTCTTTCTAGTGATGAATCATGAATAAGGTTATGTTCTTTAGGTAGCAAAATATAGGGCTGCTTTTGAGGAAGAGGGCCTTTCTGTCCTTGACTATGAAAATTTGCACAATTTTGTGGACGACCCAAACCTATACCTGCATTCTTTAGGCACATCCCAATCTACACGTCATTAAAGAATATCTTGTACAATTTTTTTTGAATGAAATATAGTGCTATTTGATTATTATTTGGTAATGATCTTTCAACTTGAACAAAGCATCCATGTAGAGTTTATGCTAACACTTTATGTTGTAAGCCAGAAAGCTTTAATGGTGCTATTTCTTTTGCCCTTTCGGTAACTCCAAAGAGAACATCACGAACAAAATGATTTGGATAGAGATTTTTTTAGTTCTTTCATTGATAATGGTTCTCCTTCTAATCCCTTTGGTTCTAAATCTTGTTGGAATAGAAATTCTAATCCCAATTGCACAAACTGAGCATTCTTTTTAGACAAAATCCTTTGAGATTCAACATGAACAAGTTCATTATTCATATCTGGCATTCTTGCCATGTTTTAGTTTCAAATATGCAAAACAAAAACAATAATTTTACCTCAAATGAATCCACATCATCTAATTCATTGAAATCAGATAATTTAAATGATACTACATCATTTAATCCACATAGTTCAAATCAATCAACATCATTTAATACATTTAATTCAAATGAGTCCACATCATCTAATCCACATTTTCAAATGAATCCACATCATTTACTCCACTTAATTCAAATGAATTCACATAATTTAATCCACATAGTTAAAATCAATCTATACATCATTGAATCCACTTAATTCAAATGAATCCACATCATTTAATCCATATATTTCAATTGAATACACATCATTTACTACAGTTAATTCAAATTAATCCACATCATTAAGTACACTTAATTCAAATGAATCCACTTACTTCAAATGAAACCACATCATTTAATCCACAAAATTCAAATGAATCCACATCATTTAATCCACATAATTTAATTGATTGCAAACTTCCTTAAAAAAATTAACATAATTCAAATGAATCCATATCATTTAATCCACATACTATAAATGAATCCCATCATTTATCCTCTTAATTTAAATGAATCCACATCATTCAATCTACTTAATTCAAATAAATCCACATCATTTACTCCACATAATTTCAAATGGATCCACTCCATTTATTCCACTTAATTCAAATTTATCCACATCATTTAATCTGCATAATTCAAATGAATCCACATCATTTACTCCACTTCATTCAAATGATTCCATATCACTTAATCCACATAGTTTAAATGAATACACATCATTTTCAATAGGGTCTTAATCCATCAATAGTGGATATTTTTAAACCATGATGATGCTAGGCCGTGGACTAAGAGATGTGGTTCATGAACCAGTTTTGTTCATAGAAACCTTGGATACGTTTGATGAACAAGTTACCAAGCCCTAGGTTGCACTAGATGTGCTAAAATTATATAGTTTTGTCTCCAATTATACAAAGATGATACTGTTTCACTAGCTCTTTTGTACTCCACGAGGGAGTTAACTTCTTCCTTGTTAGAGAAAAGAAATGAGAGTAGACTCATCACGAGAGTATGCACCATATATAGAGTTTCCACCATTGACACTCTTACATAAACTTGCACTAAAGAACGAGCCGATTCTAGAGATACAAAAAAGGAGTGAACTAAATCTAAGATATTGTATTATTGTTGAATGCATTATAGAAGTGAGCTAAATCAACACTTGCTACTTATAGATTCACAGATATCATTCTTGACACAGAACATAATAAAGGAGTATAGATGTTCCTGCTTAACATGAATATGATTTCATAGATAAATATATTTCCCGCATCTTAGAGGCTCTTCAACTACACAAATCTTGTAGCCAAATATACTGAAGGGTCCTATTAAAGAAGAAGAGCAAGCGAGCTAACTGCCTCAACATCAAGTTGCTCAAATGATCACCCTTGCTGATAGCCTTTCATAGGATCATCGCCTCACTTATTTGTGACCTCTTGCGATTTCCTAGTGATGCATAGTACCTTGTGCATAGAAAACTTAGAGCTTGAGTCTTTGTTGCTTCCAAGCATGTGAGTTGTGGTTTGATAGTGGCCTTCTTCTTTCCAACTTTTATACGCTATGGAATAATGGAATGTTAAATGGATTTTAATTTCGTGAGATTTTAATGTGATTTGTGTTTTGATTTAGCAAGTGAGGACTCATGATGGTGTGAACATGCGTGGACCTTTTCATATATTTTTGAAGATAGTTAAAAGATAGCATTTTAGATATTTATGTCAAAATAATAGATGGCTTCAGAAAGCAACGTTTTCTTTTTGTAAAAATAGTAGATCCCTTAGAAAGTGATGATTTTGTAAATAAAGAAAATTTTTGTAAATGAATGCTTTTCAAAGAGCCGCCATCATGCATCTTCTATTCAACACGTAATGAGAAATACCTATAAATACACATACTTTGATAGATGAGTCTATCAAAGTATGTAGGGGGGGGGGATTCTACCCAATCTGGTGTCAAGTCTCTTGTCTTTTTCTATTCTGATTATGGTTTTGTGAAATCTCATTTTTGTACTCTCTACATATGTGCAACTACAAGGTCCGGGCAATAGTGGCATCGTAGCCAAGACATGCTTGCAAAGCTGGTTTCTTCCTATCCAGTTGTGATTCATGATGTTTGTTTGGATTTGGCATCGGTATCAATCATCGCATCCAGGTTTTTGTTTATCAAGATCATTTTCTTTTGGTTTGCCAGTGCGTTTTTTTTATTATCTCAAATTTGTTATCGTGCAATGTGCTCATCTCACACTCTGCACTATGTTCACTATGAAATTGTTGTCACTTTGTTATTGTTAGTCCCATTTGAAAGGCCAAATGGCTACCAGACACTTGTTTTAATGTTCTTTAATAAAACATATAGTGGCTTGGATAGCCACAAACTATAAGTTTGACAACATTTGTGACACCCAAGAAGTGTGTGTTTGTGCTCCCTCAGTATTTTTTTTTTTGTGTATTATGTAGTCTCTCTGCAAAGTACCATGTGTGATGTTTGGAGATTCGTTCTCTACTCAGAAGATATCATAATGGAGAAGGTGAGCGCACTTTGGTGTATCACACCATCAAAATACTTCACTTGTATTACATCATTTTGATTCAAAAGCTTTGTTTGTTTTGTGCGAGCGAAGCGAGCACTTGCCCACCCACCTAGGGTTTCTCCAAGGCTTATGACTAAGGTGGTGACTTGCATACCTTGTCATCCAAGTCACCGAATTCACAATTGGCACTGTTGGCTACACCAGAGGGAGGACCTCAACGATTAAGGAATACGGAGGTTCCCGATACTTCTTCGAAGGTCACCCATCCCGGTATTCTTCCCCTTGGAGCAATAAATCTTCACCTTTTGGTCTTTGTTTTTAGCCACACTTGTTAATCTACAGGTTTCTTCAAAGGTTTTATTTGTGATAGGAGCAACCACCACAAGTCTATGCAAGTTTTTTGAGCCTAAAGAAGAATGTCGTCAGACACTTGAAGGTGTTGTTGGCCAATGTTTGGGAGGTGAATTCAGCTTTTTTGTGCCTCTTTATTGCATATATTGAGCACATATACACTAGGTATGCTTATGTGGATACTATTTATATATGTCCATGTGGTCATTGATATAGTGGTTACATTTTTGCATAAAGCCTTTTATGTTTGATAAAGCCTCGCCATAGGAGATGTATGATAGTTGTTCATAGGTGCTCGATAAGCCTAGTTGTCTTCTTTCAAGTTATTGATTATATGCAAGTGATTCAATGACACTATGCACGTAAACATGTCAATACTTGAAGTTTATTGAGATTTTGACACTGGTGATATGCTCATTTTGCAAAAGAATAATCGGGCAAACGTTTTCTAGATCTTTAGGTTTTTTCAAAAATACAATACTTGATTTACTCCTTGATGCACTTATCGATGTGAGCACACTTATTCTAACATAATCCTTTTGGTTCATCATTATTGTTCATTAATTCATTTTTGTGGGAAGACTATTGTATTCTCTCCTAGAATCTGACACTTGGTCAGCCTTCTTTGAGCCTTAATGGTGTTTGGACTTTTCTAGCTCCATTATCATTCTATTCAGTTCTCTATGATCATGGCATCAGAGGTTTTAGGCACATCTGGTGGATCAGGGTCTAGTGGTAGTGTTTTGAGAAGGAGCTATAGTTTGGAGGGAAAAGACCATTTTGAGATCCAAAAATTTGATGGCACAAACTTTGTTCTATGGAAGAATTTTATTAAAGATGTGATGATTGAGAGGAGCCAATGGAACACAATAAATGGAATCTCAAAGAAGCCTGCTAACATGGATGAAGATGATTGGGATGAGTTTGATGAAATGGCTAGGTCTACCATTTGATTACACCTACGAGATAATGTTTACTTTACATTATTAGACTGTGAAAGTGCAAACGAGCTTTTGAAGAAGTTACACAATACATATGAAAAATAGACAACATCAAATAAAGTGTATGTGATGAGAAAGTTATGTGACCTTTGCATGGACACATATAGTGTTGCTGCTTATCTAAATGAGTTTGATGCTATATTCTCCCAGTTATAGGCTCAGAAAATGGATATCGATAATGAAATGAAAGCAGTCTTTTTCTTATGCACCTTTCCATCATCATTGGATATGTTTTTCACTACTATTAACAATAGTGCGTCTAGTGGTAAACTGGTCTATGATGACATATGTGGAGGACTCTTCAGTGAGGAGATTCATAGAAAATCTATGAGTAGGACTCAGAGTGGAGATGCATTTAATTTTCATGATTCTTACCAAGGAAAGAATTAGCAACATGATAGGAGCAAGAACAAGGAAAACAGTGGTCAACGGAATAAGAGTAGAAGTACACCAAGAAAGAGGGATATTGAATGCCATTACTTTCATAATAAAGGACACATGAAGAAAGATTGTTATGCATTAAAGAATGCTAAAGGCAAAGGAGAGAATGTTGATGGGCATGTTAAATAGCTACCTACACCATCTACTTCAACTTTGAAGATTGTAGAAATTAATGTTCTTTCTAAGAATGGTGATGTGTTGACACTTCATAGCACTGCTCCAACTCATGCTCTTATAGTTCATTCTCTTTCCCACACATGGATACTAGATTTTCCATGCTTCTTTCCATGTAACCTTTTCTTTTGATCTCTTCAAGATCTGTGCATACATTGTTCGGTCCTATACACCATGTGCTTTGCTCATTAAATGTGGCATCTCTTGAAACAAACAATTGTTTGGTCAATGGACTCCACGACCTGTATCTCATCTGTCTATCATCATACCCAATGAGCACATACTTTTCTTCTTTAGGTTCTAGCTTATGCCTCAATTGAGATGGAACATAAGCATATGCCAAACAATCAAATACTTTGCAATGATCAAGAGTAGGTTTCTTACCCCACCATGCTTCATAACGAGTCATTCCCTCAAAAGTTTTGCAAGGCAACCTACTCACAAGATAAGTTGCAGTATTAATTGCTTCTACCCACATGTAATTAGGACACTTGTTGTCCTTCATCATTGATCTTGCAAACTCTACAAGAGTTCTATTTCTTCTTTCTGCAACTACATTTTGTTGTGGAGAGTACCTGCAAGTCACTTCTCTTTTTATACTTGCATTCCACATATAATCATCAAATTCCTTGGAAAAATATTCTCCCCCTCCATCTGATCTAAATCTCTTAATTTTTGGTCCTATAATTCTTTTTGCATAAGCATGGTAGTGTTTAAATGTCTCAAACACTTCAGTTTTATCCTTGATTACAAACTAAGTAATCCATGTGGTTGCATCATCAATAAACAACACATAATTCCTTGATCCATTTATGCTATAGGCCTTTGAAGGACCCAACACATCTGTATGAACCAATTCAAGCATATTTGAATACCTGTATCCTTGCTTGTTGTACGTTTTCTTGTGAGCCTCACCTAGTTGACAAACCTCACATTTGTATATCATATGTTAACCTTCAATATTTGGTAGAACAAACACTCCACCATTCTTTGTCATCTCTTTTATGCCTCTTTCATTGAAATGTCCTAACCTCTTATGCCATAGGTCCAATTCAGACATCGTTTGACTTCCATAAGTGAATAATGCATGTCCCACATACCTTGGACTTTGAGAGTGAATAATCTTCCTTCCTTTTTCCCTATAAGAATGCTTTTATATCCTTGACTTGGATCTTCAACATAAACACCATCATTTGTAAATCTGATTGCATATTCCTTCTCAACAATTTTCCATACACTTAATAGATTTTTAGGATTTTTTCGAACATAAAGTACATTGCTTAGAACTGTGCTTCCACTCTTTGTCTTCACTGATCTAGTTCCTTTAGCTTTGTTTTTGGCGTTGTCTCTTGTTTGGATTGTATGTCCATTCACTTTGGCTTCCATATGAGTCATTAAGGAAATATTACCACTCAGAGGATTGCTACATCCTGAGTCAACATAAAACACCATTTGATCTTCATTAATTGCTTCATGTGTTGCATGCAAGATTAGATTCAAGTCTTCCTTCTAATCTGAAGCATGATTGTAATAAGTGTTGTTGTAGGACTCAATTTGGAAACTACTTCCACCTCCTCTAGCAAATGAAGTCCTACCACTCTCTTCCTCAGAAATTACATCTTCTGATTAGAACATCCACCATTTTGATTATTTTAGCAGCAATCATTTGCCAAATGATTTGTTCTTCCACAAGTCTAACAAGCTTTCAAATTTTCTTTATTCTTACCTCCCCTACCTTTACCTCTGAAATTCATCTTTCCTTTTGTGAAGTTCACTTGACTTGAATATCCTTCTTCATCATTTGATTTCTTGCCTGTAGCATTCTTCTTCTTCTCTCTTGCATACATTGCTTGACTTGAGCTTCTATCATTCTCTCCTTTAATGTCCTGCTCAAATGTTAGCATATGTCCTAGCAATTGATTAAGATCAGGAGTCAAATGATCTAATCATAATTCTGTAGAGAATATAAAAGGCTTCCACTTTTCATCCCCTCTTAGACTTGTGAGTATTTTTCTTACCAACTTGTCTTTTTCAATATCTTCATCTACTGCTAAATCAATCAAGAACTTCTTGAGACACATAATCTCACATGTTATTTGTGCTAAAGTTGAGTATTCAGCTTGTGTGGAAGATAGGACAAGTGTATGTTTTTTCTTTACTATCCATGATGTAACCTTCCTTCCAAGCAGTACTACATATCCACTTGTACTTCTCATATCTTCCTTGGATCAAAACAAATCATCATTTTTATATACTTTCACCTTCAAAACATCTTCAAATGCATAGAGAAGGCCTTCATTTAAGGTACATTTGAGATATCTAGTACTCTTTTAGCTGCAAGTAGATGTGAAGCTCTAGGTGTGTGCATGAAATGAGATAGCACACCAACTATTAATGCTAATTGAGGCCTTGTGATAGTGGCATAACTCAAAGAGCCCAGTATTGACCTGTACAGAAGTGCATCTTTAATTTCATCACCTTCCATTCAAGTCAATTTCATGTTTACTTCCATTGGGTTGCTCAATGGCTTGGACCCTATGAGTCCATACTTCTTCAATACATCCAAAATGTATTTTCTCTACATGACCTAGATAAAACTATCTCTATATATATTTTCAATAACTAAAAAATACCTTAAATCTCTAGGTTGTGATAGATTCTTTACCATATCTTTTGTAGAACAATGATGGATCTTCATTGCTTAGATTCTATCCACAACTCATATGCCTTTGATTCCATTCCCTTGGGGCTTGCATGAGACAATATAGTTATTTCTCTACCCTAAAAATATAATTATCTATGATTTTAGCCTCAAACCATAATGGTTGCTCCAACTAAACTACCTCTTCTAGCTCTCCATTTAGAAAAGCATTCTTCAAGTCAAGTTGATGCATATTTAAATGCTTGCTCGCTACAATTGCAATGATTATTATAATTTTAGTCATCTTAGACACATTATTTCTTCATAATCTATCTCATATGTCTTAGCATAGCCTGTAGCTACAAGCGGAGCTTTAGACCTAGCAATACTACCATCTAAATGCTCCTTTACCTTATATACTCACTTCTTTCCAATGATCTTCATATCCTTCTTCCTTGGAACTAATGTCCAAGTGTGATTATCTTCAAAAGCCATTCCCTCCATGTGTTTTCTTCTTCACATCATGTGGGTTCTTCACCAATCTTACTCATATATGCATAGTGTCTAGCCATGATTTAATCATGGGTAAGTCTTTTAATAGGATACCTTACCTTATCAAACCTTCTTATGTCACCATTCCATGGATTTGGATATTTGTTGTTGACCTTTAATGTTTGTCCCTCCTTTGGATGATGGTATCTATTAAGCTCAATCAATAGTTCTTCATCTTCTTCTATCTCTGTGATTTTAGCTTTTCCTTTGCTCATTGCATCACTAAGTTGGTGATGTAGGAATTCCTCCATTCCATGATGAATGATTACTTGAATCTTTTGGTCCACTCAAAACTCTGTTTTCTAGTTCTTACCTTGAAGTCGTCCCTTCTTCATCTTCATTTGTATATCTAGATACATTTGAAGAGAACCAAGGCAAAAGGTCATCAAATTTGACATCCCTTAATAAGTTTTTATCCTTTTTGTGGGGTTATAGCATCTATAACATTCGTCTTCACCTTCATACCCTATAAAATCACATGTCTTGGTTCTATCATCATGTTTGCTCCTTAGTTCAACAGATAGCATGCACATCCTAACACTCTCAAGTGTTTCACTTATTTTTTTCCTATTGTACTAAGATTTATAGCGTGTTGTTGCATGTATACTTGACGTGAAAGCTCCATTCTAGAAGCATATTGTAGTGGTCACTGCATCAACCCGATAGCAATTTAGCATCCCCATTTCCCTCATCATAGCCCTACACATTCTGTGATGGACTTATTCTTCCTTTTTGCTACACCATTTGGATTTGGTGTGTATCTACATGCAATTTATCTCTTGATGCCATTTGATTTCAAGAGATAAAAGATTTCATTAGAGAAGTATTATATCCATCCATATCACCTTAAGCATTTGATAAACCTATCTCATTCCCTCTCTACAATAGCTTTGGACTTTTTGATGTAATAAAAGGCATCTCAATTATGCTTCATACAATAAAGGAATGTCTGACTTGTAAAATCATCAATGAAAGTTACACAGTACCTATTACCTCCACTTGAATTATCATTTGTTGGTCTACAAAAATTTGTATGGACTAGCTCAAGTGGATGATAGCTCACATAATTTTTCTTCTTAAAAGTAACCTAGTCTACTTACCCAATTGAGAAGGTTAGCAAAAGTTCTTAAGATTCTGATTATAAAGGTTTGGTAACCCTATTTATAACCTCTTCCTTTCCATATACTTCAATCTTGGAGTATCTATAGATTCATAAGTCTTTTTCACATAGGTCGAATTTTGCTTCCTTTCGATTTCCATAGGTGAAGTAGATAGTGTGGTTGGAATTTTTCATCACATCCAATGTAAATAACCTTCCCTTCTTTCTACCCTTTTCTATCAATCTGCACACTTCCTTAGGGTTCTCAACAAAGCATCCCCTCTATTTGAGTTTGACTTGTAATCCTCTCTCAACCATTTGACCCACAAAAACTAGATTCTTTGTGATTGTAGGAACATGAAGAACATCCTTCAAGCACTTAGCTTTATGAGATCCATCCTAAATAATATCACCTATGTGTGTGATAGCATGGGGAGTATCATAACCATCTCCACATGCCCTTTGTTTGATGGAACTTGCATGTTTGAAAAGAAATCGTTCTTGCAACTCATGTAATTGTTGGATCTACTATCAATGTACCATGTGCTTGACCCTTGTGTCTTGTAGTCGCTCATCTGCATCATAGAGAGCATACTTTCATTCTCATTTGAAGTAGATGCATAATTACCTTGTCCTTTATATGATGGATTTGTCTGCTGTTTTGATAGAAATCCCTTGCATAAAGGCCATAATTGACCCATCTCTTGCAACTCATTATATCTATCATGATAGGGATTGTCTGTTGCCACAAACCAAGCCCCATAATCTGCCCATTATGGTAGACTGCTCTATCATGAGAGACCTCCTAGTTTATTAGATAGATCAATCCTAGGTGGGATCATCTATCTTGATAGACCCTATTTGTCATGAAAAGATACTCTATCAAGATAGAACAAGGTTATGACAACCAACCCTCTATCGTAGCAAACCCTTGTCTGTTGCAACGAGGAACCCTCTATGGTGACACGAAGATACCCTAAGCTAATGCTAGTATAAAATTGTTTGTAAGCAAGGCAACATAAGAGGCGTTTTGGAGATTTAGACGAGATATACTTGAATCCAAGGTAGAAATTTGATATGATAGTTCACGGATCTTGAGAATCCTAGAAAATTAATCTTTTTTAATCAACAATTCAAAGTGTATGTACGTAATGTCTTAATACAAGAAAACAAACATATACTTGGAAAGGAGAAAACGTGTATCCCTTATAGAGACTAGCCACCTCTCAAAAAAAATAGTGTTGGACCCTCAAATCCTTTAGAAGCAGAGAAATCCAAATCTTAAGAAGTCCTAGAGGTAAACTTTGTACAAAACTTAGCATTCAGAAGACTAGAATAAGCAATCCATCGACTAGAGTGAGAAAGGCATAGAGGGCATGGAGCCATAGAGATAAAGATGAAGTTGCCTTTCCTTGATAGAGAGAACACTCGAGAACACTAAGAACCTTGCACATAGTAAAGAGGATGAAGAACTAGTTTGATGGCAAAGGAGACCGTGATGAACATGTAATAGAATTCAAAAAAGTACTCAAATTGAAATAAATAGAGTATTTGTTCATGTAATTTGAGGCAATTGGCTTAACTGTAAAACACATGTTGGAAAACAATGTTCAATTGGGCCAAATTTTCCTCAGGTTACATAACATGTATTGCTATCATACCATTCCCTATAGCAAAAGCGCTTAGGCGCTGTGGATAAGGCAAAAGCCTTCTAACGCGCCCGCGCGAGTTCAATCCCCGACGGCAGCAGCGTGTGGAAAATAAAGATTTTAAACCATGCTTTTGATAGTCACACGGACAGCGACGGACGAATTCGCAAAACGCATCATTATGCGATTGTGCTTTATTCTTGAATGATCATTGTTCGCTCGTAGCTTTATTAGAAGCGATTGCTTTTGGAGGGGTGCTTTTCAAGGACAATCAAACACTATAAAACAAGAGTCTTGGGCTCATTGTATTCATCCTTCACCTAGGATCAACACAAGCTTTCTAGAGCTTGGACCTCAGTAGAGGTGGTGTTTCTTCTAGCACATGGGGTAGCCATGGTGCTAACTTGAAGCATGTTGAGGAGCAGCTATGGAGTTCTTCTTAATGATTCTTCTTGGAGAAGATGAAGGGTGTGCTCACACTCTAGCTCATGGAGAGGAGGTCATCTCTTGTTCATGGCAAGAAGACTTGATTATTAGCAGCTTGATGGTGAGGATCGCCCATCTACATGGCGTATTTGAAGATCATGTTCTACAAGAAGATGTTAGGTTGAAGATTGTCTTCTACAAGAAGATATCTGGCTACTTCAAAGACATTAGATGGTGATTAACATAAGATTCACATCTTATGTTAAGTATTCAGGTACATATTCTCTTTATGCACACATGTACTACTTGAAGTTTATGGAGGCTGTGGCGTTCATATCAGAAGGAGTCCTATTCAGCATAGGTACAAGAGAATCAGTACTTATATGCTTTATGCATATTCTTATGAGGTGTTTGAGAAGGTGTGTTCACATGAGTTTGAGGATTTCCGGCAACAATCTTGTTAGCATTCTATGCTACTTTATAAGTATGTGATCTTTTCACACACGTATCTGACTTAGGGTCTTCCATAGCCTAAGTTTAGATGTAGGTTTGTTGACCATCACTTTCACATTGATCCTTCCTCATTCAGTCACTCATATTCACCCTTCTATAACCTATTAGGTCACACATCTCATGTATATTCAGATTACTGCCCACACATCTGAATATGTTTGTTACATTGTACATTCACTCATTCATCTATTTCTCATCACATAGAATGGTTGAGAATTTTGCTCCCATATTGTACACTGAACATTGGTATATATGATACTATGATTAAGCGATGGCTTACGTAACACCTTACACATGTCGTCTATTCTTTCTCTATCTTTATCTCATCATCTGTATGATTAAGTTGTGGAATGTTCATGTTTTGTCAATATGGAAGATTGCTGGAATTAATGTTGTACATGAATGGAACTATGGAACCATGGACCTGTGACATGAGCCTAAGGGCCTACCTCACTTCCAACATTTGGTATCAGAGCACTAAGGTTTTGGTTTTAGAACTTTAGATCTTTGGCATCAATTCATTAAGGCTCATTCATATCTCAGGTTCCTAGAATTCCAGATTTACAACATATGATTTGAAAGCATCTTCTAACATTTGACATTTGACATACACACTTAATCTAGATGAGTAGAGATTTGAGAATTAGACAATTCAGTTACATGTGTATTCAACAGTGTGGAGTATGAAGTTGATGATCTGTTAGCAGCCGAATATTTTTGGAAGAGTATGCAAATACTTTACAAAAGTATTGTTTGAAGACCCAGACTTGATGAAGAGAAGACTACTTCAAATTCAAGGAAGAACAATGGTTTAGAGAAGGTGAAGGAATCAGATCAACATCAAATCATAGGTATCATTTTTTTACTATCAGATTATCATTTGCAGGTCATATCTTAGAAGAGCAGTTATGAAGAGATTTGAAGAAATTCAAGGAGTGTTTTTATACACTTTCATCTTTTGAAAGTTAAAGGCTACATCAAAACAGGTATCTAGAGGTTTTTCTAGAGAGTTTTGAGAAGATCTCTTTCATGGAAAGAAAGTTCATCTAAGAAGACAAGCGCAGAGATGAGATGAGTTTTTTAAGGCAATTTTCTGTTGTAAGTTGGTTGGATATCAAGGTACAAATGTATCTAGAGAAGGTAACTCTAGAAGGGTAATTCATCATTCAGATAAACGGTTGGTGAATTTAGTCGTTTCAGACATTTGAAACAACATTTTGATTTAGAGATATGAGGAGATGATAAAACATGTTTCTATATTCACTTCCATTTATATACCATGTTTGTTTTATCTTTTACTTTTAACATTAGAGGAAGAGAAAAGTTCATTCGAAGAAGTCAAGAGTGTTTGCTACTTCAAGATGAAGAGAACAAAAGGTATGGAAGAGAAGTTTGAAAATGCTGACATCATCAGGTGGAAGAAAGATGCAGAAGAAGAAAGTCCATCATTTCCAAAAGAAAAGTAAGGCTTCGTTTTCTCATATATTTTCCATATACTTTTCCTATTTTATCCTCTACATCCAAAGACAAGTCTACGAGAACATCTTGTTTAAAGAAGAAGCAGTTTCTTGTTTTGCATTACACTTGGTCATGATTTAGTAGATTTGACAAAGAATTGCATTGAGAGAAAGAAAAGCAGCAGATATATGTTTTAACTCATATATGTATGAGTTATGTTTTAGTTGAAGCTTTTAAGCAGGTAGCTTATATGTTCCCTCAAAGAATTCTTGGACTGTCAATACAGAGCTACTTGGTATATGACAAGTTGCAGAGAAGTATATTTCTTCTTTATCTAACTCTTGAGGTAAAAGAGTTTTTTGTAGCAGATGTTGGAGACTTGGGTTGAGGTTTTATGTTTGGAAAAGGTTACCTCATATTCAATATTTTCAAAAAACTTCAAAAAATTCAGAATCTTGTTGATGTACCAGCTATTTGAAGAATCTACTTTTTATGATTGTCTAGTTTTTTGGATACATGCTTGTATTCAAAAATTCCATCATATCCTATCACTTGATTGAGAAGTGGAGTTAGCCAAAAGAAAGTCAAGCAGGTACTGTCACATTTCACCCGGGTAAAATATGAAAGTTATGAAGTATCAACTTGCAGCTTTTGGAGTTCTCAAGGTGAGAAGTTTGTCCACTTATATTTCAAGTAGGAGTTGCAAATTCCTTGAAGGATTTGTTTGAAGAAAAGTTTTACAACTTTTTGAGAAGCATGGACACTTGGAGACATTCAAGAAGTAAATCAAACATTCAGTCATGAAGGTTTGATGACAGTAGATTCTACACAAGAGAGATCATTGATCTTGTTTGATCTTATATGATCTTGAGTATTTATGATTCAGTTGTCTATCCTTTGTTTGTGAAGATTCTTAACATTGGAAGAAGTTAGTCAAAGATTCAGATTCTATCAAATTTGTGTTACAGAGAGATAGAAGATACTTGTTATGTTATAGAAGGTTATGAATCCTATAAAGCTTTCAACAAGGTTTTGTTTTGTTAGGATTAGCTAACCTTATTCTAGATTTTGGAAAGCTGAGGAATGACATGGAAAGCTATTGGCATCTGATCAATGCTAATAAAAAGGATTCAGAGATTTTGTTTCAGATATAGGTATTGATCACTGAACATCAGATTTATGAAGACGTTCTAGATTTCATAAAGTCTGATATATTTGAAGAATACTAGATACTAGTGTTAAGTCATCCAAGGGGTGATGAAACATGAAGACTTATTTTCAAGCCATATGTGAAAGAATACAGAGTCATACCTACAGGTATTCCTATTTCAGGTATTCCTATATTTCCTTTGTCAGGTTCTCTTTATGTTCCAGCTTTGAAAGAAGAAGGAAGAAGAAGAATGTTTGGAGAAAGTTCCTGTTAGGATGTTCCTGTTCAGGAGAAGGTTCCAGAGTTCTATTGAAGAGAAGCTTGATATTTCAGAAAGGTATATTTCAGAAGTGCGCACATATATGTTTATACCAAGTTCTGAAGGAAAGAGGTATGAAGGATTTAAAGGATGAAGACATGATGATATCATAGATTCGTTGCCTCATATTTCAGTTGATTTCAATTGAGTTGAGTTGACTTGACTTGAGTACAGTCAGAGATGAACCAGCAATGTTCATAATGCACTAAGTTGTGAGTTGACAGTCACAGGTTCCAGGATTTAGTTCCTGATTTTGTTTAGTGTATTTACATGACACAGCAGAAGTACGTTGAGAAACCTTTTTTGGAAGGTAAATGCAAATATGTGGATCCTAGTGTATGTTTTCAGGTTTTTGAAGACAAGAGATAGCAAGTTCGGAGACAGTTCATGCTATATTTGTTGTCAAGCAATGATTGCTTGATGAGAACACTATTGGATATCTAGTTTGCATATTTTCTCAAGTATTATGGTTCATATTCAGTAAGTTCAGGTTTTTTGAAGGAAATTCAATTTCAGTTTTGAAGAAGACTTTTTCTGAAGTATCAGAAGTACAAGCCTGAAGCTTGTGGTAATTTGCAGATTATATAGTTTGCAGATTCAGTTCAGATTGTACCAATAAGACATTGCAGGGGGGATTGTTGGAAAACAATGTTCAATTGGGCCACATTTTCCTCAGGTTACATAACATGTATTGCTATCATACTATTCCCTTGTATAGCAAAAGCGCTTAGGCGCTATGGATAAGGCAAAAGCCTCCTAACGCGCCCACGCGAGTTCAATCCCCGACGGCAGCAGCGTGTGGAAAATAAAGATTTTAAACCATGCTTTTGATAGTCACACGGACAGCGACGGACGAATTCGCAAAACGCATCATTATGCAATTGTGCTTTATTCTTGAACGATCGTTGTTCGTTCGTAGCTTTATTAGAAGCGATTGCTTTTGGAGGGGTGCTTTTCAAGGACAATCAAACACTATAAAACAAGAGTCTTGGGCTCATTGTATTCATCCTTCACCTAGGATCAACACAAGCTTTCTAGAGCTTGGACCTCAGTAGAGGTGGTGTTTCTTCTAGCACATGGGGCAGCCATGGTGCTAACTTGAAGCATGTTGAGGAGCAGCTATGGAGTTCTTCTTAATGATTCTTCTTGGAGAAGATGAAGGGTGTGCTCACACTCTAGCTCATGGAGAGGAGGTCATCTCTTGTTCATGGCAAGAAGACTTGATTATTAGCAGCTTGATGGTGAGGATCGCCCATCTACATGGCGTATTTGAAGATCATCTTCTACAAGAAGATGTTAGGTTGAAGATTGTCTTCTACAAGAAGATATCTGGCTACTTCAAAGACATTAGATGGTGATTAACATAAGATTCACATCTTATGTTAAGTATTCAGGTACATATTCTCTTTATGCACACAGGTACTACTTGAAGTTTATTGAGGCTGTGGCGTTCATATCAGAAGGAGTCCTATTTGGCATAGGTACAAGAGAATCAGTACTTATATGCTTTATGCATATTTTTATGAGGTGTTTGAGAAGGTGTGTTCACATGAGTCTGAGGATTTCCGGCAACAATCTTGTTAGCATTCTATGCTACTTTATAAGTATGTGATCTTTTCACACATGTATCTGACTTAGGGTCTTCCATAGCCTAAGTTTAGATGTAGGTTTGTTGACCATCAGTTTCACACTGATCCTTCCTCATTCAGTCACTCATATTCACTCTTCTATAACCTATTAGGTCACACATCTCATGTATATTCAGATTACTGCCCACACATCTGAATATGTTTGTTACATTGTACATTCACTCATTCATCAATTTCTCATCACATAGAATGTTTGAGAATTTTGCTCCCACATTGTACACTGAACATTGGTATATATGATACTATGAGTAAGCGATGGCTTACGTAACACCTTACACATGTCGTCTATTCTTTCTCTATCTTTATCTCATCACCTGTATGATTAAGTTGTGGAATGTTCATGTTTTGTCAATATGGAAGATTGCTAGAATTAATGTTGTACATGAATGGAACTATGGAACCATGGACCTGTGACATGAGCGTAAGGGCCTACCTCACTTCCAACAACACACTACCCTTACTTGGTTTCAATCCTTGAACGAAGGAAATAATCATGAGATCTCATAGGTAATGGATGCATTCATCATCAAGATCTTTGAAAGTGTAACCAGACATAATACATAATTCTGGATTCGTAGCTCTGCACGAACCCCTAAAGAAATAGTGAGGCTAGCAGGATGTAGGTTAAAGGTAATACAATGAGAGATGTTATACTCCATAATTACCCATTCAAGATAAGAAATTGTCACTTTCCTTAGATGGACACTTAATTGGAAATCTTAGATGATATATGTACCTAAAAGAGACACATACCCTTTGTCAATGCTTGAGAATTTGCATTGAAATTGAGGACAACCTAGCACATGATTTAGAACTCTTCAAACTATGCAAGGGATGAGATTATTCAAGCAATGTAGCTTCAAAGACTTCATCATAAGTAAAGGAAATTGTAGAATTAATAGCTCAAACGCTATATGAAAATTTCTAGAATAGACAACCCTAGAGCGTGGCCAAAATGAAAGGTTGTTATACATCTGGAGTTCATCACATGGAAAACGTGTGCCCAATGAAAACCCAAAACATAGGAAACCCACGAACTTGTTATTGCACAATAAAAAGAAAGTACACCAACAATTTTGCATAAGTCTATCTAACAACAAGCAAGTAGCTAGGAAAAACTATTTGCACCTGCATCAACAACCTTATAGGTATCAAAATTAGTATCAACAACAATCCTACTATAGGCTATAATAGAACTACTAACAATAGTACCAACCTCGGCCATACCACAACAAATTCTTTGAGAGCAAGCACCACCCTTTCTAAACGTATTTTTACTCAAATATGTAGCAATTGAAGGAAAGCTAGAAAGAGCTTTACTAGCATCATGACTTTTGATGAGAAATAATGATCCCAACATGAATAGGTTTGATTCTTCCCAAGGTGATTGCCTACCAACTTCCTATAGAAAATCCCTAGAGCATACAAAGATAGATCAATATGAAAATCCATTGATAGAACCTAACTAGGAGGCAAACTATACTCAAGTCATGTGTACAAATCTGAATCTAAGACTCCATTGATCAGTTCATGTGTGAGTGTCCACACCCTCCACTCCTAGGAAAACCTCAATTGTTCATGGTTCAAGGTTATTTTCTAGAATGTGGTGAAGAGAATCTTATTAAGGAGTGCCTTATAAACATGGCTAATGCCAGAAAAATCACCCCCATCAAAGAGTTGGCATAGTTGTAGACTAGAGTGGAAGTGTTTCCAAAACAGCTCCTTATAATGGTAGTTACTAGATCAAAAGACTTACAATAGACTATGGTTCTGAGCAAGTAAAAGAACTTGAGGCTAGTGAGTAAAATTTCCCAAGTAAGAAGAGGACCAAAACATTAAAATAGAGTCAAGAGAACATGAAGGGGCAATGGAAAAGGAAGATCTTAGACCCAAAAGATAGCCTAAAAAAAACTAGAGCAAGAATTGCAAAAATATCATTTTAGATCCCCTAACACATAAACTTTCCATCATTCCACCCTTTAATAATCTACAATTCGTTTCATTTAAACCCGGAGCACAATTGATTTTTGTAGATCCTATGTTAGAATGCTTGGACATGATGTTCAAGGTCTACAAGGTTCCACTTTCAGTAAGGACCAAGCATAGCTGAGCTAAATGAGAGTTGGAAAAGTGCATATTTGGAGATTGAGAGGACTAAACTATGGATGAAAATGGTTGAAGTAGGGCAAGCTATGTTGGAGGCTAGTGCACTCTTCAATCAAGAAAACTTAGTAAATCCAAAGCTACATTTTTAAGGACTATTAGAGCTATTGGAGAAAGTGACGAGTAAGCCAAAGGTTTTAGTGCCACAATAGGCTCATCTATTACAAGTGAGAGAAGAACATTGAACCTAGATAAGTTTAAATTACTAACTTGAAAATGTGTGGAATACCTCCCTCCATTTCCAAGTACTCTCAAGAGTTATTGTAGGAAATACAAGAGGAGAAGTGGGCAAAAGAGTAGGAGAATCCTCCCCTCTATTTAGGAGATACAAGTCCTTCAAGAAAATTTCCCCAAGTTATACCCTCTCTTTATGAAGATAAGTTAGAATCCAAACTAGAGGCAAGAATAGACCATTTCCCATGAGAATAAATAACTTACAAAGTCTACAAAGAAGAAAATAATAAGAACAAAAAAATGTAAAGCATCATCAAAAGTAGAAGAAGAGTTTCTAAGTAATTTCAAATAGTATGAAGTTGAAGACAATAAAACCTTAGTGAGAAGGCCTAACAGAGAAGCATCAATGGGATCAATTTAGGATGATGAGGAAAAAAAAATTATATTGGCAATTAAAGATAAGAAGGAGAGATGCACATACATATGTAAAGACTTAACCCAAGAAGAACAAGAGGAAATGGTGAATTTCCTAATAGAATACAAGAACATTTTTTTCATGGACTTATAGAGATTTAAAAGGAGTTGAATTGGAAAATATTTCACATAAGATCTCTTATAATGATGCTTATGCTACATAGATACGATGAACAATGAGTTGTTCCTCTATCCAATTTCTCTATCTGAAGCGAATCTCCCATCCTTTCTTCACTTGTGCAATTTATTCTTCAATTTTGTGAATTATGAATGTACCTTTAATTTGAATACAATTCCTTTTGATCCTCTTGATAGCTTCCAGGCCTCCTTCTCTAGCTGTCACTTCAAACTTTCACCTTTTGAATCTTCAAAGATTGATTTTTGTATATCTACAATAGTCGAGGTACTTCGTTTCTTCAAATTTGATGATTCCTACTTTGATACCACTGATGGAGATGATTAATCTCCAAAATAACAAGTTATCCTTCATGTTAGAGCACCTCTATATGAAGAGCGACTCATAACCTCAACCAATTTTGGAAACTAATGCCAAATTATCAAGACTTGAGTTAACTCTGAAGAAACTCATTACATAGAAACGTCTGCTGCACTTAATTCACTCATTGACAAATTTTGTGAATTATCAATGTACCTTTAATTTGAATACAATTCCTTTTGATCCTCTTGATAGCTTCCATGCCTCCTTCTCTAGCTGTCACTTCAAACTTTCACCTTTTGAATCTTCAAAGATTGATTTTTGTATATCTACAATAATCGAGGTACTTCGTTTCTTCAAATCTGATGATTCCTACTTTGATACCATTGTTGGAGATGATTAATCTCGAAAAGAACAAGTTATCATTGATGTTAGAGCACCTCTATATGAAGAAAAACTCATAACCTCAACCAATTTTGGAAAACTGATGCCAAATTATCAACACGAGTTAACTCTAAAGAAACTCATTACATAGAAACGTCTGTTGCACTAAATTCACTCATTGACTAGCCAAATGTGTAAAGTTTTCAATGAAACTTTACACAAGGTGTTGCCTAATGTTTGTGCACCTTCTCCAGGTTAAATCTCTCCAAGAAAATGAGAAATCTTGCGATTTCCTCCAAACAATGTACCTATGTCTGGAACTCTTCTTCTATGTAGTCCACTTTTACACCTACAACTTCTAATGCATGGTTCTCCTAGATTAGAACCTGTTTATCCAAATGCTTTTATCCACATAGCTGACCTCTCAATGTAAATAATGAGTGCTTATTTGCTCAAAACTTTACACTGTGGAGGGAGATATGAGCAAAACATTGATCATCAAATTTGCTATCAAACATTGACCTATCTTCACTTCTTCTCTTTACACATGTAAATGTTCCTACTTAAAATTCTCTCACCCTGATTACAATTAGGCTCTCAAAACTTGTACAAAGGTCACTTAACTATAGAACTAGACTTCTACAAAAGCATTCCTCAAGAAGATAAACACCGAAGGAGTACTCAGCAAAAGATCAAGGTGCACATTTGACATATAATCCATATTCTTCTCACTCTCTAGAGTCTCTAATGACTTCTAAAACTTTTCACTCATCATCTCTCGTATGTATTATGTCCATATTCAACTACATATAAACATTTACATCTTGACTCATCATCGATACAAAGGTTTTCATGAACTAACTCAAGAATAATATACATGTATATACAAGTTTCAATCTTCTCATCACATACTCATCTTCAAGCCTCATATGGTGATCTTTTCTTTATTTATTGACTTCAAAATTTGTCCTAATCATCAATTGATGATTGTCCTGCACCAACAACTACCACTAGCAGTAGTGAGAATGATCTTAGCAACTCCCATGATAGAATAAGAGGAGTTGTTAGCACATGTGATAGTACTTTGTGTAGAGGTAAACTCAAGTGAAGTGAAGAAATTACGCTCTAAGGTAATATGTTTAGTTGCCCCACAATCAAAGTACCAAAACATCTGAGTCTACTACAAACATACATTGTTCATGAGAAGATGGTTCATAACTACAAACAATTGTAAATGCTCATTCCTCATTCTCCATAAGATTAAGTAGACTCTATTTTGAGTGTAAAGGCCTCTCCAACAACCATTCTTCTTTTCCTCTTTTGCAGCCAGTTTCCAACAACTCTTTATGAAATCATCATTTCATTTCTAGTGTTTGCAAAACAATTCTTTCTTTTTTGGGTTCTTCTCGTCTTTGTCATCCTTCTTTGATTGTGAAGGATTAGAGGATTTCTAGCTATTAGTACATGAGTTCCATTTACCCTTGTGCTTCTAACTAGCCAAGAAAGCTTGATCTGCAACATGCATAATGGAACTCTTTTGCCTAGAGTGATCTTCCTACAAAAGAATAAAGAATATAAGGCATTTGGATTGCCTTTCATCATCAATCAAAGAGTACAACCGAAACTCTCATATGAATCCATAAGACCATCAAGAACCATCTACACAAGTGAAATCTCTAGCACGTCCATCACTAGAAATCAACTACTACTTAAAATATTTGATCTTTGTCAAAAGAATATCCATGTAATCTCTTTCATTCATGTGTTCACTCTCCATTGTCTTCAGAGGTAAGCAACATGAGCCTAATTCCTTTCTTGGTGTGAAGTGGTAAGTATATCCCAAGCATCCTTTGTTGCTTTGTAGGAGTGACTCTAAGGAATAATGGCATGCTTGACAAACAAGGCTATCAATGCATATGCCTTAACATCTATGCCATCCCAATGAAGTTGCTCGATAGTAGGTTTAGCATGAACCGCAACATAAACATGAACTTGAAGAATATCATCTTCAATGCCATTTGCATCACCTTTAGTAACTGTGTTTGCATTTGTAATACGACGTTTTTCAACACCCTACACAATATTCAATAGTGGTTTTGCAACCAATAGATGATGCACCATATATGCCCATAATGGGTAATTGATACCATCCAATGTATCCTCAACAACCAACATACACAATACATCACTACTTTTAGCCATGGCCACTGACTAAAATACCCTGATGTAGAAAAATGATTGTATCTAAAGGTGTAGTAGATGATTATATTGGCAAACAAAACCTATACATATGTTTGACACAAAAAGACAAGATTCCCTACACAAGAAACATGATAATGCATTTGAAAGGCCAAGATGAGCTCAGATCGCAATTCAAACACTAGAGAAAAATTTGTTTTGAACTCCTACCTGCCCTAAGTAGGCTCACCCATTTTTGTGTGATTTTGAGACTTTGACCGCAGAGGTGTCCACAATGCCCTTGATGAGGCGGCGACCTACTCTGATACCAATTGTTGGAGATTCAGGTCTATGGAAGCATGCAAATAGCACAAGCAAGAAGAAGCTTAGAGAACAACACTATATTGAATGTATTACCAAGAGAATATACAAAGAAAAGTGATATGTTAGGGTTATATGTGTAAATACAAGGGAGGGGGAAAAAACCTCCTACAGAGGGAAAAAGGTGCCCAAACGGTCCTAGTGTGTTCACACACATCATTATTAAAATATATCAACAGCAATTGGGGGCATGAAACTTGCAACTTTTATTATTTGAAAGGGATGGTTGAAACGCAAGCATCCACATACTAGGGGCAACCAGTTAGACTAGTGTTGTTTATGGTTTCGATGATGTAGCCAATAACAGACCTATTGTTGGTAATATTCCTATTGTTCCAACTTTTTACTCTTTTCTTGCTAATGTTGGCGTGTAGAAGAATATGAATGATCAAGCCTCAACATTCATAAATATACCTCGATAGCCTATAGTGTGTTATAGATGTGGAGAATATGGCCACATGTAAGCTCAGTGCCTCTTACTAGGAAACATGCCACCTTGCTCTAACTATCTAGAGTTGGGATATCACTATACAAGAGACTACCCAAAGCATGCTATCGCAAGCTACAATATGGTGCAAACTACTTTTCATATTTCAATAGAGCCACGTCCAACCAAAAATGCACTTCTATGATCCCCAATGGTCAATGTACTCTAATTAAGAGAGATCTCCCCACTATCAATATGGATTGGAGCTCACAAGGGATTTCAAGAAGAGGATGAGGTAGTGGAAAACAATGATGTTAGACTACAACATAATAGTATGAGAAAAATAGCTACCCATGAGAGAATCCCTCCAATGTGCTAGCAAAAGAAAGGAGACACAAAGGAAACCAAGAGTATTCAAGAGCCTACAAAAATGAAAAAAGCACCTAGTGGAAACGACACACCTCTTATTAAGGAGGTTCCAAGGAATCCCAAACATGAAGTGCGAAGAATACACACTCAATTATCTAGTGAGATCACATAATCATGGAAAGATTAAGAAGAGGAATAAAAGAGGGAAAGAATTATAGAAGATGATTACGTGACAACTCAGCAAGAATTAAAATGTATGGCACCAAAACACATTGTAAGTGTACCAGCAACCTCTCATTCGGTGAATCAGATTCTAAGGAATACATACAAACAAGTAGGTCTATATGATCTCTTGTGTATGGATGATCAATTCGGGAGTGAAGTGCTAAACATTGTTGCTTCAATGGGAGCACCATTTCCAATGGATAACAACCTACGTAATTTCTTCATAGCAAAGGTCCCATTGACTGAATACCATAGTGTACAAATACCAGTTAAGATACTCGGTGATGAAATTATAGGAGTACTCATAGATGGCCAATCTAGAGTTAACTTGATGCCCAAATCACGGTTGAAGCTATTAGGACTCAAATCATCTAAGGAAGCACAAGTCAGGTAGACCAAAGCAAGATAAAGCATGAAGTATTTCAATGGCGATGCACCACAGTGCGCTCTCCTTATCGAGAGCTCTACAAAAATATCCTCAGAGTAGAAAACGGACCTCCTATGGCCGCATATAGTACTCCACATAGAGACTCAAGAATACACAAGAAACATAGTACATAGGGAGCATGAAGATAGACCTCTTAGGTCTTACAAATGCAGTCGAACTTACAGTCCGTGGCTGACCAGGCCACTATATGTTTTATTAAAGAACATATACAAAGAAGTGTCTGGTGGCCACTTGGCCTTTCACATGGACACTAACGATAACAATCTCCCACTAAAGGCCCATATGGCCAAAGTAACTATGGGAGAAAAATAAAGAATGATAAAGAATACATGAGTGTAAGTATACAAACTATACCTCCCACGTGATGGGCATGTTACACAGTATACAAGTGACCATGTAAGATCAAAAATCAAGTAACCCCCATCAAGTGACAACAGTGTCGAAAGCTATCCTATGGTAGAGGTTTAGTCAAAGCATCTGCAACATTATCTCGAGTGTGAACCTTCCCAAGAATAATGCACTTAGTGGCTAAGCAATCTCTACTGAAGTGATATCTCACATCAATGTGCTTGGTCTTTGCATGATAGACCGGATTCTTAGCCAAAGCACTGGCACTTTGACTGTCACTGAGCAAACGAGGTACATGCTAAGGTAAACCCATATCACAAGAAAGACGAGAAAGCCACAATGCTTCCTTACATGCCTCACTTGCTGCAACATACTCTGCTTTTGTGGTGGAAATAGCTATACATTCTTGAAGACGAGATCTCGAAGAGATAGTACCTCCAACAAAATGAAAGATTTACCCTGATATAGACTTACGATTGTCTATAGAACCAACATAGTCAGAATGTGTGTAACCAATAATGAATGCTTTACCTCTACCTAAGCATAAACACTTGTCCTTAGTGCCACTTAGATATCTCAAAATCATCTTGATTGCTTCCCAATGTTGCTTGCCACGATTAGACATATATCTGCTCACAACTCCCACTGCAAATGCAATGTCTGGTCTCGTAGCTACCATAGCATACATGAGACTACCAACAACAGACTGATAGGGAATTTTGGTCATAAATGCCTTTTCCTCATCTGATTTGGGGCAATCATCCTTGATCAATTTCACATATGTGGGTAAAGGTGTACTCAATGCCTTTCCACTCTGCATATTGAACATGTGAAGTACTTTCATCATGTACTCACTTTGAGACAAATATATGCATCTTTTACTCCTATCACGAGTAATGTGCATGCCAAGAATATGTTTCGCATCCCCCAAATCCTTCATATCAAATGTCTGACTCAACTTCTTTTTGAGAATTGACAAGTCATAAGAGGACCTCCCAGCAATCAACATATCATCGACATAAAGTATCAAACATATCAAGCTACCATCTCAGCATCTCTTTGTGTAGAGACAATGATCCTCAGTGATTCAAGAATAGCCTTGGGACTTCATGAAAGCATCAAACTTTTGGTTCCATTGTCTAGGGGACTGTTTAAATCCATACAAGCTCTTCTTGAGCTTACAAACTAGACTTTCCTTGCCTGGAGCTACATAACCCTCTAGTTGTTCCATATAGATCTCATTTGTAAGATCTCCATGCAACAAAGTAGTTTTCACATCCATTTGGACTAACTCTAAGGCCTCCATTGCAAGGAATCCAAGCAACTGGAGAGAAGATTTCCTCAAAATCAACACCATGTTGTTGCTTAAAACCCTTTGCAACAAGTCCTGCTTTATACTTTGGAGAAGCACTATCTGCTGTGAATTTCAGCTTATATACCCATTTACATGGTAAAGCTTTCCTACCATTTGGAAAGGGTACTAGATCCCAAGTACCATTCTTGTGAATAGAATCCAAGTCACTCTTCATGTCATGCTCCCACTTGGCATGATCCTCTGTCTGCATAGCCTCTTTGTAGCAAGAAGGCTCACCATCATCTGTTAGCATAACAAAATCTAAACCTGGAACATATCTAATAGGTGGATGTGAGACGCGTGTAGAGCGTCTCAATGGTTGCTCAACAGGAACATGTGCAGACTGATCTCATCAGACATTCTCTTGAACATCCCTATGTGCAACATTTTTATGCATGCTAGCTGGAGGACTAGTATCCTCAAACACCACTCTTCTCACTTCAACCTCCTTAATGGGCTATTTATGCATCTTAGACTTGTTGAAAATGACATCACTACTTTTGATCACTGACCGTGTTTAGGATCCCATAAGCGATATCCAAATTGTACTTCTCGACCATATCCAAGAAAAATGCATTTCTTTGACTTATGGTCCAACTTTTGTCTAAGAATCTTGGTTATATGAACATATGCTTCACACCCAAAAACACGAAGATGATCATAATATGGTGGCTTCACTGTCCATAACTCTTGTGCCACTTTTAGACCTTTGACAGTACTAGGTGAAAGGTTAATCACATGAACTACAGTCAATACTCCTTCTGCCCAAAAGCCTCGTGAGAGGTTTGCGTGATGCAACATAGAAACTACTCTATCTTGAATAGTTTTATTCATCCTTTCAGCTACACCATTCTGTACTAGGGTATAAGGAGCTGTAAACTCTCTAGAAATTCCTCTAGACTGACAAAAATGGCTGAATTTATGTGAGGTATACTCACCCCCATTATCTGAACGTAAAGCCTTAAGCTTAGTTCCTTTTTCAGTCTCAATTGAAGCAAACCATTTTTTGAAAGTAGGGAATACCTCGTCCTTCGATTTGATAGGATATACCGAGACTTTTCTAGTAGCATCATCTATGAAAGTGACAAAGTAAAGAGAACCACCTAAGGACCTAGTGGGCATAGGACCACACAAACCTGTATGGACAAGATCTAAAGTCTGAATTGAAGAGTCAATGTGCGTTCTATGCACATTTCTGGTTTTCTTTCCATATTGAAAATGCTCACAAAATGAAAACTCAGAGAAAGATAACACAGGTAAGTAGCCAGAACCAGAATCCATTCCACTACGAGATATATGGCCCAAATGACCATGCCAAATATAGGCCATAGGCTGTTCAGTAACAGCTAACAAGTCTTCTTTCTATGATACAAATAAAGGATAAAGTGAGCCAAGTTTGCTTCCTTTTGCAATAACCATATTGCCCTTTGATATACGAAAGGACTGAGCATAGAAGACTATCTTGTAACCAAGGTCATCAAGTTGACGGACTGACATCAAACTGCTTGATAACTGAGGTACATGGCGTACATTATGCATAGTAAATTTTGAACCATCAATGAACTACACAACCACATCTCCAATCCCCACAACGTCACAGTGGTAAGAATCACCAAGTCTCACGGTACCAAGGGACTTTTTTGTATAATTAGAGAACCATTCTCTATGTGGCGTCACATGGAAAGAAGCACCAGAATCTAGCAGCTAGGTGTGGGAAAGAGAATCAGCCAAAAGTGCCTCAGTTGGCATAGTACTATCAAGTGTCAGTACATCACCATCATCAAAAATAGCATTAATTTCTTTAATCTTCACAGTCGAAGTAGATCGTGCAGGTAATTGTTTAACATGCCCATCAACATTTTGTCCTTTACCTTTCAGATTCTTTAATACATAACAGTCTTTCTTCATATGTCCTTTCTTATGACAATGGCATTCCATATCCCTCTTCCTTGATTTACTTCTACTCTTATTACGTTGACCATTCTTTTCCTTGTTCTTGCTCGTGCCACGTTGCTGATTCTTTCCTTGGTAAGAATCACGAACATTATGTGCATCTCCACTCTGAGTGCCAACCATAGATTTTCTACGAATCTCCTCACTCAAGAGTGATCCACATATGTCATCATAGATGCGTTTACCACCAAGTGCAGTATTGCTAGTAGCTATGCAGAACGTATCCCATGATGATGGAAGGGTGCATAACAACAACACTGCTTTCATCTCATTATCCATATCCATTTTCTAAGCGTGTAACTAAGAGAATATAGCATCAAATGCATTTAGATGAGCAGCAACATTATGTGTGTTGTTCATGCAAAGTTCATATAATTTTCTTATTAGATACACTTTATTTGGAGCCGTCTCTTTTTCATATGTATTGCATAACTTCTTCCAAAGATCCTTTGCACTTTCACAGTCTAATACTGTAAATTACACATTATCTGCCAGGTGCAAGAGAATGGTAGACCTGGCCATTTCATCTAACTCATCCCAAGCATCTTCATCCATGTCAGCAGGCTTCTTTGAAATCCCATTTATTGGCTTCCATTGCCTCCTTTGAATCACCACATCTTTAATCTGATTCTTCCATAGAGCAAAGTTTGTGCGATCAAATTTTTGGATCTCAAAATGGTCTTTGCCATACAGGTTATAGCTCCTCCTTGGAACACTAGCACTAGACCCTGATCCACCGGATGTGCCTGACATCTTTGATGCCATGATGGTAAAGAACTGAATAGAATGATAATGGAGCTAAAAGAGTCTGAACACCAACGCATAAGTGTATCAAGGAGTAAATCGACCACTATATAGTTGACTGAACAAAAAATTTGGAAAACTTTTATTAGAGTATCCTCTGCAAAATGAGCATATGAGCAGTGTGAAAATATCATAAAACTGCAAGTACTGACATGTTTTCTTGCATAGTGTATCACTAACTCCACTGCATATAACCAGTTACCCAACAGAAGCCAACTAGGCTTATCGAGCACCTATGGACAACTATCATATATCTACTATGGCGAGGCTGGGTAAGTCTTCCACTTGCAGACCCCGACATCTGGGTGTCTCTGAGTTAAGAAAACCTCACCATGACCCTCTTTATCAAATCTAAAAGGCTTTATGCAAAGAACGTAACCTCTATATCAATGACCACATGGACGTACATAAGCGATATCCATAGAAGCATACATGGTGTGTATGTGCTCAATATATGCAGTAAAATGACACTAAAAGGTTGAATACATAGCCCAAAAACTAGCCAATAACACATGCAAGTGTCTGTCAACTCTGATGTTTTAGGCTCAAAAAACCTGCATAAATTTTGCAATAGTTGCTCCCACCAAGACTAAAACCTTTCAAGAAACCTGTAGTTTTATGAGTGTGGCTGAAAACAGCCCCAAAGGTTGATATTTATTATCGGAGAAGTACAAAGAACACTCTTCTTGATGTTCTTGGACCTGCGTGAAGAGAATAATGTGCAGAAGTACTCCAAAATGGCTCCAAAGACACCCCAAAACTGCTTCCAAAATATGCTTTGAAAGCAAAGGATGAAGCTTTGAGGGACCAAAACATGTTCAAGGTAATGTCAACCTTACTCTTTCCCCTTCTTCAGACACCACAAGAGCGTAGCTTAGTGGTAAGAGATTGCCACGGTTAAGCAAGCTCTGAGGCCCGAACAGTACTCGGATGGGTGACCTGCCGGGAAGTACTAGGAACCTCTATATTCCTTGATCGTTGAGGTCCTCCCTCGCGTGCAGCCAATGGTGCCAACGGTGACTTCGATGACTCGGATGACAAGGTATGCCAAGGTCTATGCCTTGGTCACTGCCTTAGTTGTAAGCCTTGGAGAAAGCCTTGGGGGGGGGGGGGGGGTGCTCGCTTCGCTCGCACAAAAGGAACAAAGGTTTTTCCATCGAACTGCTCTGATACCACTGAAGTATTTTGACGGCAATGCACCATGGTGCGCTCTCCTTATCAAGATCTCTACGACAATATCCTCGGAGTAGAAAATGGATCTCCGAAGGCCGCATACGGTACTCCACACAGAGACTATAGAATACACAAAAAACACAGTACACACGAAGCACGGACATAGACCTCTTAGGTCTTATAAATGAGGTCGAACTTATAGTTCGTGGCTGACTAGGCCATTATATATTTTATTAAAGAACATATACAAAGAACTGTTCGGTGGCTATTTGGCCTTTCACATGGACACTAACGGTAACAAAGCCTATTGGAATAGCCGAAAGGGTAGAACTAATGGTGCAAGGATCGGAATTCAACTTAGAAAATTGTTCTACTATGACCCCCTCTGATGTTTAGAGGCTTCCCCTTACTATTGGGATGAGCATGGCTTAGACACAGAAAGGTCATTCACAATTGTGGGCAAAACTATATATGGGTCCATGATCAGGATAAAATAAAGCAACTAGAGATGGAAGTTGGCCCACTTTATGCACAAAAGGGTCTTCCTAGCTCATGGGTTGAACCAGAAGAGGAGGAGGAGGCTGCCTCTCATGGATTTAATGGTATTTTTGAAGATGACGATCTCCTAAGATGGATGGGAGTGGAATCTCCTTCATGTTATATGATCACTTGCCAAAGAAATAAGGCAGAGAACGAGAAGAAACGCAAGGGGAGGTTATGGAACTTGAAGGGTCCTTAGAAGAGAACCTTAGTAACCAGATGGAAGTAACGCAAAAGAAGAGGAGAACCCTACAACAATGGCAAAAGAAGGAGGAGAGCAACGACTACCCCCTAGAAGAAGTACCAAAGGGTTGGATGTAAAGCAGAACTTGAGATGCCAAAGTTAAAGAAGTTTGTGACTACGAGGACTCCCACCAGGGCAGTCCGAGCGATCAATTAAGGAGAACGAAGGAAAGAGAAGTTCTTTTTGGTAGCCTCGTGGCTTTGGGGGGAACTTATTATCTTACAAAAGGTAGGAGCCTTCTTGTTTGTATGTGTATGTGTGTCTATGTTTCAATCTATGTGTGTATGTGTACGTGTGTCTATGTGTGTCTATGTTTCTATGTATGTGTGTTGTTTGTATGTGTATGTGTGTCTATGTTTCAATCTATGTGTGTATGTGTACGTGTGTCTATGTGTGTCTATGTTTCTATGTATGTGTATCTGTCTATGTTTGTATATATGTATGTGTGCATGTGCGTATGTATGCATGCACGTACGTGTGTATGTCTGACTTTTATATGCGTATGTAACTATGTATGTATATATGCATTTGTACATACATGAATATTCACGTCCGACCATAATTATTCCCTCTCACTCTCGCTTGCGCTTTCATCTTTCCCTAAACTTATACGTCTCGTGTTTGGTTGTCTACTATATTCAGTGATAATAAAATTTGGGTGAACGTTACTGCATTTGATGATTTAGATTTTTGTGAGACAATCTAGAGCATCTTCTTTTGCAGCATGCATATTTTACAACCAGAAGGGAAAATGATGTTATGCATTATATGACGCTTTTCCAAAGTACCGAATAGATTATATTACAATAAGTTTAACGTTCTCCAGTAAATTAAGAGTTCTATAGGTTTCAGAGTCAAATATACATCTACATATTTAGGATTCCTGAAGTGGATGGTCACTTATCCGTTGTCCACTACAGTCTTATTATCCCGTGGCAACGACACTGTTTTCTAGAAAAAGAAGTATTGAAGATAATTACATCTTATAATCCATCATTTCCATCACAATCGTACTCTGCGATTAAATAAATGTACGGGGCAAGTATGCAAAATCCGTAGAGATTACAAATTCAGGGGTTCAATCCAGTCACCTCCACAATTCCGGAAACATAAAAGAAGTTTTGTAGTTTAATTGTAGGTCTTCATGTCTGTAATCATTTTTATGAAGATTTTGTGGATGTCAAAACAAAATAAGCAGGAATATGGTTCTTTGACAAAAAAGATTAATGGATTTCTTAGCGCAGATTCATTTACGATATCATAGATCATTCAGCTCCATAAGATAATCTCTTGAATTGTACAGACGCTCTCTTTTCTGCAGCTGTAAGTAAAAAATCATTTACCGAGCCTTCAGTTTTCCCAATAGTACGAGGAGTTCTCGTATTTTAAGAAATTCTACATCGATCAGCTTGGAGTAAATAACCATGGTGAAGATGCCGATCTGCTTTTCAGGGGTAAAATGTTGGGTATCTTTTTGCAATTGTGGAGTCCAGTTAAGTATGTGAAGCTGATCGGTGGTTTTCCATTGACGAATCCATTAGATTATGCATGTAAAGTTGACATATTCACAGTAAACTGTGGTTATAAAATCTATGATATGTTTGCCATGCATGAATCCAGTAGGACCTAGTTTGCCGCGATGACAGTTGTTTCTGTAGAGAAACAAAATCTATGCAGCCGAAGCACATGAAGCACAGAAGGTAGCACCCGTGAAGGCGGCTTGTCCTTACGGGTTGACCATGCGAGTGCGCCATTGATCTATTTAATGTCAGAAAAGCGAGCAAAGGATTCCATCATTTCCATGGTGCGCTTTAGCTGTCTTCCTGCTGGTCAATGGGGGTAGAGACATCTTCACAATACAGAATTAGATGGTCCATCCGCGGAGCCGCACAAACAGGTGATTTGTGCAGGTGCCAACATTGACGTTGAATTTAGCTGCCTCAGCACACGTGTATGAAGGGTTCATCAAAATGGGAAGCAACGTGGGTGTGTCGCTTGTGTGCATACGTATGCGTGTGTTTCTGTAACCGTTTGCGCGCGCTGATCATCTAGCCCTTGTACACGTTCACATTGTGTGAAAGAGTACACGTTCACATTGTGTGTGTGTGTGTGAGAGAGAGAAAGAGAGAGAGAGAGTTGATCTTGGGTACCCATTGCCCATCTATTTTCTTCATCAATACCACCTCAGTTATCATCCCCCAGAAATCATCGTCATTTTCTTCATCAATACCACCTCAGTTATCATCCCCCAGAAATCATCGTCATGTGTGTGTTTTCTTTTTTTTCTTCCCGAAAGAAAGTTGAATCTTGGAATTCGCTCTTTCTAGTAGCACGAATTAATTGAAAATTATAACAGTGAACGGCATAGCCACCATGGGTTCCAACGGCATAGCAACCATGGGACTTTACGATTCCCATACAAGCAGAGGTTGAATGTCTAGCACCTATGGGAATGAATAGAGCGCGAAAGTCATCTAAAGGTCAGACTCATCACGAATGGCCCTAAGGTTAGATGAGAAGACTAGATTGAAGGAGAGTGCCTAGTCGCCAACTAATCCCCCAAGAGAACTAGTTCTAGTTCGCACCACTACATGTTGATGAAGGGTATCTTGCCAACAAAGACCATATGCCTTGATCCCATGCCCTCCCAAAGGTAGGGACATGACTCAGCCATTCATATTAGCACTCTTGGACGTTGCCACTTGTGTTCTTCATAAGATCTCACTAGAAACTTATACGATGGAAGCATTCCCCTTCAAACAAATAAGCTTGAATGACGTGTCGTATTCTCCAACGAGTCAAAGAAACCCACTAAATCTCGAAGACTTGTAGGCGAATTCCATTCTAATATTTTTCTTCTTTCAAATTAAAATAAGCTGCTTCACGGTATTCGGAATATTGCGTTTCCTATTTCAATTTCCTCTTCACATACCCGATCTTATTCCTTGGCATACTCTGATGGCCTGTTCCGCTTCTCCATCCCCAATACCTTTTTTGTCTTTTGAAGACATCAACGGAATTCCTTTGAGTAACATGCAGTCTATGTGTTACGTTCATCCATGTTATCTATTGAATCCTTGCTCTCGAGAGAATCCGATTTCAGCGAAACGTGTTTGTTTATATAGTCATGATTATGGTAAATCAATTCCCTGATTTAATTTCTTTCGTTTTCCTTGTTCGATAAAACACCGAAATGAATTAAAAGAGGTCAACGTACAAGACAGTTAGGAGGAGAACAAAGAGTGAGGCAGAACCTATCATTTTCACGTGTGGAACGCATTTTGCTTTTTCTCTTATCACTCTAGAATACAAGTATCATTGTCTCTCCTATTAGCATTAAGGATCTCTTCACTCTACACTTCTCTTTCCATATCTTGCGAAACCCCTCCCCTTTAATATTGCTTTAAACGGACAGGGAACACCCCATCACCTCACCTTGGATCACTTATTGCAAGTAGATCTTGTCATGACTGATGTTTTGCACCTTCCTATGGCAAGTCTTATAGCATGGGTGATTTTCCTAATTAGATCCCTTTTCTTTTATGCAAGTGGCCCATTTCCAGTTGAGATTTAAAAAAAAATGGGGTTTAAAGCTACTCCAAACTCCCAAGAGAGACCTTTCGATATCAAACCCTATAGAAGAAAAATTAACTATAGAGAGAGCAGCATATCGAGTTCATAAATTTTGCATCATGAGTACGCTTTGAGGAAGAGGTTTTGCACATTTTTATGAAATCATTGATCCCAAAACCTGTGTTGCCTCCATCAAGGACTTGTTGGGGTTCTAGATGTACGGAACCACACAAAAAACACAGGAAAGAAGAAGAAGCTTGGAGCATAAAACAATATTTAATGTATTATCAAGTCAATGTACAAACATAGGTGACCCCTTAGGGTTATAAGTACATATACAAGCTTGGGGGAAAAAACCTCCTAAGTTAGAAAAAAGTGCTCGATGCTCTAAACTATGTTCTTACACATCATGCAAAAAATATATCAACAGATTCCTCCTAGGCCCGATGTGGTGAACAAGTAGAAAGGACTCATGTATAGAGAACTGTCAAGCTATTTCAAAAGAAATCAATGCATAGAAGGACGTAATCCCAAATATTTGTGTAATACTTCAATCTTCTCCTTGGTAAATCCTTTGTGAAAAGGTCTGCAATATTATCCTATGTTGGCACATAAGACAAAATAATCTCTCCAATAGACAACCTCTCCCTTACATCACGATAGTGCACGTCAATGTGTTTTCTAGAAGCATGGAACATAGGCTTCCACACAAACTAAAGAGTCATTGTGAAAGTTTCCCTATACCAAACATCAAAACTATAAGTGAATATAGTAGGTTGCTTCTTGCTCGACCAATGCATGTGCTACCAAGCACGAAGGAAACACCACTAGTGCACACATGAATATCATAGAAGGAAAGTCTCAACCAGAAAAACTATGTAAATTAGGGTTTAGTGATCTCCCATTAGGATAAAATAATCCAAATACCTCAGTCCCACTCAAGTAGAAAAAGATGCCCTTAGCCACCCGCCAATGCTTTTCACCTCTGCAATGCACAAACCTCATCATTTAAGAGATATAAAAATGATTATCAACCAAGTTCTGTGTAAGTAACTCAAGAATCCAACAACCTACTAATATAGAACAACATTAAATGCATCTCTAGCATCATGAAGTCTCAATCATAAACCTATTTCCATGGGAGTAGAAATAGTCTTGGAATCTTCAATGCCAAAACACTACAGTAAAATGTCAGTATATTTTTTTGACAGAAATCTATTCCTCCATGAACTTGGATAAAGTGGATGCCCAAATAATGATGCAAATGAAGGGTTTCGATTTCGATGCACCAGAGTGCACTCTCCTTCTCGAGAGCTCCACGATGATATGCTCAGAGTAGAAAACCGAGCTCTTGAGGCCACACAGAGTACTTCACACATATGCTACATAATACATAGAAAAACACATTACACAGAGGAGCACAAAGACACACCTCTTAGGTCTTACAAAAGTGGTTGAACTTACAGTCTGTGACTGACTAGGTCCCTATATGTTTTATTAAAGAACATATACAAGGAAGTGTAAGGTGGCCATTTGGCCTTTCACATGGACACTAATGGTAACAATCTCCCACTAAAGGCCAACATGACCAAAGTACTATGGGAGAAAAATAAAGAATCATAAAGAATACCTGAGTGTAAGTATACAAACTATAAATCCCACCTGATGGGCATGTTACACAGTATACAAGTGACTGTGTATGATCAAGAATCAAGTAACCCCCATCAAGTGACAATAATGTCGAAAGCTATCCTATGGTAGAGCTTTAGTCAAAGCATCTGCAGCATTATCTCGAGTGTGAACCTTCTCAAAAATAATGCGCTAAGTGGCTAAGCCATCTCTAATGAAGTGATACCTCACCTCAATGTGCTTGGTCTTTGCATGATAGACCAGATTCTTAGCTAAAGCAATGGCAGTCTGACTATCAATGAGCAAGCGAGGTACATGCTGAGGTAAATCCATATCACAAGCAAGACGAGAAAGCCACAATGCTTCCTTACATGCCTCACTTGCTGCAACATACTCTACTTTTGTTGTGGAAACAGTTGTACATTCTTGAAGATGAGATCTCCAAGAGATAGCATGTCTAGAAAAATTAAAAATGTACCCTGATGTAGACTTACGATTGTCTACACAACCAGCAGAGTCAGAATCAGTGTAACCAATAATGGTTGCTTTCCCTCTACCTAAGCATAGACACTTGTCCTTAGTGCCACGTAGATATCTTAAAATCATCTTGACCACTTCCCAATGTTTCTTGCCAAGATTAGACAAATATCTGCTCACAACTCCCACTACAAATGCAATGTCTGGTCTCGTAGCTACCATAGCATACATTAGACTACCAACAGGAGACTGATAGGGAATTTTGTTCATGAATTCATTTTCCTCATCTTATTTGGGGCAATCATCCTTGCTCAATTTCACATATGTGGATAAATATCTTTGGCATCCCCCAAATCCTTCATATCAAATGTTTGAATCAACTTCTTTTTGAGAATGGACAAATCATAAGAGGACTTCCCAGTAATCATCATATCATGGACATAATGTATCAAGCATATCAAGCTGTCATCTGAGCATCTCTTTGTGTAGAGACAATGATCCTCATTGCTTTGAGAATAGCCTTGAGATTTCATAAAATCATCAAAATTTTGGTACCATTGTCTAGGGGACTGTTTAAGTCTATATGAACTCTTTTTAAGCTTACAAACTAGGATTTCCTTGCCAGGAACTACATAACCCTCTGGTTGTTCCATATAGATCTCAACTTTAAGATCTCCATGCAAGAAAGTAGTTTCCACATCCATTTGGACTAGCTCTAAGTCCTCCATTGCAACAAATCCAAGCAACATGCACAAGGTAGTCATCTTGACCACAGGAGAGAAGATTTCCTCGAAATCAACACCATGTTGTTGCTTAAAACCCTTTGCAATGGGTCATGCTTTGTACTTTGGAGAAGCACTATCTGAGGTTAATTTTAGCTTATATACCCATTTACATGGTAAAGCTTTCTTGCCCTTTGGCAAATTTGCTAAATCCCAAGTACTATTAATGTGAATAGAATCCAACTCACTCTTCATGGCACACTCCCACTTGACATGATCCTCTATCTACATAGCCTCTTTGTAGCAAGAAGGCTCACCGACATCTGTTAGCATAAAAAAATCTAAACCTGGAACATATCTATCAGGTGGATGTGAGACACGTGCAAAACATCTCAATGTTTGCTGAAGAGGAAAATGTGTAGACTGATCTGAATGGACATTCTCTTGAGCATCCCTATGTGCAGCATTTTTATGCATGCTAACCGGAGGACTAGTATCCTCAAACACCACTCTTCTCACTTCAACCTCCTTAATGGGTTGTTTATGCATCTTAGACTCATTGAAAATGACATCACTACTTCTCATCACTATCCATGTTTCAGGATCCTATAAGTGATATCCAAATTTTCCTTCTCGACCATATCCAAGGAAAATCCGTTTCTTTGACTTATGATCCAACTTTTGTCTAAGATTCTTTGGTATATGGACATATGATTCACACCCAAAAACTTGAAGACAATCATAATATGGTCGCTTCCTTGTCCACAACTCTTGTGCCACTTTCACACCTTTGGTAGTACTAGGTGAAAGGTTAATCACATGAACTGCAGTCAATACTACTTCTTCCCAAAAGCCTTGTGAGAGGTTTGCATGATGCAACATAGAGACTACTCTATCTTGAATAGTTCAATTCATCCTCTCAGCTACACGATTTTTTACTGGGGTATAAGGAGCTATAAACTCTCTACAAATCCCTCTAGACTAACAGAAAAGGCTGAGTTCATGTGAGGTATACTCACCCCCGTTATCTAAACATAAAGCCTTAAGCTTAGTTCCGTTTGCACTCTCAACTAAAGCAAGCCATTTTTTGATAGTGGGGAATACCTCATGCTTAGATTTGATAGGGTATACCCAAACTTTTCTAGTAGCATCATCTATGAAAGTGACAAAGTACAGAGAACCACCTAAGGACCTAGTGGGCATAGGACCACACACATCTGTATGAACGAGATCTAAAGACTGAATTCAAGAGTCAATATGCATTCTATGCACATTTTTGGTTTGCTTTCCATATTGACAATGCTCACAAAATGAAAAATTGGAGAAAGATAATACAAGTAAGTAGCCAGAATGAGAAATATTTTCCATTCCACTACGAGATATATGGCCCAAACGACCATGCCAAGTACAAGCCATAGGCTATTCAGTAATAGCTAACAAGTGTTCTTTTTGTGATACAAATAAAGAATAAAGTGAGCCAACTTTGCTTCCTTTTGCAATAACCATATTGCCCTTTGATATGCGAAAGGGTTGAGCATAGAAGACCACCTTGTAACCAAGGTCATCAAGTTGACTAATTGACATTAAAACTGCATGATAATTGAGGTACATGGCATACATTATGCATAGTAAATTTTGAACCATCAATGAACTACACAACCACATCTCCAATCCCCACAACATCACACTGGTAAGAGTCACCAAGTCTCACCGTACTAAGAGACGTTGATGTATAATTAGAGAACCATTCTCTATGTGGTGTCACATGGAAAGAAGCACCAGAATCTAGCAACAAGGTGTGGGAAAGAGAATCAGCTATAAGCACCTCAGATGGCACAGTAGTACTAGCAGACTTTGAGTTTCTTGTACTAACAAACTAAAACCTACATTTATGTTTAAGAAAAAAGGATAAAAGTGCTTACACAATCATTGCCATAATGTGTTTGTAGGATGAAACAAGCTCACATCAAAATTCTAATGCCACATAACAAATCTACTTTGAAATCCTAACCATGTGGAGTATGCTCATCAACTTTTATGGGATCTTGAAATTGAGATCAAAGGGGTGCTAACAATCTGCTCGATGAAGTGTTGATGTGCTCTAATACAAATTCTTAGATTTTCAGGTCTACAGAAGCACACAATCAGCACAAGGAACAAGAAGAATCTTGGAGCAAAACACAATACTGAATGGATTACAAAGTGAATGTACAAAAATGATTGACCCATTAGAGCTATAGGCATGTATACAAGCCTGGGCAAAAAACCTCCTAAAGATGGAAAAAAGAGCTCTAGTGGTCCTAAATGTGGTGATAGACATTGCTACCAAAATATACCAAAAGGCCTTGGTTATCCATTTCAAATGCTTGCTTATTTGCCCACGTTGGCAGTACCCCAATTGTTCACACACTTGGAAGCAAATAGACATCTCAATTGATCTTTTTCCATCCCTTTCTATTCCTTAGATCCTCTTAATTCTTGCATGTTATCATAAGCTTCTATAACTCTTTCTCCATTGGTCCCCACGTTAGAGGACATAGATCATGTTTGTTGGAATATAGGTCTTAACCACACATGAGGATCCAACATCAGCTAGAAGCTTGGATAAATGAAGTGGAGATCCATAGATCCATAAAGTAATTTCTCAAGCTTTACCAATTTAAAAAATCATTACCTATGTTTGTTGCCAGCAAAAGTTGTGCATAAAGTGATTGGCGGCTAGTTTCATAGATTGTTTGAAAAGTAGAATTTCTATTTAAACATTCCTCATAGCCATGAACATATCCCCATGAGTGTCATTAGTTTGTTTCATTTCCTAAGTAAGCACGAAAAGCACGAAAAAGCTATCCCCAAGCTTAATCAAAACCCCTTCTTTCTTTCGTTCAAAATTTAAGTGCCTCTATCTCTATCTATATATAGTCACATTCATGTCTTGGTGTGTTTAATTAGAATTTTTTTTAAAAACTATTTTTGTAACTCTTTTTTATTGAATCAAGAGTTTTTATAATCTTCATATAGTTTCTCAAACTCAGATTATCTTTATATTGTTTTCTCTCTCTATTATGTGGGAGGAACAATACTATTTGTGAAGGTATACCTCTTGACATAAGTGGAAAGTGTTTATTGCAAGCAATATTCTTGGTTTTTATATTTATCACCGATAGACCATCAAATTATGATGCTAGATCCTAGAATGCACGTTTAAATTTGCAAAATCGTACCTCTAGTAAATGATTGATTTTTAGGGATTTTGAAAAATAATGTACACATCTTCTGTAGGGTAGTCATCTTCCCAGTGTTATAAATAAAATCTTTGATTTGAGTTTCTATTTTGTTAAGAAAAATCTGAGTTCTCACGTACATTTTATGATAGCTTTAAGGATCTTACTTACATCAGATGGCATCTTAACATGAACTCAAAGAGTGAATAAAAACAACAGCCATCAACCATGAAGATGAAGAGGTGGGAATAGCAATGCAAGGAATCTATAAACAAATGAAGGACAATCAAAGGCAAAGATTTCAATATGTAACAATTACACCACTTGACTACCTAATACCCATGAGTTAAGAGTACCAGTTATCTCAGAATGGTAGAGTATAATGCACAAATACAAAAAAAACTACTATTGTTGGATATTTATGCATAGGAGCTATTGTATGGGGTAAGATATTGAATAAATGCAAAGACACTTCAAAACAACCTAAAGGTATGGGAGCCGATTGAGGGATTCTATTCGTCATGCACTAAGGCAAGGAAGTTTAAGTAAAAAATGAAAGAAATAATTCTATAAACCCTTTTACAAAACAAAATTGAGTATTATTGAATATCAAAGAACTTGTATAGACCCTAGGGTCACTCGGGATCCTATTTATAGATGAATATATTATTTTTCATATCTCGATGTCTTGAGAAAAGATAAGAGATGGAGTTCCTTGAGCGTTATATCATAATCAAGGGATTGCTTTCCACAATTTCAACTGTGGTAGAGGAAAGGAATGAAGGTGGATCTCAATTAGCGCGCAATGAAGGCTAGTTTTTCTATGAAAGTGGAGGCAAAGGCTAAAGTTCTAGAAAAATACTCAAGTAGGCGTACAGAATGATAGTAAACAAAGTAAAACTATTGGGTTCTAAAATCAGTTCTACATATGGAGAAAGAGGAAGGGAAAGGATAAAAGAAAGAGGAGAACACTACCAATGAAGAGATGCATCAAGTGAAGAATGCTTCAATCGGATGAAGCATCGTCATATTGACAAATATTTTTTGGTCCAATGTAAAACAAGGATGTGATAAAGGATATATGAGAGGCAGTGGTTGTAGTAACCACATGAGTTGTAATAAGAAGCTCTCTACAATTTGTATGCACCCACCACTCAAGGACATATACAAGAAGGAACTTCAAGGCCTTTCGTGGGATCAATAAGAGGAGCAACGAAGATATGGAGGGAGAGAGAGGAGAAGAGATATGTGCAAACTTTTGTTGGAGCCTCTAAATCTATATTAGGATAACCTTGAGGTAATGCTCTATAAAATTTTAATGTATATTGAAATAGGTGTAAAGTTACATGACACTTAGATCCTCAACAACCTCCTTGTGAAAGATCAAGGTGACCATAAATGGCAACAAATAGAAATAAAAATGTAGGAAGATAAATTAATTTACAAGAAGAGTCTCGATCTTATCCCAAACCACTTAGCCTATGCCAACTACCTCAAAAAGGCATATCCATGAGCTACAAAATTCTCTAAAATCATATCAACAAGATTCGTACTCATATCTAAGTAATGCAAGAATTGATGAACTTTTTACAAAGCTCCCATTAGCTTTATGCCTATTTCAATCATCAAATGATTAACAAAACCAAGAAATTGCAATATTTGTTCTCAAGCATAACAATTCGTACATTAAACTCTAGAATGTTTGCAAAACCTCTGCTATCTTGCATAGCCTAAGCATATCAACCATGTGTGTATCCAAGGCATCCGAGTTACTGACTTCAAGAATAACATGCCATATATATGTCATCATCTGGCACGCGAGATTTCATCACTTATGGAATATTGCATTTTGGGGTTTAATTTATGGAGATATTAATGTTTTTTGTGTTTTGATATAGCAAATGAAGTTTCCTAAGGGCATGGATAGGCATGGCGATTTCAGATATGTCTAGACACAAACGAGTAGAGGGTCCTTTCTAGAAAAGTGATAAAAATAACTAATAAGATTAGGATCATTGTAGATCAAGATTTATGTAAATAAAATATGGGGCTCTCCATAAAAGAGAGAAACTTTTTACTTTCAAGCTTGCTTTTTGAAGCACTACCCTCATTGTAATCTCCATTTTGACGTAAAAAGAATCATGTAAATACACATAGTCTATAGAGTCATCGAATAGAGCGTGTGGGGGGAGATTGCTGATGGAGAGTGTTAATCTCCAAAAGAATAACCTACTCTTGTGATTAGAGCACCTCTATACCAAGAGTAAGTCAAAGTCTTCACCAAGTTAGAGGTTCAATCTCCAAATTATCAAAAGTTGAAAAATTCTGTGAAGAAGATAAAACACAGAAAGTCTGCTGCACCATTTCTTCTCATTGACCTATCAAACATGTAAAGTTTTCTATGAAATTTTGTATGGAGTGTCGCCTAGAAGTTGCGCACCTCCTCCAAGTTAAATTTCTTCAAAAGGTTTAGTATAACTTGAGAAAGAAACTTCACAAGTTACCTATGTCTAAATCTGCACTTCTGAGAAGTCGATTTGGACACCCCTAACTTCTTAACTTTAGTTCTCACAATGTCGAACCCGTTTTATGAAATCCTTTTGGCTGTAGATAGCTTATCTCTCAACTTAGATTTTGAGCTATCATATGTGTAAAACTTTACACTGTGCACTGAGCACTACTCATTTCATTGAACTCGAAATCTGCGCCTGTTTCAGAAGACTGTGAACATTCTTTACATATGAATGTTCCTATTAACAATTCTCCTAGCCTGTTTACAATTAGACTCTGAAACTCAACTCATAGACTCATTAACTATGAACTTAGATATCCTCAGAAGGATTTCACAAATGATCTAACACAGACAGAGCAGACACAGAAACATCGGGCGCAATATTTCTTCGATTTCTCAGAAAATTACAGTTGAGTGATGAGAGGAAAACTCAACTAACATTTCACATGTCTCATAACATCTAACTTCTCCTTTCTTGACTTCTATACTCACTCATCTATTCTTTCATATGCTCTCATTACACGCCTCGACATTTTCAAGGTATTTATAGAGAAGTTTGTACAAGTCTATGACTAATCAAAGATCTAGGTGAACTATAACTATACTAATGTACATATGTGTACATTCCTCATATCCTGTGAATGTATCCTTCTTCCAAGCTTCAAGAATTGAATCTTCCTTCATTCTTTAATCTTCCAAACATTCAATTGGTGATTGGTCTGCACCAACAGCTCCCCCTCAATCATCAATTGAGGTTTCTCTTATCTTCTTTATGCCTGCCATGTCTTTAAACTTCTGTAGCTTTGGTCCATCCAAGCTCTTTGTAAGCATATCAGCTATCTGATCTTTAGTTGAAGTATGTATGACTTCAATCTCCTTATCCATCACTTTCTCTCTTAGAAAGTGATACTGAATCTCAATGTGTTTGGTCCTGGCATGAAAAACAGGATTAGCAGCTAAATACAATGAACTCATGTTATCTCCATATATAATTGGTATCCCATGCACAATGTCAAAACTCTTCATCAAGGTCTTGAGCCAAATCACTTCCTTTGCAGCTTCAACCATGCCTTTATATTCAGCTTCTGTAGAAGACAAAGCAACTGTATGTTGCTTCTTGGAACACCATGAGATAAGTTTATCTCCCACATAACACATGTATCCATAAGTTGACCTTCTATCATCTGGATTACCTGCCCAATCTGCATCACTATAGATCTTGATATTTGTATCTGATGTGAACCCATAATACAAACCTTCATTGAGTGTACCCTTAATGTACCTCAACACTCTTTGTCCTGCAATCCAATGCTCTTTCCTAGGACAATGCATAAATTGAGACAAAACCCCTACTGCATATGATAAATCAGGTCTAGTGAAAGTAGCATAAATAAGACTACCAACCAAACTCTGATATTGTCTCATGTCCTTGAATTCTTCACCTCCAAATTTACTCAATTTGTGATTCACCTCCATTGGTGTAGGTGCTACCCTACAATCATCCATTTTAAACTTGATTAACAAGTTCTTCAAATACCTTTCTTGGGTCACAAATACTCCATGTTGAGTATATGTAATCTCCATGCCCAAGAAGTATGACAAGTCTCCCAAGTCACTTCTTTTGAACTCCTTTTCCATTTGCTTCTTGAGTCTTTGTATTCCTTCTTCATCTGTACCTGTAAGGATTATATCATCAACATATATGCACATGTATATGAAACCTTTATCTCTTGCTTTGACAAGCAAGCTACTATCTCCTTTAGACACCTGAAATCCAAGTTCTTTCAAGAACTTTACAAGTCTATAATTCCATGCCCTTGGGGCCTGCTTCAAGACATACAAAGCTGTCTTGAGCTTGCACACATGATCTGGATACTTTTTATCTCTGAACCCTTGAGGTTGCTCCATAAACACATCATCTGAAATATAACCATTCAAAAAAGCATTTTTTACATCAAGTTGACATAACTTCCAACCTTTACATGCAGCAATAGCTATAAGTGTCCTGATGGTTGTCATCTTTGCCACAGGACTATAAGTCTCATCATAGTCAACACCATATGTTTGAGCAAACCCTTTGACAACAAGTCTAGCTTTGTATCTAGACACACTTCCATCTGCAAATCTCTTGGTCTTGTAAACCCACTTGCATCCAATGATCTTCTGGCTATTTGGTTTAGGAACCAAATCCCATGTTTGATTCTCCAACAATGCATCAAATTCTTCCTGCATAGCTTTCTCCCAATTTCCTTTACCTTTTGCCTCTTCATATGTAGAAGGGTCTTCATCTATTTTCATCATATAAGCATAATCTTTGGTAGCCAGAAATGAAGTATCATAGCTATACCTTGTAGGTTGCCACCTATTTCTTGATGATCTTCTGAGTTCTCCACTTCTTGAGGTTTCTGGTTCTTCATATTCAGGATCAAATCTTGGTGTTTCTTCCACTTCAACCTGCACTCATTATTCTCTTCTTCATCAATTATTTGAATCTTTGACTTACCTTTCTTTTGACTCACTTCTTCTTCATCACCTGTATTGATATTGATTGTACCTGCATACCAAGTACTTTGCTCATCAAATGTAACATCTTTAGAAACCATGAATTGTTTTGTAGATGGACTCCACAATCTATAACCCATCTGCTTATCATCATAACCAATGAAAACATATTTTTCAGCTTTAGGTTCCAATTTGTGTCTTAATTGTGATGGCACATATGCATATGCCACACATCCAAAAACTCTGCAATGATCCAAGGTAGGTCTCTTACCCCACCAAGCCTCATATGGTGTCATACCCTACAAGGCTTTACATGGTAACCTATTGACCAAATAAGTAGTTGTATTTACAGCCTCAGCCCACAAATAATTAGGGAAATTTTTCTCCTTCATCATGGATCTTGCAAACTCAACAAGAGTTATATTTCTCCTTTCTGCTACACCATTTTGTTGAGGAGAGTACCTGCAAGTAACTTCCCTTTTTATACCTGCATTCCACAAGTAATCACTAAATTCATTAGAGAAATACTCTCCCCCTCCATCTGACCTTAATCTCTTCATCTTATGACCTATAATTCTTTCTGCATATGCATGATAGTGTTTAAATGTATTAAACACTTCTGACTTATCTTTGATCACATAAATATTGATCCATCTAGTAGCATCATCAACATAAATCACATAATACCTTGACCCATTTATACTGAAATCCTTTGATGGCCCCCACACATCTGTGTGTACCAACTCAAGTTTCTCTGAGTACATGAAACCATGTTTGGAATAGGAATGCTTATGAGCTTTACGTAATTGACATGCCTCACATTTGTATGTCATATGTTGACCTGCAACATTAGGCAATCCAAGCACTGAACCATTGTTAATCATATCTTTAATACCTCTTTCATTGAAATGTCCAAGCCTCTTGTGCCAAAGATCTAACTCAGAGATCTTATGTCCTCCATATGTGAACATAGCATGACCAATATTGCCTTGAATCTTCAATGTAAATAATCTTCCTTCTTTCTTCCCTGAAACAATCTGTTTATACCCTTGACTAGGGTCTTCCACATATACTCCATCATTAGTGAACCTTACTTCATATCCCTTTTCAACAATTTCTCCTACACTTATCAAATTCTTAGGAATTGTAGGAACATACAAAACCTTACTCAATAAGTTACTACCATCCTTAGCCTTCACTGATCCAATTGACTTCACATTGTGCTTTGTGTTGTCACCTGTTTGAACAACATGATTAAAAAACCTTATTCTCCAAATCAGTCATCAAAGCTATATTACCACTTAGGTGATTGCTACACCCTGAGTCAATGTAGAAGACTCTTTGATCTTCACTCTGCCTTTCACAAGTTGCATTCATTATCAATGTTGAATCCTCCTTTTGATCTGAAGCATAATTGTAGTAGGTATTGTTATATTGTTGACTTTGGAATCCTCTACCTGCATTTCTTCCAAAGTAACCCCTACTACCTCTGCCTCTGAAATTACCTCTTTGATTTCTGCCACCTCTTCCTCTTGCATTATAGTTTTGACTATATCCATTATTACTCTGAGTATTGTGCCAACAATCATGAGCTAAGTGATTTGTCTTACCACAAATCCAGCAAGCTTTGCCTCCATCTTTGTTTTTCCTACCTCTTCCTCTACCTTTGCCACCTCCTCTTCCTCTTAGGAAGTTGGCTTGACTAGTTGTTCCTTCATCTTCATTTGCTTGTTGCTTTCCTTTGCTATTCTTCTTCTTGTCCTTTGAGTACATTGCATGACCTGCACTCTTGTCACCATCTCCTTTAACATCCTGCTCAAATGTTAGCATATGACCTAACAACTGATTTAAATCAGGAGTAAAATGATCAAGTGATAACTCTGTAGACAAAATGAATGGCTTCCATTTGTCATCACCTCTTAAACCTGTAAGGATTTGCCTTACCAATTTATCCTCCTCAATGTCTTCATCAACAGCTCCTAAAGCATCTGCAATATCTTTCATTCTTGTCACATAGTCTGAAATGGATTGAGAAGCCTTCTTCTTAAAGGTGGTAAACTCTGCCCATAAGGATGCCTTCCTTGACTTCATAGTATTCTGGAAATGCTCCTCCAAAGCATTCCAAATATCAGTTGCACTTTCAAGACCTCGAATATGAGGTAACAAGTAATCATTGACTGCCATATATATAATGCTCCTAGCTTGAGCATCTTTCTTCATCCAATTTTTCAAATCTGCTAACTCTTCCCTAGTTGGAACACTAGGATCTCTGAACTGTGGCTTCTCTTCTTCTCCTGTGATGTAAGCTATTAAATCTTTGCTCATAAGATGAGCTTCCATCCTCATTGACCATGCAGGATAGTTTTCCCTATCCAATTTCTCTATCTGTAGAGAATCTCCCATCTTGTGTCCACCTGTGTATTGAAATCTTCAAACTTTATAAATGATATATGTACCTTTGCTTCGAATTAGAATCCTTTTGTCTTTCTTGATGTCGTATGGTCTCCTCCTCAGGCTTTGCCTTCAAGCTTTCACCTTTTAGTTCTTCAATTGTTGAATTTCTTGAATCTGCAGCAGTCGAGATCCTCCTTTCCTTGATTTTGATGTCTCCTGCTCTAATACCACTGATGGAGAGTGTTAATCTCCAAAAGAATAACCTACTCTTATGATTAGAGCACCTCTATACCAAGAGTAAGTCAAAATCTTCACCAAGTTAGAGGTTCAATCTCCAAATTATCAAAAGTTGAAAAATTCTGTGAAGAAGATAAAACACAGAAAGTCTGCTACACAATTTCTTCTCATTGACCTATCAAACATGTAAAGTTTTCTATGAAATTTTGTATGGAGTGTCGCCTAGACGTTGCACACCTCCTCCAAGTTAAATTTCTTCAAAAAGTTTAGTATAACTTGAGAAATCAACTTCACAAATTACCTATGTCTAAATCTGCACTTCTGAGAAGTCGATTTGGACACCCCTAACTTCTTAACTTTAGTTCTCACAATGTCGAACCCGTTTTATCAAATCCTTTTGGCTGTAGATAGCTTATCTCTCAACTTAGATTTTGAGCTATCATATGTGTAAAACTTTACACTGTGCACTGAGCACTACTCATTTCATTGAACTCGAAATCTGCGCCTGTTTCAGAAGACTGTGAACATTCTTTACATATGAATGTTCCTATTAACAATTCTCCAAGCATGTTTACAATTTGACTCTGAAACTCAAGTCATAGACTCATTAACTATGAACTTAGATATCCTCAAAAGGATTTCACAAATGATCTAACACAGACGGATCAGACACAGAAACATCGGGCGCAATATTTCTTCGATTACTCAGAAAATTACAATTGAGTGATGAGAGGAAAACTCAACTAACATTTCACATGTCTCATAACATCTAACTTCTCCTTTCTTGACTTCTATACTCACTCATCTATTCTTTCATATGCTCTCATTACACGCCTCGACATTTTCAAGGTATTTATAGAGAAATTTGTACAAGTCTATGACGAATCAAAGATCTAGGTGAACTATAACTATACTAATGTACATATGTGTACATTCCTCATATCGTGTGAATGTATCCTTCTTCCAAGCTTCAAGAATTGAATCTTCCTTCATTCTTTAATCTTCCAAACATTCAATTGGTGATTGGTCTGCACCAACAATTGCGCCCAATATGATTATGGTTTGCTTTATGTTGAAAACTTTTCATGATTGTATTTTGGTCGCGCATACAAGTCCATTGATGCTTCCTTCTGTTGTGTCCAACCTTTGGGAATATCCTTGATAGGTAATTTAATTCTAGTGGTTGGAAAGTTGTTTTCTTTTTCTTCTTCATCTCTAATGCCTTCCTCAAACTTATATTTCGTTTCATTTCACATGGTTCTACATAAGTTTTAGCAATTTTTTATTCTTTCTTCGTTTGAAAATTTTCTTTGACTTTTTCTTCCTTCTTTGCCAATAATTCTATTTTATTTATCCTTTTTGTTCTTTGTTGTGTGACTTCGTTTTTGCGTTTTCTTGTGACTCTTCATCTCCATCTCTTAACTCTCTAACCTCCACTACACAACATTCGAGTCCTTCCATCATCACCTTAATTAGGACGTCTTTGTCCTAATAGTTTAGCTATGACATTGGTTTCCTGATGGGGAATAAATACACAATTTGTTCTATATGTGCATCACAGCCGCTTTCTAGAAAAAAAAAGTATATGGTTTTTTGTCTCTATGGTGGCCCACATCCTTTCTTCACCCAAATCTTTTAGGGCTATGACGTGTCTTCACTAAGGCCTACACAGAAAAATGGGAAAGGTACTTCTTCTAGGAGTATGATGATCATAGAATTAGCTAAAAGCATACTCTTGTTTTGACATTGATACCTCTCTACTATATTAATAGGTTGTACTCTGCTTTGTCAAAGAGTGGATTCTTTGCAATGATTAAATATAACTTTTTTTATTGCATGAGGCATTGAGGGCTATATTTCTTATACCCCTTCTAATAATAATCTTGTTCTATACATGTTATATGTTATTTACTTTATTTCCCTATGATATTGATATTTATAAAATAAATACGAAAGATAAAAGTGAAGTGGGCCCCACTACTCAAGATATAACTAGCTCTTCCTATAGTAAAAGAGAAATGGTCAATATGGAATGGAACTATAAAAAAGACACGAAAAGTCTAGAATATTCAACTGTTTAAAACTTGTCCCACTCTCTTTGGAATGAAACAAAGTTCTTTTGAAAGGCCAGCTAGCCTCACCACACCTTTTTGAACTTTTAACAAAGGAGACCATTTGTTTATGGATATTTCTTATATTTTTGGGACCCAAACACAAAAGTATCATGATCCAAACTCCGATTTTAGTGGAGAGCATCCATTGCACACATTTGGGGGATAAAATAGCATATTCTATAATAAACCGCCAAAATATCCAAGAAATATGTAAAAACAGGCCAAATATCACACCCTCCTTAGTCTAGAATCTTATAGATCCTTGTTAACACCTCCTATTCACCACAAATGTAAATTATATAGAATATTCATCCTAAAATAACATCCCCAAATATTTCCCAAAAGGCCTATAAAAGGAACCGTTGAGTGCCCTCCAAAGGCAAGAAGAGTTGTATGCAGATACATGTTACACATGTAGTGGGCACTCTAAAGCTAGGAGGACTCTACTCTATGTACCTATATAAAGAGGGATATACAAGCTCTTAACTTATAAGTCCCAATGTCCTTATAACATTTGTATTTCAATTACATTTATTTCTCCAATTTTTGCAGCAAATAACATGGTGCATATGCGGGCATTTGGTTGTTGTTGATGATTTTAATTATAAAAATGGAAAATAAAAATTACTCATGCTATTTCCATGCAGAGATAGAGATGCATCTATAGGAATTAAGAACATGTTTATACACATCATTTCATGCATGATTTAAGTGCCAAAAACTAAACATGGTGAAAAACTTAATGCAAAAGGTTATTCATGGTCTATTCTTAAAGAAATATTTATCTTGATTCTTCAACTTGGTTCATCAATGTTCTCTCACTCTTGATACTATTTCTTAAACGACATTCAACTTCACAAGCTCATGAGGACCACTACTATTATCAAGACCATGCAAAATCTGGCAATCGAAGATAGAACTTCACAGAAATCCATCTGTACATGATTAATTTAAATCTTGTTGCTTTCATCTCATTCCACATGAATATTAAATCTCGCAATCTTGATTGATTTTTATCCAAACACTCAAGACTTGTTCTAGTAGAATGTGATCATCATTAACACATATCAAATTAAGGTAAGATAATTGCACATACATATCAAAAACTTCATTTTCATGCTTTTCCAATATACGAACATCAATAAGTGCATTAAGTAATCGTAAGCAAATAAACAAGCATTTTTGCAAAGATTTATATCATCTTCAATATACTTATGATTAATTTTAATCAAAGTATTTATTTGAATAATTTAGTGAGAAGGTCCATAAGTTTCTTGCTCAACATTTGACATATCATCTTGAATTTTGATATTGAAGAAATCATTAATTGGATTAACATTCATGCTCAAGTTAGCATTTTGGAAAGAAGTGTGATTGGTGTAACCTCATTTGCTTCATCATGGTTTGTATGAGAAGAGTTTATAAATATCCCATCTTATCCTTCTTGATATGGAGAAATAATGAGAGTAGTGATATAAGGGAAAGACTTTGTGACTAGTGCACTCTTATTGGCACTTGCATCACTTACTTCCTTAATGTCCAAATTGAGAAAAAATTCAAATGACTTAGGCAAACGGTTAACACTATCACTCTCTTCTTCCTTATTTCGTTTATGTAGTTTTATGGTATTCGAAATCTTGTTTATATTTTTTACCACTTCACTGCATTCTATAATAGAAGAATACTTAAATGGATGTCATTCATGTCTAAGAATAAGTCGTTGAGCTTGATTTTTAACAAAACTCCATTCATTAGTTAAGCCATCAAAGGTATTGGTATCTTCCTTAAGAGGCTCAACTTCTTTTCTGATGGATACCTTAAGGGCATTAAAAAATTACTTGATCAAGATAAAGATGTTTTTGCTCTCTCTCTCTCTCTGATAAATCAACTTAAACATTGGATATTCTCCAAGGAAAAATCTCTCATGCAAATCCCCTTGAAGCCCTCATCTTCAATCTTTACACATAATGAATTACATCCTTACTTGGGTTCAACTCCAAAAAGTAGTAAGGATGAGAGTCTATATGACACTCACCCCTTCTAAACTTGCACATCATCCTTGATGGGCCAAGAAGCACATGCTTTCTACATGTAAAGATAGAGTCAAATCTCGTTTGAATGTGTACGTTGAAATCCGATTCCATGTGCATGGGAGATTCGAAAAGTGCGTATGCAAGCCCATTAAATGTAACCCTATCTGAATGCATACATTGAAATGCATGCTCATAATATGATACAAAAGATAAGATAAAGGGCATTTGATGATAAATCATGTGCACTTAGTCATATACATTTCATGTTCATATACAAAATTCCTTTCCAGCACTCATAGTGCATAGGTAAATATCAAAATATGCATTGATGCACGTTCATGTAGTGAGACCCTATTGTGCAATATACTTTATATGCCCCTTTCATGCATGTATGGTGCATATGAAGTTTTTAATTTCCATTTCTATAAAGAACCTCAATACTTTATTGCTTGTATTGAGGTTCTTTATAGAAATGGAAATTAAAAACTATTCATGCTATTTACATGTGTAGATAGAGATACATCTAAGGGATTTGAGAACTTGTGTATACACAATGATGTTATGTAGAATCTAAGTGCAAAGAACTCAACATGGTGCAATACATAAAGCAAAAGGTTACTTATGGTCTATTCTTTAAAAAATCTTTATGTTGATTCTTGAAGTTGGTTCATCAATGTACTCTCACTCTCCATCATTTCTGGAAATGAAATTCAACTTCCCAAGCTCATGAGAACCATTATAATGATAGAAAATATGGAAACTTTGGGAATGATCCAAGTCTTCTTGGTGAGGCTTCTTACCTTGTTGGCATAAGTATATGGAAACTTGGAACCAATGATGGAGCTTTTGATTTTTGGATTTCTTGCTTTACTGGTGGAATCATCTTCTAATGAATGGCCCCTTTGAAAGGTTTAGCCTCATCCGTTCTGAGTAAAGCCTCACAGGAAATCGTTAAAGCTGAATTCTTTCTCGACAATTGAGGACTCTCATGGATGAGATGATTCATCTTTTTTCATCTTTCTTGGGCTTCTTTTCTTCTTCCTTTTACTTCTTTAATTTTTTTGGCCTTTTCTTCTTCTTTCCCTTTTGTAGCCTCTACCACATCTTTGGATTGGTTTGTAGTGTTAGGTTCTCTTACACTCGTGGATTGGTTTATCGTGTTAGGTTCTTCTACAATCCCGGTTTGGTGAGGTTGGGGGCTTTTACACCCTTGGATTTGTAATACAGTGTTAGGTTCTGTTAAAATCTGAGTTTGGTGAGATATTAAAATCTGAGTTTGGTGAGATTCAAACAAATTTAACACCAACGTGAATCCTTAGTAGGAAGATCCTATTTTTCAATAAATTAGACGATGCTGTTTCGTCTAAATAACCAATACTAAGTAACACTAACCTGAAACAATTCTGTATGCGTTTGATATCCAAGTAAGAATTTAGACTCACGTAGTATATACGCATGGGTGAAAGAAGTGTGTGTATGCGGTTGGCAAAGCCCTATTGCCATAAAAGCACGTGTCTAAGTAAATAAGCATCATCATGCACGTGATCCTCGGTAAACTTCAAGGTTTAGTTACAACATTTATGTATGTTTGTATGTGTATGTACGTACTTTTGTAAGGATGCTTTCATGTACGTACATATTTTATATTTGTGTATATGTTTATTTATTTATGTAGTTTATGTGTCTATGTAATGTATGTAACTATTACACTTGTTGCCTAGGCACATGCTACCAAAGACTGTAAGGATGGATCTACCGATAAGGCTATAGATGCGGGTACGGAAAGGTCATGTACATGGCTATGAGTGTGCTAGCGACCTACTTACCCTCTGGATTGGTATCTTGGCTAGGCTATTAATGGCTCTCTTGACCAAGCTACATATGGGGCTATCGATGCATGCAACAACAAACTTCCATCGATTGGACAACCAATTGCAACGTCGACAATGCACATCACAACCTCAGGCAACAAAATGGTCATTTCTTGTAGTAACAAGTGATGAGGAAATAGGAAAACTAGTGGTTCGTGGAGTAGATGACTCATTTATAACGAAGCACTATGCATACATGAGCAGGATAGAATCCATATGCTAGGATTTCTTGTTTGCGAAATGCTTTTGTTAATTAGTCATGAGATGCCCTAATTGCATGTTAATCCTTTCATCATCAATCCTTTCCATGAGATGTTTTGTGGCCCGTTTCAAGCCTACAAAGTGATCTATAATCCAATTTTGTCTTAAAATGACAGTATTCGTAAGAGAAAGATTGTTACAAATAAGCATAGGAAATGTAATGAAACTGTGGAAGAAGAAGTCATTGATTTCAACGACAACGATAATTTGGAATGAGTGGCAAAAGAAAAACACATGAAGATTATCGATAACAAATGGGTGTAAAAGATAAAGAGGCCATTTCATAGGATAATCTCTCAGTAGGAAAATAGATTATCACTCAATTTTGTGCTCAAACTGATGGCATACGTTTAAGGAGAAATTTTGTCTAATATCCCAGATGACTGGCATGAAAGTTTGATTGAAATCGCAACTTCTAAATGATGTAAAATATATCAATTCGTTGTGACGAATATTTTCCTACTTGGAGAGCTTGAAGAGACCGTCTGTATGGAGAAGCTCGAACACTTTGAACATCGTTGGATTCTAGATTATAAATTCATGCTTAAGAAGGCCCTCTATGGACTCATGTAAGCCCCAAGGTGTGGCACCAAAGATTTATAGATTACTTAGTATAACGGGTAAAATGAGGTAAACATAGATCCATCAATTCTTTGTGGAGAAGGAAAGTAAAATAAGCGTTTTTCATTTGGCTCTATGTTGATGATTTAAGTATTATAGGACATGTTTAATCAAATTGTAAGGACACAAAGAAGAGTCCACGAGTGTTCATCAACATCTTTGGCATAGGGACCTTAAGATACTTCCTTATGATTGAGGGCTTGGCAAGGATCAAGGTACTTGCTTGATGTAGATGAAATACATTCTTAATCTATCGATTTTTTTATATGGAAATCTATTGTTAATCTATAAGATATTAATATCAAGTTACGTGATCATGAAGGTGAAGACGTGCAAGATGTGAACTTGTAAAGGTCAATGGTTAGATCTCATATGTATGTTACACTCTTAAAGCTTGGTATAGAAAATTCTATTGGTCTATCATCTCAATGTGTGCAAACACGCAGAGCCCTCAACTTCTTACATCTAAACGAGTACTTAAATATCTCAAAGGATCAAGGAGTAAAGGGCTCTTTTTTCCATTTCGCGATTGATTACATGTAGGGAATCTTCCTCATGTGGATCACGCGAATTCTAGAGATGATGAGGAGAAATAGTCCATATGTCATCATGATATGAAGCAAAATGGACCGTAAAATGTTTTCTTGCTCTTCCTATGCGACTAAAAAAAGTCTGAATTTCTATGACAACCTAAGAAACATATAATTGGAAGAAGAACATGCATTGCACGGAAGGTGCAACCATATAAAGCTGCATCACCCCTTCACCAAAGAGAGCTTCATTTCAAAGTATGTAAATTTGGAGAATGTCTGTACAAAATAGCAATATCCAGATATGTTTAAAAAACCATTGAATCGAGTAAAAATTTAAATCATGCATGGGAATGAAGGATGTAAGTTTATACTTGAGGGAGAGTGTTCAAAATCAAGTTCCAAGATAAATGAAGGAATTAGTTTCTAATTTTACAAGTAGCACAGTTAATGAAGATCATATAAACTATGATAATTATGAAAGTCTAACAAAACCAATAAAATTCAAATTCAAACTTATTGTCCACCAAAACATGCAACTACACTCATTGACCGTTAGTTGCCTAGACTATAGGAAACATTTTCTTTGTGTTTAAATATCGTTTGAGATCTTTTTGTCCATATCCATGAGTGGTCGAGATTTCAATTCACTTAGTTTTAGATTTCTTAATTCACTTTAGCTTCTGATTTCTTAAATCTAACAAGTAGGGCCTTTCTTAGCTTCTCCTTGTAGAATAGCCAAGATGATGTTTTTTCTAGACTGTGGTGGCAAACAGTCAACATGGATGAAGAAGAATATATGAAATAATTTAGGGTGTGTTAAGAGATAAAGCATACCTTCAAAAAACATTTCTTGCCTCTTTGACCTGTGAGGGGGGCTCGAGCCTTTTTCAAATGGGGTATTGATTTCATAGGACCCATTAACCCTCTCGCTAGAGGTTCTCATGTAAAATGCACCATGATGACCGCACACTACTTGACAAAACGTATAGAAGCCACATCTACTTGAAGAAATGATGCCAAGACCTAGTAAAGTTCTGGCTTCAAAACATCTTCACAATATTTGGTTTGCCTTAGATACTTTTAATGATCAAGGTACGCATTTCCTTCATTAAGTAATGGATTGTTCCTTAATCAATTGATCATCACTCGCAACAAGTCTACACCATATCATCTATAGGGTAACGTTCAATCAAAAGAAATAACAAAGTCCTCTACATATTTTTGACAAAATTAGTAGATGATGCTAGCTCAGATTGGTCAAAAAAAATGCATCATGATCTTTGGACATATAGAGTATTCTATAAGAAAACTCTACAAGCAAGACCATTAAACGTGGTATATTGATAAAATGTAATCCTCCCAATAGACTTTCTCATTTCAACATTGTGTGTATCTAAGAATTATGAATGGATTGGACATGAGCTTATAGAGCAACAAGACCATCTTGAGAAACTTCAAGAAACTAGAGTAAAGGTTGTAGTAAGAATATATGGTAATAAAAGAATATAGAAATCTTATTTTGACAAGCACATAAGGGATAAAGGACACCAAGTAGGAGATTTAGTCCTTGTCTAAACTTTTCAGCATGTGAGGAAACTATAGAAGAGTGGATATGGACCATTGATCTTAAGCAACATTTCCACTAGTGGTGTGATTAGTCTAGCTACTTTGGATGGACATATCTTGCACAACTATATCAATGGTTCTAGATTGAATCTTTACAACAAGCCAAAAACAATTGATATCATAGAAAGGATGCGTAAGCCATATAAAAGAAAGGATTAAGCGAAGAGAGATCAAGAACAATCCAAATAAGAAACCTTGGAGAGGATTAGAAATAATAAAGTGTATCACTATCAACGGGATCAAACGATTCAACCACAGGAACAATCAAAACCACTACAATCACTACATATACTATCCACAAACACACTGTCCATGACATAGGTCCTTATTGGACTATATTTCTATGGTATACCAACTTTTCATTACTTATGTTAATAGATATAGGTGTTGCACTTAACAACATCCGGAAGTCTCTTGTAGAAATGATCAAGGGAAAGATAGTACCCATTGAAGCTTACAAAGTAGGGATAGGAAAAAATAAAAAAGATGCTTTGGAGAAGTTCCAATTCCCATTAACCTCGGAAATGTATCCATGGATGCGTTTTTTGTATTGCATGAGGATTAAGGACTCATAGAAGCCATCATACTCGGCCAAGAGTGGAATCATACTATGCCAAGAGTGGTTATATCAACACTCAATCAAACTTAACCTAGCTCATGGGACATTTTCCTTAATGGTTTATGGAAGGTTAGTCTTTAGTTTTTCTAATGAAAGAGAAGCATCATCTATTCAGGATATCAACTAATCCTAGGGACGTAAACAAAAAGCCAAGAGTAAGGAGATATTCTCAATAGTTGATGCATTTTCTTATTCAACTAGGGGTACCAAGGACACCAATCCATCCACAACACTAGAATCAACTGAAGTTCTTGAAGCAATCGAGTACAATAGGATGATTATTCCATTAAATTAGCCAAAGGGTATGAGGTCATGTCAACAAGTCAACATTTTCCAGCAAAGAAGCGTTCAAAGACAAAATAGATTTGGGTGTTTATGGAATCATTTCCCTCATCCATCAATATAGAAAGAACCAATCATGGTATGTAGCAAAGACCAAAGAAAAATCAGAAGCATTCACCAAGTTAAGGGCTGATGACCCATAATTCAAGCGAATAGAACGAAAGAAATTGTACAAGTTTGGCTACCTAGAAATATACTATGAGCAAATTGCAATGGAGATAAATTCTCGATCCCTAGGTATAAAAGTTTTAGACACATTCACTTCTAATGGCAAAAGTACGGATAGATTAGGAGGTGGATATTTCTATGGTCTCATGTTATTTGGATTCCCTCTTTTACATTTCCCTAGAATTGCATGTTTTCCATACTATATCAACTTTAAATTATCAATCCATGCATGTTTACCAATTCAAGTGCATGGAGACTTAACTCATGAAGCTATGGAGTTTGCATTTACACTCAAGAACAATATATTCTTGCATAGAAGCACTAAGAGGCAAGAAACATGCAAGGAAAGCATGAAAAATCACTTGCATGAGGTCGGTATGGGGTTGGGACACCTCAAGAACACCATGGGATACCCATATTAAGAAGGAAATGAGAAAACATCAATAAAGAAACAAGATGCACCAAATTATATTCAAAGTGAATGAAAACGCTCTTACAAAGTAAGGGTGTTTATCCTTTATACTAAAAGACTTAGTTTCTTTCACATGTATTTTAGACAAAGAAAACTTAAAAATGCTCTTAATTCTTATTTGAGCTTCAAAATGAGTCGCCATAAGTGTGAAAAATTTATAGGGGGCTACGGATCACTTGTGAAGCTTAAGAACGTAGTCTTTACAAATATATACAAGGTTTTCTTGTGCATTGGTGCCTCAAAAAAAATGCAAAAAAATGGTTGATAAGGAAAGGTAATGTATTCTTGTTGGATACAATTCTAGAAGCAAAGGTTGTATTTAGTTGTTATGTTGTTCTCTTGGAAGAAGCAATTCAGCTCTTAGTTTCATGTACCAAAGAAAACATGTGTACTCAAAAGATGTGTATGACACTTGGTTGTGTCTTTTTAAAGATGGATATTCAGTTATTTCGCATAATTAGACAATTTCTCGCACTTTATGGGTTTAAATTGATAATCCGAGTCCTTCTACTATTGATGCAGGTTCACATGATGACCTTATTGAAAAAAGAGCTAACATAGAAGAGGCAAAAACTATGCTTAAATTAAATGCAAAATATCATACTTGTTTGTTCATGCTCTAATAATGCTTCTCTTGCATTGAATTGTTATGAAATGATTGTTTCTAATCTTTGTGCTGAGAATGAGCATGTTTCTTCTTATGAAGGAGGGAATTCAAAAAATTGGATGGCTATTATGAAATTATAATATGATGAAATTATGAAGAATTCTGCTAGTAATTAGTGATTGGCATCCAAACAAAATGACCGTTGACACTAAATGCATATTTAATCTGAAACCTAAGCTTGATGGAACAATTGATAGGTATATGGCTACATTTGTTTCCAAAGGTTATGCTCAAGAGAAGGGTGTTGATTTTGATGAGATCATTTTTCCCGTGTGTCGAATGATTACCCTCCATAGCATTTGTGCACTTACAACTCATCATGGTTGGAATGTACGTCATTTGGAACCTAAAACACTATTTTAAGATGGTGATTTACAAGAAGAAGTGTATGAATTTCAGCCTCTTGGATTTGTGTAGAAATGATATCCAAAGAAAGTGTGTAACTTGAAATGGCATTCTATGGATTGACGCAAGGACCACATGCTTGATATGAAAAGATACATGCCTACTTGTTAGCACATGGATTTGAGAATTTTTCATTTTAGATCACCTTATATATTAAGCATACAAATGATGTAGTTCTGATCATTTTTGTATATGTCGATGATATGGCCCTAATGAGAATGATATGCTTAATGATACATTAAGCATCCTGTGAGATGTCAAATTGAAGAATTTTCATCTTTATTTAGGCATTTAGCCAAAGCAAATTGATTAGAGAATAATTTCGTATAAAAAAAAATACATTGAAACATTGTTGTAGTGTTTTTTCCTTGAATATTGCATACATTTTGCCATTTCCATAGGGATAGGTTTATGGTTGAGGATTCATGATGATGGAATGCATTTCATCTTGTTCTCCATCACTTGGCTGTTGAATAGTTGATTTATGCATAACAAGACTTCATATTCAAGTGTTTACCTCTTACTTGAGTTGGTTTATGCATTTTGTAGGTGTCAATCATTGTCACGAGGTTATGCACATCTTTTGCTACTTGAGTGGTACTTGGCTACTTGGATTCCTTTATCCCAAGGGGGGGGGGACTCATTACTACCACATGTATATGATTCTTTTGATGAAAATTAGTTTGGTTACGATGACACTCTTGTCTCCACGGACGATTTTGATTAATGCTTAGTATTGCATGCATATCTTGCTTGAGAAAGAAGCAACCTATTGTGGCCACTTCTATTTGTGAAGATGAGTATAGGTAGCTTCCATTGCTATTGTTGAGTGTGTGTGGGTGGATGAGTACATTGAGAATCAAACATACTATTATAAACTAATATCAATCCTTATTTTCAATCTGGTGAGTTCTAAGTCGATGTGTTTTATGAAAATATAGTCTTTCTTTAGAGGTGACTCCTTTCTAGCTTCATCTAACATTTATTTTCCTTTTTCTTATTGCTTTATTTATTTTCCTTTTTCTTATTGCTTTATTCTGAAGGGGAAAAGATCTTCTCATGTTAGATTGGCATTCCAAGGAAAATATGTCTAGGTACATCTCTACGTGTGGATAGAAAAAATAATTTTCTAACAATACATGAGTTTAGCAATCATAAATCCTATAATTCTAGTATATGTCCTCCTATCTTCCCATAGCACAAACGGATGATATATCAGCCATTTTTTAATATCACCATCATATGCATTTGGAATTTCCTTTACAATAGGAGAATGATCTTGTTCCGTCTTAATATTTTCCTTTGTATCATAAGCAGGACTCAGAGATAATCAAATTCCATGTTTTTAAAAACCCTCGTCTCTTTAGCATCTAATTCTCCGTGATGAGAAACTACCTTCTTGATATATTCAAATCCTTATATGAATTCTTCAAGAACAAATTTTCATGCATTATAAGTAGTTTTAGATCGTAGAGCTCCACCTTCCACTTGGTTGTTTAGGTCTTCTAGTGCCAAAATGATGTACCTAATTTTTTAAGTTCTTTTGGACATGTGACACGATCAACAACCCATTGTAATTAATACAAGGAGGTTATGTTGGATGCAATGGATGTGTATGCTTGGTCAAGGAGTGTACTTTACATGTGGCACAATTTCTTACAAAGTCTCTTACATCTATATACATCCTAGGACACCAATAGCTCTGGCTAATTTTTTCATACATAGCCACAAAACCTTTGTGACCTACCCATAAGGCTTCATGCATATCTCTCATAACTTTTACTTGTGGAGATTTCACCTTCCTCCTTGTCTATCTCCAAATAAATCCACTCTTCAAGAAGAAGTTAAAAGAAGTTTTTTTATATTCGTAAAATTTTCTTGTAGGCCATCTTGGGTAGGGTGTCATAATACGCAGATAATTTTCTATTTCTTTCCATTCTCCTTCATAATACTCATCATAATGTCATCCACATGGACACATAAGTAAATAACCTCTAAGTTTTTCTTCTTTATGAATAAAAAGAATCTGCCTTGCTAGCCACAAAACCTTGATCCTGAAAATAAGTAACAAGTCTATGGTGCCAAGCTCTAGGAGCTTGCTTTAGGCCATAAAGTGCCTTCCTTATCTTGCATAGATAAACTTAGTTATCTTTATCTTCAAACGTTGGTGGTTGTGCCATATACACTTCTTCTCATATCCAACCATTTAAGAATTCATTCTTGACATCTAACTAATATAGGTTCCAATTCTTGGAAGGAGCAATATTTACCAAAACCCTAATTGTTGGCATCTTTGCCACAAGTGAAAAAATTTCTTCATAGTACACTCCATGGGTTTGAGCAAACCCTTTTGCCACTAGCCTTGCCTTGTACCTGTTTATAGAACCATCTAAATTCTTTTTGATTTTTTATATCCACCTGGATCCTATTACCTTCATGCTTGGCTTCTTCGGAACCAAATCCCAAGTATGCTTTTCTTGAAGTGCTTCTACTTCTTCTTGCATTGCTTCTCTCCATTGTTTCTTCTTACTAGCTTCTTCAAATGAAGAAGGTTCTTCAAGCATAGAGTCCTTAGTGATATACACATAGTGCTTGGTGACTAACGATATATCATAGCCATACCTTATGGGCTTTTTACTCTCGCTTTGAGATCTACTGAGTTCTTGATTGGAGGACTTTGGAATGTCTTCATCTTGGCCATGCCTTTTGACTTCAAAGCCTTGAGATCAATTTGCTCTTCATCCTCCAAATTCATGTCTTCTGGTAATTGTTGTTTTTCTTGAGTGAGAGTTGGAAAATCATTTTGCAAATCATAAGGTCGCTTGATCTTCCTGCAATCATCGTCAGACCATGAACTATTTTCATCAAATACTACATCCCTACTAACTATAAATCCTTTGTTAGTGGGATTATATAGCATATAACCCTTCTAATTTTGGTCATACCCAATGAATATACACTTTTTAGTTGTAAGGTCAAGCTACCCTCTAATCTGTGAGGGAATGTGTGCTTAAGTAATGCACCCAAATATTTTGCAATGGTCCAAGGAAGGTCTCCTACCATTCCATGCTTTATAGGGTGTCATTCCATCCAAGGATTTGTATGGGAGCCAATTTACCAAGTAGGTGGCTATGGAAACAGCCTCTACCCATAGGTAGTTAGGTAACTTATTGTCATTCAACATTGCCTAGCAATTTCAACCATTAACCTGTTCTTTCTCTCTGCCACTCCATTCAATTCACGAGTATATCTTGTTGTGAGTTCCCTCTTTATTCCTTTGTCGTGTAAGAATGAATCAAATTCATGTGAAAAGTATTCACCACCTCCATCGGACCTGATCCTCTTCAAGCTTCTACCTGTTTGGTTTTCAACTAATGCCAAGTACTTTTTAAAACATGTAAATACTTCATCTTGATGCTTCATGAAATAAAGGATTGTCCATCTAGTGTAATCATCTATAAATGAAACATAGTACCTTGAATCGAAGATTGATGGATCTTTGCTAGGACCCCACACATCAATGTGTACTAGTTCCAAGTAGTATTCATACATGTACCCCTTCTTGTTGAAAGGTTGCTTGTGAGCTTTACCAAATTGACATGCTCCACATTTGTATATCATGTGTTGCTTGGTCACATTCAAAATGCCAAGCACACTCTCATCCCTGCATATTTGCTTCAGTGTTCTTTCTCCTATGTGTCCTAGCATTTTGTGCCATATCTCTAGCTCAGATAGGGTTTTATCCTTGTAATTGAAGAGTTATATGTTCCTCGTGTCTTCAATCTCAAATTTAAATAATCTACCACATTTCCCACCCTTAGAAATCCTTTTGAATTCTTGTTGAGGGTCTTCCACATATGCTTCATGCCTAGTGAGTCTGACCTGTGAGCCTTTCTCAACCATCTGTCCAACACTAATTAGGTTTTTGGTTATAGCTTGCACACACAAAACCTTACTTAAGAGGTTCATGTTACCATCAGAAGTCTTGACATTCCCAATTTTCTTGACTAAGTGTTTAGTGTTATCAATAGTCTATACTTCATGCTTCCCTTTGGGTTTTTCAAGATCAGATAATAAGGCTACATTTCTTGCCAGATGATTGGAACAACCTACATCAATATAAAAAAGATGCTCATCATCTTTACCTTGATTGGATACTACAATCATAACTACAATCATAACTACAATCATAATGTAGTTATGATTGTAGTTTCTTCCTCCATTGTTGTACCTACCTCTTGATTGTCCATAGCTACCTCTATGGAAGCCTCTTCCCCTTTGGTTCCATGTGTTCCTAAAGCATTCTTCTATGGTGTGGCTGGTAAGACCACAAATATTGCAAGGTGGATTGTTGTAGGATCTCCCCCGGCCTTGCTTTCCTCCTTTGCCCCTTCCTCTAGCACCTCTTCCTCTACCTGTGTAGTTAGCTTGAGAGGTACTAGGCTCTTCTTCATTCTTCTTGATTTTACCTTTATTCTTACTCTTCTTCTTATCTGTATAAAGGAAAGAAGATTGGTTACCTCTTGAGTTGTCACCATTCTTGTTGAGCTATGTCTTGTGAGTGAAGATTTGTCCCATCAATGTGTTGAGGTCAGGTATTTGCATATCCATGTAGAGGTCCATTGCTCTGGTGAATGACTCCCACTTATCATCAGCTTTCATGCCATTAACGATCTAGCTTACTATGTTTTCTTCTTCTATCTCCTCTCCAATGCTTGCAAGCTGGTCAGCCACATCTTTCATCTTGGCTACATAATCAGCTACTCCTTGCTTTGGTTGCTTCTATAGAGTTGTAAAATCCATCCATAGCTGATTCTTCCTAGCTTGTGTATTTGATGAGAGTACTTCCCAAGTCTCTTGGGAGGTCTTCAAATTCCTAATGTGAGGCAATCAGAAATCCGATATTGAGTTTAGTAGATAAGCCTAGCCAAGATCATCCAAGTTTGCACACCATGCGGTTAACCTTTCTTGTGTGGGTTGATGCCTGCTCCTGAATGTTGGCATCTCTTCATCTCCTGAGATGTACCCATATAGAATTCTCCCTTGAAGGTAGGCTTGCATCCTTAGTGACCATGCTGAGTAGTTGCTTCTATCCAGTTTTTCAATGAAGGATGAGAATCCATCTCCCATCTTGCTTGTTGTTGCTCTCATACTACTGTTGGAGGAGATGGTGGATGGTCTTCAGAGATGAAGAGTTGTTGCTTGAAATTGCTTCACACTTGCCAAGAATAGTTGCTGGAGAGTTTAGTGAGGCTCTTTAGCTAGATAATGATCATAAATAATCATATATGATGTTTGTAATATGATCCACTAATCAAAGGATTAAAACAGATAGGTAGGAATCAATGCAAGACCAAGAAACTTGTTATTCTTGTCTCTATACATGTTTAGTGTTTTGATCAGTTATCTAAGCACAGTAGCAATTGGCTTAATTCCTTTTGGGGAAATCTAGTTAGCTTAGATAGCTACAAAGCATGAGTGATTTCATAAAAAATGATGGACTACACACTGAGAATGATGTTAAGCAAATCACAAAACATTCTTGACATTTTCAGGGTGTATCAATAAACACACCAAAGATCAATGTCATGCTAATATCTCATGATTGAGATGAGTAATGAAAATGAGATTTCATAGCAATATAGTAGACAATATAGTGAACATACCATGTTTAAAATCATTGCAAAGGATCAACCATGCACTGAGAACAAGCTCTTAGAAGATTATTGTTCTGATGTAGTCATGACAGAGAAGTGAAGTGAAGATATGATAAAATGTATATATTAAAACATGTACAAATACAATCTTATGGGCAATGATCAATTGCACAATGTAAGAAGTGTGAGGGAGATATATACTGAGCTCTTCAATATCAAAATATAGCTTCTCTAATGATCTTATAGAATCGAGATAGCATGCGGGATGTTTTGATGCTCTTTTTAAAGTTGAGTTTGGAGCCAAACTTTTGAATTCAAATTCAATAGTGCACCTAAAAGTGAATCTTAAAGTATACGATATATTCTCTCATCACTCAACTACCAAATACTTCGAGATTTGATGCTTCCTAACTTCCTCGTGGTTGTAGAACACTTTTACAAAGGTGAATGTGAGGGATTTTACAAGAGGTTGTTCATATAGTGTCCCATAAGAGTTATGCTAATTGACCAAGTATGTGGGCTTGGTTTCTATTGCACCAACATGATGCCCAATAACTACTTTGAAGATGGTCTTAGAAGGATGTTGAGTTAATCATTGTGTTTTATGTACAGAAAATAATAGCATAGTGGAATTGACCAGTAGAGAGAGTTGAGATAAGAATGCAAAGAAAGAAAGATGTAGATTAAGAGATAGAGAACTCAATTTTTTAGATTTCCAATCGTAATACATTACAACAATGGTACTATCCCCCATGTACTTCCAATGTGGAGCTTAGATGGTGATCTAGATAGACTCTATATGAAGGGCTTAATAGTGCACAATGCTATGTAAAGTTCAATGTGGGCCATGCTTATATAGCCTTTACAAGGGGATTTGGTCTAGATAAACCTACTCATAAGATACAAAATAGTCAACAAAAATATACAATCCAACAATATCTCCACTACCAAAAGTCCTAGCATCTCGGCCCTATGGGTTTGGGGGATAGGCCCCTAGGCCCCCCAGAAGGGGACAAGCCCCCCTCTGCATTACCACCATTAAGGTTCTATGGGGAAATCACATGACATCAAAGAGCCTTTATTTTCGCCTTGAATGTTAGTTCGATGGCTCAGAAGTTTATGCCCTATCTAACATAATGGCTTGGCTCACAACAATCATCTACAACCATAAACGGTCACACATAGACCTCATCTAACTTAGAAGTTATGGTTCCACAAATGTCGAGACTCTCACAATGGCTTCTCCTCATTATGGAGGCCTTAGTACTTAGAGCATCGTTGATCATTTGTGGTCACTTGAGGGTAGAGTATTGAGCATTACTAACACCCGTGCCCCCCTCAATGTCCACCCTATGGTGAACTACCTCCTTGGTCCAATCCTAAGCTTTGGAAAGTGTCAAAGAAGTTGCTTTCTCCTAGGAGCCTTTGTGAAGATGTCTACTCCATTTTCTTCTATTCGACCCCATCCTCAATCAACTCAGGCACATAGTGACACTAAATTTCTATGTGCTTCGTAACTGCACAAAAAGAGGATTCTTGGCAATAGCCATGCATCTTTGGTTATGATACTTCAACTTTGAAGCCTCATGTCCTTGTAGTTTGATGTGCCATAGGATCCTCCTCAACCATACTACTTCATGTGTTGCAACACATGTAACTTTATACTCAGTGTCGGTAGAAGATAATGCTATAGTCGATTTCGTCTTACTGATCCAAGATAGAATCATTGATGTTAAAGAAAAGCAATATCCAAAAACCAAATTTTTGGTAACAATATCACATGCCCAATCTGAGTCACAGTATCGATAAGAGATGATCCTTCTTTACAAAGAGTACCATAATCATTGGTTCCTTTCACATACTTGAGTATCTGCATGCTACCTTCCAATGAGTTTGGCAAGGATTATTAGAGAACGTGCTTACTAATTCAACAACATAAGATATATTTGGTCTACTATTGCACAAGTAGATGATGTTTCCAACTAATTTCTTGTATCTTCCAATATCCATTGGAGGTGAAGTACCATCAATATATAGTTTTGTTTGACCTCCATTGGTGCAAAAATTTCCTTGCAGTCCTCCATGTTGAATGCTTTCAATATCTATCTTGCATACTTTTCTTGAGAGATGAAAATCTTCCCTTGTTCTTGGAAAAAGCTTTAGCAATAATGCATTAAGCCCAAGTATGTCATTTCAAATTATGAACTTAGGGCATGTTTAATTTGTTGAAGAAGAGCACCATCATTTCCTATAATCACAAGGTCATCTACATAGAGTACAAGCACAATTGTCTTCCCTCCTCTCTTTAGAACATAGAAGTTAGCATCCCTATATCCAAACTTACTTATATATGTGCTCATACCATGCTCTAAGGGTTTGTTTTAGCCCATATAATGCCTTCTTCAGCTTACATACCTTGTTCTTTGAATGGGGAGTCTCAAACCTTAGTGGCTAAGACACATATACCTCCTCCTTGTGGTTCGCATTCAGGAATGATGATTTGTCATCCATGTGATAGACTGGCCAACAGTTATGTGCATCCATAACTAGTACTACTTGGATAGTAATCATCCTTGAAGTAAGGGAAAATGACTCACAAAATTCAATGCCTTCAACTTATGAGTAGCCCTCTACAACAAGTCCTGCTTTGTACTTTTCCAAAGTACCGATAGCCTTATACTTTAGCCTCTAGACCCACTTGGTGCCAATGACTTTATGCTTAGGGGGTCAATTCACTAACTCCCAAGTTCCATTCTTCATGATGTTGTTGTATTCTATTTGCATGGAAACCCTCCCATTTGGATCATGAAGTGCCTCTTCCATATTGCTTCGTTCCTTTGCTTCTTATTGAATGAGATCAACCATCAGGACTGTGTTTACAGTATGGGCACTTGCCCATGTCTGTTTCTCTCCTTTGTGATCGTGCAAGTTCATCTACAACTTGTTCTAATGAATATGGGATAAAGTTTGCAGAATCAAAGAGCTACCTCATCGAACGTAGCAATGGCTTTTCCACTTGGGTGACAATAGGTTGTTGACTTTCATAATCATTATCTGAAGATGATGCTTCCTTCTTGTAGAAGGAATAGCTATTGGACCATGTTCATAGTGGATTGCCCCTTTGACCGATGACAAAATACAATCTCTATTTTTGTCCTCCACTGCATGTCGTTGTTCCTCCTTGAATAGAACATTACAATTTTCCATGATCTTCTTATCCTCACCTCACTGAACGCAGAATCATAGAGCTACCTCACCGAATGCAGCGATGGCTTCTCCACTTGGGTGACAGTAGGTTGTTGACTTTCATAATCATTATCTGAAGATGATGCTTTCTTCTTGTAGAAGGAATAGCTATTGGACCAGGTTCATAGTGGATTGCCACTTCGACTGATGATAAAATATAATCTCTTTATTTTTGTCCTCCACTGCATGCGGTTGCTCCTCCTTGAATAGCACATTACAACTTTCCATGATCTTCTTATCCTCAAGGTCATAAAGCTTATAAGCCTTCTTATCTTCCTTGTACCCTAGGAAGATACATTTGATGCTTTTTTGGTTGAAGCTTATTTCTCTTCGTATCTTGAACATGTACATAACATTCACTTCTAAACACTTTAAAATGAGAAACATAAGGCTTCTTACTAGCGTAGACCTCTTGTGGAGTCTTTTCATCAAGCACCTTGGTGTAGCTTTGATTCAAGATGTAGAGAGTAGTCTTGAAAAACTTTTCCCAAAATTGATTACGCAAACCTTTTCCCTAGAACATGGAGCTTTCCATCTCCATGATGGTTTGATTTCAATGTTCTACAACACCATTATATTGAGGGCTATGTGCCATTGTAAGTTGATGCTTAATTCCTTTGGTCTTGCACAAAACTTCAAACTTTGTTGATGTGAACTCACCATTGTCATTTGTCCTGAATTTCTTCATCTTCTTCCCTATTTTAGTTGCAACAAGTTGAAGCCATTCTTTAAACTTACAAAAAGCTTGAGCCTTATCACAAAGGAAGTAACCCAACATCTTCTTGCTATATTCATCCATAAGTAACATGAAGTAGGAAGATCCACCCAAAGCGGATAGCTTTCCTTGTTCTTGATTTCTTGTGCAAATGCTTTTTCTATTGCTTTCCCATCATGCAAGCTCCACATGATTCCTTAATTTTTGCAATCGATGGTATATGTGCAACCATACCCTTGTGATGCCTCTCCTTTAGTAAAGGGCATCAAATGTGGCGGAATTTCTCATGCCATAGCTTACTTGTGCACACACTTCTAGTGGCTATAAGAGCACACAAATCATAGAGGTTGTTCCTCCTTATGCCAGTTCTAGCAATGCTTTTATATTGTTCATAATCTTAGCTCTTGTTTTACTGAAAGATACTTGATGACCTTGATTATTTATGGAATATATTGAAAGTACATTATTTTTTATTTGTGGAAAATACAACATATTTGAAAGCTTTCTGAGATCCCCATTAGAGTTAACAGAACAAAACATACCTTTGCCCTCTGTAGGACATTTTGCATTGTTTTCTATCTTTACTATTATGGGTATGAGTCATTTGCTCCTAAATCTTCAATGGAGGAGCATAACTCCTTTATCGTAACAAAGAACTCAAGCTTTGTTTCTGTTGTGTTGGGAGACTCCTTGCCCTTGCCACCTTTTGAAGAGCCATTCTTCTCTTCTAGCTTCCTCATGTGATAGTCTTGGATTCTTTGTCCTTTCTTCTTGTACTGGAAATAATCTCCCTTGGATATCCTTTTGTCGTTCTTTTTGTCTCCATCTTTTGAAGAGTCCACTTTGCCTCCTTTGGCATTTTTTGTCAATACAACATCTCCTTTGCCACACCACTCCTTGCCTTGAGTCGTAGCTCCTCCTCCATGAGTAAGGCACTGAATTATTCAAAGGTTAGTGCTTGAGGTTTGATTAGAGTATTAAGAGCAGTTACCAAACCATCAAACTTAGGCGGACATATTCTAAGGCAACACCAAGCTAAATCCCAACTTAACTTTTGTACACATGCTCCCACCATTTCATCTCATAGATTCTTTATGCGAGTGATGAACACCTTCGTAGTCTCCCCATCAGCAAACCTTTGTGCTGCTATCTAATTCTTGAAGTTCGAAATCATTGTCAGATTACGAGTTTCATATTGATTTCTCAATATGTTACATGCTTCACATTCCTTGGTAGTATGTTGAATGAGATTCAAAACACTATAATTAGTACATGTTACTAGAGCAAAAAGTGAACGTCCATTTTGTATGTTTCTAGGCATGTAGAAGATCAACATCATGAAGAATCATTTGAGCAAGATAATTTGGGTGAGGTGTTTCTTCGGGATAGTGATGACTACCAAGAATAGTCTCCAAAACCTCATATGAATCAAGGATAGAACTTATTTTAAACTTCCAGAGGGTGTAGCTTGTAACATCTTGTTTACCTTTTATGAAGGCTAGTGGTCATTTTTGCAATGTTGGGATGATTGACATCATTCGTGCTCTTGTTTGTGTTCCACCTACTCTTGTTGACAAACCACCTTGATCGCCAGTTGTAGATGATGATGTACCACTTGAAATATTCTCTCTTTTTTTTTCTTTTATTGAAACCTCTGCAACCTCTATTTTTCTTCTTATGCACCGCTCAAAGCCTCATGAGCTCTAATATTATGTAAGAAAAATAATAGCATAGTTTTAGATACTTTAGCACCCTTTTGGCAGCTTCAATGTGAGGCTCCCTTGGTGCATGCATAAATTGACTTAATGTACTTACTCCATAGGCAATGTCTATTCTTGTTAAGGTAGCATAGTTGCGACTACCTACTAGTAGTTGATAACATGTGACATCCTCAAGGAGTTCTCCTTCATGAGAACTAAGCTTATGGTTGAGTTCCATACAAGTACCTGCAATTTTGGTGTTCTCCATCTTAAAATTTACCAAAAAATCATGAATATACTTTCTCTAAGTAATAAATATACCAAAATTTGTATACACAAGCTCTAATCCAAGAAAGTATATTAAGAAACCAAGATCACTGATTGTAAATTCTTCCATTAGTTGAGCCTTAACCTTCTTGATGCCATTAGCATCTTTCCCTATAACAATAATGTCATCCACATAGACACATAAGTAAATAACCTCTATATGTATGTGTGCATGTGCGTATGTATGCATGCACCTACGTGTGTATGTCTGACTTTTATATGCGTATGTAACTATGTATGTATATATGCATTTGTACATACATGAATATTCACGTCCGACCATAATTATTCCCTCTCACTCTCGCTTGCGCTTTCATCTTTCCCTAAACTTATACGTCTCGTGTTTGGTTGTCTACTATATTCAGTGATAATAAAATTTGGGTGAACGTTACTGCATTTGATGATTTAGATTTTTGTGAGACAATCTAGAGCATCTTCTTTTGCAGCATGCATATTTTACAACCAGAAGGGAAAATGATGTTATGCATTATATGACGCTTTTCCAAAGTACCGAATAGATTATATTACAATAAGTTTAACGTTCTCCAGTAAATTAAGAGTTCTATAGGTTTCAGAGTCAAATATACATCTACATATTTAGGATTCCTGAAGTGGATGGTCACTTATCCGTTGTCCACTACAGTCTTATTATCCCGTGGCAACGACACTGTTTTCTAGAAAAAGAAGTATTGAAGATAATTACATCTTATAATCCATCATTTCCATCACAATCGTACTCTGCGATTAAATAAATGTACGGGGCAAGTATGCAAAATCCGTAGAGATTACAAATTCAGGGGTTCAATCCAGTCACCTCCACAATTCCGGAAACATAAAAGAAGTTTTGTAGTTTAATTGTAGGTCTTCATGTCTGTAATCATTTTTATGAAGATTTTGTGGATGTCAAAACAAAATAAGCAGGAATATGGTTCTTTGACAAAAAAAATTAATGGATTTCTTAGCGCAGATTCATTTACGATATCATAGATCATTCAGCTCCATAAGATAATCTCTTGAATTGTACAGACGCTCTCTTTTCTGCAGCTGTAAGTAAAAAATCATTTACCGAGCCTTCAGTTTTCCCAATAGTACGAGGAGTTCTCGTATTTTAAGAAATTCTACATCGATCAGCTTGGAGTAAATAACCATGGTGAAGATGCCGATCTGCTTTTCAGGGGTAAAATGTTGGGTATCTTTTTGCAATTGTGGAGTCCAGTTAAGTATGTGAAGCTGATCGGTGGTTTTCCATTGACGAATCCATTAGATTATGCATGTAAAGTTGACATATTCACAGTAAACTGTGGTTATAAAATCTATGATATGTTTGCCATGCATGAATCCAGTAGGACCTAGTTTGCCGCGATGACAGTTGTTTCTGTAGAGAAACAAAATCTATGCAGCCGAAGCACATGAAGCACAGAAGGTAGCACCCGTGAAGGCGGCTTGTCCTTACGGGTTGACCATGCGAGTGCGCCATTGATCTATTTAATGTCAGAAAAGCGAGCAAAGGATTCCATCATTTCCATGGTGCGCTTTAGCTGTCTTCCTGCTGGTCAATGGGGGTAGAGACATCTTCACAATACAGAATCAGATGGTCCATCCGCGGAGCCGCACAAACAGGTGATTTGTGCAGGTGCCAACATTGACGTTGAATTTAGCTGCCTCAGCACACGTGTATGAAGGGTTCATCAAAATGGGAAGCAACGTGGGTGTGTCGCTTGTGTGCATACGTATGCGTGTGTTTCTGTAACCGTTTGCGCGCGCTGATCATCTAGCCCTTTGTACACGTTCACATTGTGTGAAAGAGTACACGTTCACATTGTGTGTGTGTGTGAGAGAGAGAGAAAGAGAGAGAGAGAGTTGATCTTGGGTACCCATTGCCCATCTATTTTCTTCATCAATACCACCTCAGTTATCATCCCCCAGAAATCATCGTCATTTTCTTCATCAATACCACCTCAGTTATCATCCCCCAGAAATCATCGTCATGTGTGTGTTTTCTTTTTTTTCTTCCCGAAAGAAAGTTGAATCTTGGAATTCGCTCTTTCTAGTAGCACGAATTAATTGAAAATTATAACAGTGAACGGCATAGCCACCATGGGTTCCAACGGCATAGCAACCATGGGACTTTACGATTCCCATACAAGCAGAGGTTGAATGTCTAGCACCTATGGGAATGAATAGAGCGCGAAAGTCATCTAAAGGTCAGACTCATCACGAATGGCCCTAAGGTTAGATGAGAAGACTAGATTGAAGGAGAGTGCCTAGTCGCCAACTAATCCCCCAAGAGAACTAGTTCTAGTTCGCACCACTACATGTTGATGAAGGGTATCTTGCCAACAAAGACGATATGCCTTGACCCCATGCCCTCCCAAAGGTAGGGACATGACTCAGCCATTCATATTAGCACTCTTGGACGTTGCCACTTGTGTCCTTCATAAGATCTCACTAGAAACTTATACGATGGAAGCATTCCCCTTCAAACAAATAAGCTTGAATGACGTGTCGTATTCTCCAACGAGTCAAGGAAACCCACTAAATCTCGAAGACTTGTAGGCGAATTCCATTCTAATATTTTTCTTCTTTCAAATTAAAATAAGCTGCTTCACGGTATTCGGAATATTGCGTTTCCATTCTAATATTTGTCTTCTTTCAAATTAAAATAAGCTGCTTCACGGTATTCGGAATATTGGGGTTTAAAGCTACTCCAAACTTCCAAGAGAGAGACCTTTCGATATCAAACCCTATAGAAGTAAAATTAACTATAGAGAGAGCAGCATATCGAGTTCATGAATCTTGCATCGTGAGTACGCTTTGAGGAAGAGGTTTTGCACATTTTTATGCAATCATTGATCACAAAACTTGTGTTGTCTCCATCAAGGCCTTGTTGGAGTTTGAGGTCTTTTGAACCACACGAGAAACACAAGGAAGAACAAGAATCTTGGAGCATAAAACAATACTGAATGTATTATCAAGTGAATGTACAAAGATAGGTGACCCCTTAGGATTATAAGTACATATACAAGCTAGGGGAAAAAACCTCCTAAGAGAGAAAAAAGTACCCCGATGCTCTTTACTATGTTCTTACACATCATGAAAACAAATATATCAAGAAATTCGTCCTAGGCGTGATGTCGTGAACAAGGAGAAAGGATTCATGTATAAGGAACTGTCAAGCTATTTCAAAAGAAATCAATGCACAGAAGATGGTAATCCCAAATATTTGTGTAATGCTTCAATCTCCTCCCTTGGTAGAGCCTTTGTGAAAAGATCTGCAATATTATCCTATGTTGACACATAAGACAATATAATCTCCCCAATAGAGAACCTCTCCCTTACATCACGATGGTGCACGTCAATGTGTTTTCTGGAAGCATGTAACGTAGGGTTCCTTGCAACTACTAATTTTCTCTAGCTTTTAGTGAATATGGTGGTGGCAAAATCTTACTAATACCCAAATAAGCCAAAAGGCATCTGCTCCACATGCATTAGAGAGTCATTGTGAAAGTTTCCCCATTCCAAATCTTCAAACTATAAGTGAATATAGTAGGTTGCTTCTTACTCAACCAATGCATGTGCTACCAAGCACGAAGGAAACAACACTAGTGCACACATGAATATCATAGAAGGAAACTCTCAACCTGAAAAATTATGTAAATCAGGGTGTAATGATCTCCCATCCGAATAAAATAATCCAAATACCTCTGTCCCACTCAAGTAGAAAAAGATGCCCATAGCCACCTGCCAATGCTTTTCACCTTTGCAATGCAATATAAACCTCATGATATAAGAGATAGAACAATGATTATCAACCAATTTGTGTATAAGTAAGTCAAGAATCGAATAACCTACTAATAGAGAACAACATCAAATGCATCTCTAGCATCAGGAAGTCTCAATTGTAAATCTATTTCCATGGGAGTAGAAGTAGTCTTGGAATCTTCAACCAAAACAATACAATAAAGTGTGAATATATACTTTTCTGACACAAATCTATTCCTCCATGAACTTGGAGAAAGTGGGTGCCCAATTAATGATGCAAATGTCTCAAATCGGACATCTCCAAAGAGGCATGAAAATGAGCCTTAGATATAGTAATACCCTTCTCATCAGGACCATTGAGTAGCATATCATTAACATATGCAACAATGATGACAAGTATACAATCTTCATGTTTAACATATAAGGTGGACTTACTTGGACTACACTCAAAACCATGTGCTAGAAAGTAGGCATGTATTTTCTCATACCAACCATGTGGTGTTTGCTTCAAACCATATAATGTCCTTTTCAATGTTTACACTTTGTTTCCATGCCCTTTGTACACAAAACCATATAGATGAAATACATCCAATTCTTCATGTGTAGTCACCATTTGGATTTACCATTTTATTGTCGAGTTGATGCACATTTCAACCATGATGAGTGCAAGTGCATAATGTGCTTAGATGAGTGGTCCTTTCACGTGTGGGAGAAAATTTCTTATCAAAACCGATGCCTCTCCCTTGAGCATAGTGTTTGGTAGCAAGCCAAGCCTTATATCTATCAATTCTTTCATCAAGCTTACATTTTAGCTTGTATATTCATAAAGTTCCAATGGGATTATTTTGGAGGAAAATCCCTAGTTTCAAACAACTCTTTATGACATGATCATTTGCCTTATAGTACTTGCAAAAGTGTTTTTGCATTTTTTTAAATCATCTTTTTCTTCCTTCCAAACCATATTATAAGATTTTTGCTTACTAGTGTATGAGCTCAATTTATCTTTGCCCTTCTCAGTAGCTAAGAAAGCTTGATCTATGGCACACATAATGGAAATTATGCCAAGTCTATTAATGTCCTTGCAACAAAAAAGATACTGACTCTTGAAATATTAAGTCATTTTGATTGCCTTTCATTATCAACCAATGAGTGGAAGCAAAACCTTGATATGAATCTCAAGCTCATTAAGAAGAGTATACACAAATGAACTATCTTATAAGATTTCAGCTCCTCCTTCAAATCTTTTATCTTTTTCAAAAACAAATTCCACAAATTATACTTTATTCACATGCTCACTCTCCAAGTTTTTGTTGGGGTAAACAACACAAGCCTCCTTTCTTGCTTGATATAATGTTGTAAGAGTACGCCAAGTAACTTTTTCTCTTCTAAGAGGAGCAAGTAAGAGCGATAATGGCATGATTGATAGACAAGGATATCAATGCATATACCTAAACATGTCTACCATCCCAAAAAAGTTGCTCTACAATACGTAAAATAGGAGCCATAGCATGACTAGATAATTGAAGATCACCATCTTCAAACCCATCTACAACACCATCAACAAATGTATTGTAGGTGTATTCGAATATTTTTCAACAACTTGCACAATAATCCCCAACCCTTTTCTACGAATACATGATGCATCATATAGGAACACAATGGTCGATTAGTAATCTCCAACTTATCCTCAATGAACATATGGAATACATTAAGGCCGCTTTTATTCATGGCCACTAACTAAATACCTTGATACAAAAAAAATGATTGTATGTCAAAAATTTGAATAGAAACACCCTATCAAGCTATGCTAAATCTATAGTAGACTTTGAGTCGCTTGTCCTAACAAACTAAAACCTACATATATGTTCAGGAAAAAAGGATAAAATTTCTTACACAATCATTGCCATAATGTGTTTGTAGGATGAAACAAGCTCACATCAAAATTCTAATGCCACATAACAAATCTAATTTGAAATCCTAACCATGTCGAGTATGCTCATCAACTTTTATGCGATCTTGAAATTGAGGCTAGAGGGTGCTAAGGACCTTCTCGATGAAGTGTTGATGTGATCTAATACAAATTGTTAGATTTAGAGGTCTATGGAAGCACACAATGAGCACAAGGAACAAGAAGAAGCTTGGGAAAAACACAATACTAAATGAATTACAAAGTGAATGTTGATTGACCCATCAGAGCTATAGGCATATATACAAGCCTCGGCAAGAAACCTCCTAAAGATGGAAAAGAGTGCTCGAGTGGTCCTAAATGTGACGATAGATATTGCTACCACAATATATCAAAAGGCCTCAGTTATCCATTTCAAATGCTTGCTTATTTGCCCACGTTGGCAGTACCCCAATTGTTCACACACTTGGAAGCAAATAGACATCTCAATTGGTTTTTTTTTCATCCCTTTCTATTCATTAGATCCATCATTAAGAGGAAATTTTTGTGTGTTATCTTAAGCTTTTGTAACTCTTTCTCCATTGGTCCCCAATGTTAGAGGACATAGATCATGTTTGTTGGAATACAAGCCTTAACCACACATGAGGATCCAACATGAGCTAGAAGCTTGGATAAATGAAGTGGAGATCCATAGATCCATGAAGTAGTTTTTGAAGCTTTACCAATTAAAAAAAAATTGTTATCTATGTTTGTTGCCAACAAAAGTTGTGCATATAATGATTGGCGGCTAGTTTCATAGATTATAGGAAAAGTAGAATTTCTATTTAAACATTCCTCATAGCCATGTACATATCCCCATGAATATAATTAGTTTGTTTCATTTCCTAAGGAAGCATGAAAAACAGGAAAAAGCTATCCCCAAGCTTAATCAAAACACCTTCTTTCTTTCGTTCAAAATTTAAGTGCCTCTCTCTCTATCTATGTATAGTCACATTCACGTCTAGGTGTGTTTAATTAGAAAAAAAAAATTAAACAATTGTTGTAACTCTTTTCTATTGAATCAAGAGTTTTTATACTCTTCATATAGTTTCTTAAACTCAGATTCTCTTTATATTGTTTTCTCTCTCTATTATGAGGGAGGAACAATACTATTTGTGAAGGCATACCTCTTGACATAACTGGAAAGTGTTTATTGCATGTAATATTCTTGGTTTTTTATAGTTATCACCGATAGGGCATCAAATTATGATGCTAGATCCTAGAATGTATGTTTAAATTTGCAAAATCTTAACTTTAGTAAATGGATGATTTTTAGGGATTTTGAAAATTAAAATGTACACATATTTTGTAGGGTAGTCATCTTCCAAGTGTTAGAAATAAAATCTTTGATTTGGGTTTCTATTTTGTTAAGAAAAATCTGAGTTCTCACATCATTTTTCCTCTAGTACGTTTGTTCAAAGATCTCAAGGCTAGAATTAAGCAAAGATTCACATGCTGTGTAAGACAGGGAATCCACCAAGCTTAGTGGTTAAGGCTAAGGGTGGCAAGCAGGAGGTCTTGAGTTCGTGCTCTACAAGGAACAAGGTTTTTCCCAAGAGATCTTTGATTTGTGGAATTCTAACTAGCACCTTTCCTCATAAAGGTTGGTGGAGAATCAATCCACAAAAAGGATGTGGGTTGGTTGTGAAAAGAGTGGTTCTCTATTAAAGACTTTTTTCTTAATATTTTTTCTTAAGTACAGTTGCTCTCTTAAAAACTGGTTTAGAATTAAGGACATTAAGTCCTCAATACCTATATATACATACATAAGGCTGGGAGGAGATTCATCTCTCAAGTACTTGGTGGTCTTTATAGTCTAGCTCATCATGTCAAGGATATATTCAAGTGTTGTATTCATCTCTCGTACATTTTATGATAGCTTTTAGGATCTTACTTACATCAAATGGCATCTTAACATTAACTCAAAGAGTGAATAAGAACAGCAACCATCAACCATGAAGATGAAGAGGTGTGAATAGCAATGCAAGGAGTTTGTAAACAAATGAAGGACAATCAAAGGCAAAGATTTCAATAGGTAACAATTACACCACTTGAGTACCTAATACCCATGAGTTAAAAGTACTATTTATTGCATAAATAAAAAAAAGTACTCTTGTGACATATTCATGGATAGGAGCTATTGTATGGGGGAAGTATCACGAGGGCTATTCAGTGGAATAAATCAAATGCTATGCATAGATAATCCACCATTATATTTCAAAGTAAAGATATTGAATAAATGCCTAGACATGTATAGAGCTAGGGTCATATTCAATGTCACCCAGCCCATGAAAGTAGAATGTTTGGGAACATACAACGCTTCATATCTATCTATCTATCTATCTATCTATCTATCTATCTATCTATCTATCTATCTATCTATCTATCCATCTATCCATCAATCTATCCATCTATCTATCTATCTACCTACCTATCTATCTATCTATCTATCTATCTATCTATCTATCTATCTATCTATCTATCTATCTATCTATCTATCTATCTATCTATCTATCTATCTATCTATCTATCTATCTATCTATCTATCTATCTATCTATCACAATAGTTCATGGAGTGAACCTCCTCTTATGAGGAAAGTGCCACATGGAATTTATGGGGCAGTTCGCACCAAATACACGGAAGAGGGGCATGCCATATAAGCTTGGTGTTCAATTCATGCCGTCAGCAATATTTAAGTATTGTTTTTTCACGGAGCTTGATGAGGCTGAAGTAGGCCTACCTGTCTGGCTCACACTTGGAGTAACTGAATTGGGCAACTTATCATGATGTGTGGAGGATGTTGAATGTGAAGACTTTTGTTATGAGAAAGAATGAAATAAAGCTTTCTGCGACTTGTTCCACAAATGGATGTGAAAGGGGCAAGACAATTAGTAAGGCATCGAGAAGCAGCAGAAGATGATGCTCTTCTCTATGGACGATAAGGACCTCTACGGCATCGTGCATGATTCTAGCAAGAAGGATTTATGGCTTCAAGTTCTAGGTTTGAGCATTTGTTGAATTTCTATAAGAATCTTTATTTTTTAGTAAGGAAAGGCTAGGGTGTAAGTCTTTCCATGGAAATCATATTTATGAAGAGTATGAGAAATATACTCTCACCTTAAGTCAAGATTTCCTCCAAAGTACAAGAAATAATAGACTTTGGGTATTACAAAATAGCCCTCTTGCATAATTTTGCATAAATTTCAGGTGCTATTTTGGACAAGTAGCCATTTTGGGAAAGGGGACACTATTTGAGAAAAAATTCAGCACCTAAAGTTAAGAAATTCCCATTTCGGAAGAGGGAAAAAGAGGTGCGGTAGCTATGGATGGATGGGATAAAGTATATATACTGAGAGTATGGTGTATGGAATTCATAGAAGAATCATTAGATTCATCAAAAGGATAAGTTTAAGAGGAATTTTAGTTCCTCAAAGACACCCTTCCCGTACTTTTTGGAAAAAATTAGATGTTTAATTTTGCCAAACTCCACTTTTGGGAGTAAGAATAAAGACCATTTAAGTGGCTCCCCATGGATTATACATACATACATGAAGTATGATATATGTATTACCATGGGAAATAAGAAAATCCAAGAAAAATCCACATTTGGAGTGGATTATAAGCTTGCTAAGATTTCCCATTTAAGTTTTTGCATAAAAGCAAAAATCTTGATCTAGGCTTCTTTTGGGGAGCGAATTAGCATGCACGAAGGGAGGATTTGGTAAAGTGAAAATAGGCCAAAGCATCTTCATATATTCCTCTCTAAGATTATGGAGAGAATTTTAGGATTTTCTTGATGGAAGAATGCTTTTGGGCACCCCAAAAATCACATCTTTACACTTTTTTCCAGCCCCTCCAACAGTCCACTAGTTTGGCATGTGCGGCTTGGAATGGCCATATCTTGGGCAAGAAAACTTGAAATTGGACGTGCTATGGCTCTTTTCGAAGAGCACAAGGTATACTTTCAGTTTATGAAAAGAAATTTTGGAAAATAAATATTTTTGCAGGTATCTACAGCTCTGCAAAGTTTGAACAGTTTTTGGCAACTACCTTCCGGGAGCCGTATCTTTCAAACCGGGAAGGCGATTTGAGTAATTTCACTTCGAGCTCTTTGCACATGCTACATATTTGAGTTTGTGAGCATTTGCACATCCTAAAGTGATTTTTGCTGGTTATCACTTGACCATAGTTTATGTTTTGGGAAGTGATCTGATGTTTTTGGACACTTCAAAGTTTGTATTAGGATCTGAGGAGGAAGCTGCAGAGGTCTTGAAGATCATCGAGAAGGATTGGATGCATGCAATTCCAAAATCAACACTATTCAGGGATGTATGCTTTATGCTTCAGGCATTTTACTTTATGTTATGGCATGTTCTGTATGTGCATGCATAGATTGGATTGCATACATCAAATATTGATCATTTTTTTTTAATTCTAAAAGTGATGGATCAATAGGCGCAAAGTACACTTTTTTTATTGTTTGCAGGAAAGAGGATTACAGAAACTATATGGCTATGCAACATAGAGAATTATTGCTAGCATTTGTTTTTATGTTTTTGCAGGTTATGGAGTCCATATATAATTTTATGGCGTGCATGCCATGGGCCTCTCAAGCCCTATGTTGTTGGGTGGCTTGTGTGCCACTCAGCTCATGGTTTAATTTTTTTTTCGGATTCCATTTCCTAGGGAAATGCTATCGAAAAATTTCCCACCTCATGGAATTATATACACACTTGCCTTTAGGTAAGAATATCATGGCATGGTAACATGCCTTTTCTGCAAACATTAAGGAGGTGTTAGCATGCTAGTAAGCATGTACTTGATGGACTTAGTACCATCAAAGTTTGATACATAAGGCGACTTCAGTATCCCTACACATAATCCTATGGATTTAGACCATAGGATTGCTAAGGGAAGGAGATACACCTTCACCATTAGTGATGTGCACAAGCAATCTTATAGGTTATAGGAAGTTGCATAGAGGAACGGGAGATATGTTTATGATAATCTCCAAAGTAGTGAAGATTAATTTATCTTCAAAAGAGTCTCACAGGATGATTAAGAGACTATGGGGTATCATGATCAATACCCAAAGAGTGACTTGTTTCACTGATACACATCACTTGAGCAACTAGTGAAGCATTTCTGCTACACTACTAAAGAAACCAATTAGTTCGGGTCACACAGATGGGTTTCATGAGACAGCATCAATGGGTGCTTATGTGATTCGAGTGATGGTTAGGAAGGCCGAAGGTATGTCACTAGATCTATGACTTAGAGCATAGATCCCTTAGTGAAGAATATTTGGGGTACCCAATATATATATGTATATCGGGATCTATAGAGAGGTACCTAGGCTTAGTCTTGGTACCTAGGAACAAGTTGGTTTGGAACAGAAAGGGATATCCATTGTCACACATTGACTAGAACCAAACTAACTAGTTCGAGGACATGGGACTCACTTGAGTCATTAGGGAAAAAAATGAACCATGCATGGGCCTTTTGGATTAAGGAGTGATTAGTGATGGACCAATGAGAGGAGGGTGGTGGACATAGTCTATAGCCTATAAATCACTAGGTTGAAGGGGGATGAGGGGACAAGATTCCCCCATGCTCAGGTTTTGCCTCTAGAGAGAGAAAGGAATCTCGTAACTTACCTGGGCCCAAAAGTTCAAAATTTTCAAAAAGGTATAAAACTCATCATAACACCATTTGATGGTCCCCCAACCACTTTTTAGGATCAAAAGTGCTATTTTTGGGTTCTAAATCAAAATCCGTGCATGAACTAAAGTGAAAAAAGTGACTTTTTCAAAATAACTCAAAATGCAACTTTCTCCCTCCAAAACCTCACATTTTCATACTCAGGTCCCAGAAAGTCATCTCTTTCCACTACTTTCTCTCCCTAGCACACCATTGCAGCTCCTGCATCTCCATTTCTTTCTCTGTGCATCATCTTCTTTGAATTCCTACTGTCACTTCCATAGCCTGAACTCTAATGGAAAAACCTAAATCTCATAGACGTCCAAAAGATGAGGTTATCGCGATAAAATGTCACAATATCAAGGCTCCAGAACGATTTTGGTTAGGACAGGAGTTCTGCAAAGGTGCATGGGTGTACATGCAACCCTCTGGTGTTGGTCCTCACCGTGTGAGAGATCGTGGAAACTTGGATCTTCATTGGAAAAGGGAAGTTATTAGGCTTCCAAAAGCTCAAAAATGGTGAAACTATTGCAATTGTACAACATGTGTTCACAATGTCAACCATGAAATTGGAAAACTCAAACAAAATGAGATATCCTATCAACTGTAAGTATTACTCATTGACTTTTGTCCAAATTTCATAATATACCTAGCTAAGTTGTGTAGTTTTTTTGTTGTAGACATATTTCCTTCTACCTTGGTGGAAGAACAACCACTTCATAGTCTTACAGGTGCTTTCCAAGCATTGCATGCAGATGTTGGGTCGATAGTCTTTCCACAAGCCCGTCCTCCTCAGCTACTACGTGAGAGATTTTTCTTTTACACACATACATATGTTGTACCCTCTTCATCAAATGATTTTGGCAGGTTAGAGATGATTAAGGTAGATTCTCTCTTAAAGCTTGAGTGGCTGCAACCTGATGTATGGACATTAACATCTTTGAAGCATAAGATGGTGATGGACATACACAACTCTTTGAAATTTACAAGTTCAGAATACAAGGGCATAAGGTAAGTAGCATATGGTATTCTTTCTTTTGTTTATACAAATTCTTATACTCAAATATGTTCATTTAAAGTTTTCTATTTGTCTGGAGATTGGTAAGAGGTTGGAGGATAAAATTAAAGTCCTTCCTAAATGGAGTGTGGATGGAACTCAACTTTCGTTGTCGTAGCTCAAGAACTATTTGAGTGCTAGAGTGTACACACAACATATGTTCCACTTATAATCCTTCGTCTGCAACAATGTATTAAACATACAAGACATGTAGCATGTAAAATTTTTTGATCTCAATATGATGTAGAATTTGCCAAATCTTTGATTTATCCAATGGAAGTTTATTATAATTTTAAAGTTCTGAGAATTTATTTTTCCTATTCTGTAGATGTGGTGTATCTTATTCTGGTAAATGATTCTGTTCAATCTTTCTTATGAGCCAAAGTTTTTTTTTTTTAAGTTCTCTACATGATTGTCTTATTTGAAGGTATCAGTTTTAGTTTTAAAATGGGTCCCACTCACTTTAAAATTTTGAAATTACTATAAAAGCAACACTTATTCGCCCATTTCTCACTTTTGCAACCAAAAAGAGCTAGAATCACTTGCAGAGCACTCACACAAGCTAGCATCACGCGCAATGGCTGTCGGATCCTCTAGTACCCTGAAACCCAAACGTCCACGTGAACTCTTCAATGAGTTCTTGGAATCAACTGAGTTCAAAGGTCAAAACCACTTGTATGACCTATTGTCTAGAGGGTAAATGGGTCCCATGTGACCTTCTACTCTACATACATAGAGGCGATGAAGCCTTCATGAAGGGCCTTAAGCGCTTCATGGCAATCGCTGAAACTGCAGGGCACTTATTAGATGACTATGTGCCATTAGTAGAAAAACTAAACAAAAAGAAGAGGATGGGTACAAAGTACCTTTTCTACATTGCAACAACATATTTTATCATTAATGAGGAGCACGAAGCTACACCTGTTGAGCTCCCCAACCTTGTCACTGGGGGTTTTGTCAAGGAGAAGAATGAGCCTCAACCAGAGACCATAAATTTTGCCAAAGAAAGCATTACAATCCACCAAGAATTTCCTAGTGGTGTTGAGGACAAACTACGTGAGCAACCAATCATGGAGGAGGCCCCCCCTTCAAATCTCAACCCCTCTGAGCCCACATTACCAGAGGTGGAACTTGAATATCTCTCCAGCATCGTTGTGAATGGAGAGGAATTTATTTTACTTCGTGACATTGAGAAGGCATTCGGTCTAGGCCTAGATGAATGCTTGATTATTTTCTCCACAATGTCAGATGTTCCGCTTGACAACACATCTCACATACTTGAAAAAAAGGCAATCCCTCTTGGGGATTCTGTGGCAGACACCATAGCAATGGTGTGTGTTGATATTTTAAAAGATGACAACAATTATACTACTGAGGAGGAGTTCAGTGCAGCACGGGAGAGGATAATGAAGAAAAAAAAATCCTACATCCCCCATAGCAGAGCAGAGTGGCATGGCCCCCTCTAGCATTGACCTTGATGCCCCTGGAAGAGGGGAGGAAGAAGACAAGCTTCATGATGTAAGTGGTAATTAAATTAAATAAATGGAGAATTTAAGAAAACATTGTATGAGGTTGAATTCTCATTTTTTTTTCAACAGGAAGCAATTGAGCTCGACAAGTTTGTAGCAAGTTCTCGTGGGGATCGAGCTTCTCGCGGGAGTGGTTCATCATTGGCAAACTACATCGAAAAGTTGCCAAAGGATGATTTTGTTATCATACACAAAGACTACAGTCTGAATGGGGACTTCATGACTTGGTGCTTGAAGGCCCTTAGCAAAATTTTGTGTTTATGTACAATAACCCAAGGCACTAATTGTGTCATTTTGGTTAGGAAATCCTTAGTTGTTACTACATTAGGACTTAATTTTAGAGGAAAAGTATTAGGGCAAATAGGTATCGCCATGGGTCTGGGAATGCAAGACCCCCATGTAATATCAAGATCTGTATTGACCCCCTATGTGCCATTAGTAGAAAAACTAAACAAAAAGAAGAGGATGGGTACAAAGTACCTTTTCTACATTGCAACAACATATTTTATCATTAATGAGGAGCACGAAGCTACACCTGTTGAGCTCCCCAACCTTGTCACTGGGGGTTTTGTCAAGGAGAAGAATGAGCCTCAACCAAAGACCATAAATTTTGCCAAAGAAAGCATTACAATCCACCAAGAATTTCCTAGTGGTGTTGAGGACAAACTACGTGAGCAACCAATCATGGAGGAGGCCCCCCCTTCAAATCTCAACCCCTCTGAGCCCACATTACCAGAGGTGGAACTTGAATATCTCTCGAGCATCGTTGTGGATGGAGAGGAATTTATTTTACTTCGTGACATTGAGAAGGCATTCGGTCTACGCCTAGATGAATGCTTGAGTATTTTCTCCACAATGTCAGATGTTCCGCTTGACAACACATCTCACATACTTGAAAAGAAGGCAATCCCTCTTGGGGATTCTGTGCCAGACACCATAGCAATGGTGTGTGTTGATATTTTAAAAGATGACAACAATTATACTACGGAGGAGGAGTTCAGTGCAGCACGGGAGAGGATAATGAAGAAAAAAAAATCCTACATCCCCCATAGTAGAGCAGAGTGGCATGGACCCCTCTAGCATTGACCTTGATGCCCCCGGAAGAGGGGAGGAAGAAGACAAGCTTCATGATGTAAGTGGTAATTAAATTAAATAAATGGAGAATTTAAGATAACATTGTATGAGGTTGAATTCTCATTTTTTTTCAACAGGAAGCAATTGAGCTCAACAAGTTTGTAGCAAGATCTCCTGGGGATCGAGCTTCTCGCGGGAGTGGTTCATCCTTGGCAAACTACATCAAAAAGTTGCCAAAGGATGATTTTGTTATCATACACAAAGACTACAGTCCGAATGGGCACTTCATGACTTGGTGCTTGAAGGCCCTTAGCAAAATTTTGTGTTTATGTACAATAACCCAAGGCACTAATTGTGTCATTTTGGTTAGGAAATCCTTAGTTGTTACTACATTAGGACTTAATTTTAGAGGAAAAGTATTAGGGCAAATAGGTATCACCATGGGTCTGGGAATGCAAGACCCCCATGTAATATCAAGATCTCTATTGACTTACCAGCTGCCTCAATCTCTCCAAAGGAGAAAGAAAGTTGTAGAGAAATTGAAGGAAGCTCAGAATCAATACCAAATGTTACCTGGAAGTTATAACCTCTACATTCAATATACCAAGGATCTCATCCATATCTTTTATGCATACCAATGATTACCTATACTATATAATCTCTTATTTGATAGACCATTACATCTCTGCCATACATTTCATGCTTACACAAGCCCAAAATATGCCAGAAAACCTCCAGCCATAGAAATGCGAGATTTAGCCCTGCAAAAAATTTGCAGGGCTGAATCCTGTGTTTCTGTGGCTGAGGGTTTTTTGGCATGAAAATGACATGTGGGACATCAATTGCTACAAAAGGAACATATCTACTCACAAAATAATAGGAAAGTGCATGCATGTTCAACTAAATCCATATATAACTGACTGAAAGAAAATTTAGTTTCATACAATTATGCTGGGAGTCAAAGAGAGAGAGAGCGAGAGAGAGGAAAAAAAAGACAAAGAATATAGGTTAAAACAAAATTTTCTATTATCCATTGTATTACATCGCAAAGTAGGCCTATCAAAGGGTACAATATACACATCATGGGTATATTTCCTCTAATTCTTCTTGCTAGCTGAATATCCTTCGGTTGTATGGTTACTCTCTTGGCATGGATAGCACAGAGGTTAGAGTCCTCAAGCATGGAGATGAGGTAGGCCTCAGCTGCCTCTTGAAGTGCTTCAAGTGCTATCCCTTGTATTCGTAGGCCTGCACAATAACTTTGTAGTTCCTCTTTCACTACCCTTGCAAAAGCTCTTCATGGTATGAGTAGTTCAACGGACTTTTGGTAGTGTCGTATCTCTGCAAAAGCCCTGCAGTTCCTCCTTCTTCTTTGTGGAGCTCTTGTGTTGGGAGGTATGTTTGACTGGCATTGAGGTCAACGTCGTGGTTGATAGTTTTTTTTTTCTCCGATGTACACAATGTGAGGGCCCAGCTTCATCTTGCACATTTTGTTGTTGATGTGGTTGTTGACTTTGCTCTCTCTCTTCCTCTGTTGGTATTTGGCCTTGTCCTTGTGGAAGTGTCTTACCTCCATGTGTCACCCTATGGCTCGTTGGAATTTGCATATCATTCCATGGTGGTTGATTACTGCTTTCTTCATTCGGGGATGACTCCTCTTCGCTCTCTGGTACAACCCTTCTGATCAACTTTTGTTTGGGTCTTGCCTTGATGGGTGTCCTTCTTGGTGGCTCATCATTTGAAATGGACTCTGATCGCCTTGGATGTGCTCTGGGAACCACTTCGGGGTCTTTGGGGGGGCTGCAACCATGGTGGGCATTGTGTCCCTAGATGAGGGCTAGGAAAGAAGACGCGATCTTTCCTTGCAGTTTGCTTGGTGCGTGCCATTCTCTTGACTTGCAAAAAAAGTGAAATGAAGTGAGTTCTCTCTATTTATAGAGTTTTTTTTTTAACTGTTTATTCACATTAGAATGGACAAAACCTGTTTAAAACTATAGATAATATTATATATTAGATAATAACACATTGAAACCAAGATTACAATAATCATAAGCTTTACCACATAATGGGAAATAACGAATTCACTTTACTTCCAAGCTGAGCCTTCTCGTTGTCTCCTAGCATGCCATTGTGCATGATGAAGAGGACCTAATGATGACTTCCATTTCTCACTGGCAATTTTGTATTGCATCATTCTTGCAAGTTTTGCCAATTTTGAATCTCTATGTCGTTCAACAAAAAACTTTCTAGAGAATGTAGTGCGGTAAAACCAATTAAACATCTCCTCCATGTAGTTTGATTGCATTGGACCACCACCATGTCGGGTGTTTTTGAAGTAGACACCCCTCGCTTTGTAGTGTGACTTTTCCATTCCTTGGGTACTGAAAATCTCTAATGACCCATATCGATGCATGAAATAAGCTCCATGTGCAAACAAAATATGCTAAAAATTGTTAAGTACATTGGAAAAAGGTAAGTGCAATGAACACTTGTAGAAGAAGATTACACTTACAATGTAGTGTGTTATATTTCTCTCTCCCCAAGATTGAATGCAACACTTGGTGAACTCTACTAATGTTTCTTGAAACATTTGACGTTGAATAACACTAGACCTATTCAGACCCATTAAGCCTACCAACTTATCAAAGCTCGACCAAACTTTCTTTCTCTTATTACAAAGATCAACTTGAGAGTCATTGTCTATTGTGAGCATGCATAGGTCTTTCCATAGCTGATAACGTTCATTATTTTGAGTGCTAGTACCTCTTCTAAAAAAATGTCTTGCTTTATTCCCTGTCATTGACACTTGTTGCAAGCTATCTTGAGATTCTCCAACTTGCTTAACAACTAGGGTTACATTTCCACCATGACAACCAATTGAATTAATAAGTTCCTCCAATTTCTTTATAGCTTGAATAGATTTATCAACTGGCTTCATGGAAAATGCATATTCTATATGGAGCTTTAATAGTCTATCAGAAATTCTCATGAAGGCATGCAAGGTGCAAAAGTGGACATTGACTAAAGGGAATGGAATAATGGGATTCCAATCCTTATCTGACATGTCACGATTAGGTGTACCTCACATGGGACACCTCATTAAAGGTATATCCCATTCAGTAGATGGAGTTGCATCTGTGTCATAGCTAAATCATCTATGTTGTTTTGTTTTCTCTTTGTTCGTTTATAACCTCGTGTGCAATATGGACAAGGATAGAGAGTAGATGCACCTTGTTTGCACCCTAACATCCATTCGATAGTCTTTAAGTCCCCACCTAAGTGCCACTCTACTTCAAAATCACCAAGGCTTTCTACAGTGATTTTGGCACCATGAATTTGAGAAGTTATAACCTCTGTGATCCATGGGGTCCTACTAAAAATCCATGTAAGAACATCATTGGATTCTTTAGGTACTTCAATAGCACCTAACCACCATATATCTTTCTCAGATTGAACACTATATGTAAAGTGATGGGTAGATTCTTCACTATCATCAACAATAGCATGGGCCATAGCTTCGTTCATGAGTGTCAGACTAAGTCTCTCCATACGACGTCCCTTTATGATTTGACATTCATCTAGCTTCAATACAAACTTGAGTTTGGAACCACAATCTACATCAAATAACAAACATTATATTATTAAAAATACTATGAATGTCAGTATCAAAACAATGGATATACCTTGAATTATGGATTTGTAAAATTTAACCATTTCCTTTTGAAGCCTCTCCAAATCGACAAATATGTTGTTGTACTTTGTGTAGATGAATCCCTTTCTAGATGTGTTTTTCAACTCTTTCTTTGATGTAGATGAATGATAAATGGATGCAGGCATAACATCTTCTATATGCAGGTAATTTCCAAGAGTATTGGCTACATCCTCATTGGTTATCTTCTTCTTCAGAGATAGCTTATAAGGGCACGGAAAAAAGCTCTGGAAAATACCTTTGTTTTGCAGAGCCTGCTTCAAAAGATTGTACAATGCAGTGTATGCTCTAGTACGAACACCTGCTTGATCACATACCATCTGTACCTCACTAGGACTAATAATATCTTCTAAGTTGCCTGAAAAATCTTTAATCACTTAGGTTTTGATGTGATTTCCTATTGGTGAATCCAAAATCATAAGCACATGTTTGTTTCTAAGACAAGAATTTAGAAACTTCAATTGATCCTCCATTGTTGAGGAAGCACTTGCATCTTCAACAAATGACCTGCACAATAAGAAACGCAATCTAAAAGTCTTTTAACATAAATAAACAAGGGAAACACATACCTAAGTGCGTAAACACGTTGCTTCCGTGCTCCACCACCAGTTGAAAGAGATTTAAAGATGATAATGGTCGTTTCCTATATCTCATCCCAAGTGGAGTCTCTTTTAGTTGTGTAAGATTGGCTTTTAACTTTGTAATTGTGCTCTCCTTTTCTTCCACATCTTGTTGGAGTCTATTATTGTTCTCATCCAAAGATTGGATATCACTTTCTAAAGTGTGTATAGCACTCTCTAAACTGTGTATCTTGAAATGGTTGTGATGACATTGTTGCATCCAATAATTAGCTATACATGTAAAATGGTTAGACAATAGCTTGCAATAGCCTAGCAGTCCATCTTCACCACTACCAACGAATTGTAGAAATGTGGAGATACTATGGAATCTAGGATGAAGATTAGCCAATGGATCTAAGGGATACAACACACCATTGACCCAAAGATCAATATTCTTCTCTCCAGCTGCACGTCGTTCATTTTGCAAACTATGTCATTGCTACCTCTAGTTGTTGGTGCAAATTCTGTAGGAACACGAACATGTACACTCTTTGTGTGAGGAGCACGCGTTGGTGCTGGTGTCATGTTCGTAATACATGTGAGCACCATGATGTTCCAAAACTCCAGGTGCTTATAACTTTGGCGACTCCCCAAAAGAGTGGTCGATTGAGAAATCGTTGTTCTTCTTCGGTAAAAGAATTGCCAATTCTAAAAAATCCCCCCCCCCTTTCAGGCATCATAAAGTGCTTTGCCTAATCAAGAACAAGCTTAAACCCAAGTGGGCCCCACATGAGGGTGATGATAAGGTGATTAACCTCCTTTGTAATGCCATCTAATCTTTGTAAGTTCTAACCCCACTCTTGGAGACTTGGGGGGTCCGATGGGCACTAGTCCCCTTCATTTGTATTTTTCTTCTCCTTTATTTAATACAAGTCCGAGAGACTAGGCTAACGCTGAACTTCCTTTTTTTTTTTTTTAAATGTAAAGATTAATCACCCTCTCATCACCCTCATTACCTCTGCTCTGTGGGATTCGGGGGGTCCTGTGGGCACTACTCCCCACTTGTACTTTTCTTTTAATTAATACAAGTCTGAGAGAGTAGGCTAAGACCAAACTTCCTTTATTTAAGAAAAAAACATGTAAAGACTAGTGCACTCAGTTTCTCTGACATCATTGCAAGATCCCATCAATCCACCCATTCCAAGCAACCACCACACAAATATTTAGCATGATTGTCTGACTTTTTACTATTGTTATATGCAAACTAAACGGGACATTGGTTCACAACCCTTTGATTAAATACATAAATAAACAAGAATAATTTACTATTTTTATATCCAAACTAAAAGGGATATTGATTCACAACCTTTTATTAGATAGACAAATAAATAAGAATTATTCATAATGTGTATGTATTGCTTACTTTAATTTCCAACTTATATTCTATACTTTTGTTTCTATTTATCAAAAACTAGTTCCTCTAAAAAGGTTGTTCGTATTGCCCATGCAGGGTTCACTTTATTTCCTAATGGTCCACTCACATGGTTTTAGGATATGAGATTCATTAGAATCCACCTATATATTCCATTACATATATATGGAATATATATTCGGTTTAGTGTAGGTATGACACCGTGAATTGGAAGAAGTTTTCACTGGTACGGGACGATGAAAATGAATTCCCTTGAGCACTCTTCTTCTATGGCCAGGGAGAAAAGGACTCATCATTCATGGCGTCATGTCTCACTAGATTGGAGGAGAGCTATTAGTGGATATCTCCTTAGGATTTGGAGTTATCTTTCATAGTTTAAGGAAGATTTATTCTTCCAGTAGAGAATGTGATAGGTGATTTTATCACCATGGATATCACATACTCATGTTGTGGTTTTTAGGAAGGATAATTCCATTAGTTTGATTGGATCGTATAGATCCATGCATAGAGGAAGGTTGGCAGAGATAGCTCTTTAGTATGGATACACATGTGTTTATGGTATCATGGCATATCATTGCTGACCCTTTTAGCAGAGGGCTTTGACCCTTATTAGGAATTTATTTTCTCCACTCTTCACTACATACACTTTCATTAGTCAGGGGAGATTTGTTCTCCATCTTCATAGGAATATATGTAATGAGGGATTATGCATTACTTATGGAAGAGAGGACTAAACAAATTCATCAGTTTCTCTTTTAAGGAAAGGAGAAAGTGGGAATTAACTTAGAGATCGATGAGAGATCTCACTTTCGCTTCGAGGTCTCACTTTAGCTCCTATTCTTTGAGAGAAAAAAAAAGAAAGGAAAACATGATTTCTTCATAGGAGAAGAATACAGTATGTTTTCCTTCAGAATGAAGAGGTACATCTCTTAGTCTATATTTCAGAAGGAATTCATTTACTCTACTTTTCAATGTAACTTTCCTTCACATGGGAGTTTTTTTTCTCCACTAGTTTTGAAGGAAAACATGGAGAACTTATGTACATGTTCTCACTTATGAGCAGAGTAAATGGATTCAACAAAATCTCTTTCAAAAGGAAAAGGAAAGTGGAATAGGTTCCACTACTAGAGCTCTTTTCCTTAGAAGAGATTGAATAGAGAGAGAGAGAGAGTTTCACTTTCTCACTTTTAGATTGTCTAGATAGGAGTGGCACTCTTCTATCTAAGACAAGAGGGGGATCAGTTAATTATGATGGTTAGATTGATTCTCACATGCAGACTCTGGAGAGAAGTAGTTATTTTTACTTCCAATAATGCTCTTTGACTAGATGAGATGATCTAGTTATTAAGATTAGTGAGACTGAGAGTTGAGTATGAATCTTCTCTTTAAGGTTTCTAGGAGATAGGGATATATCTAACCTATTGGGGTACCAAACTTTTACTTGGTGTTACATCATGAGCATGATGTGTAAACATCAGTTAGAAGGATGAGCACTTAGGGATTATCTGAATCTCAAAGGGAATGCTTTGTGCATTCATATGGCAAACTAGAGGGAAGAGAATATTCTAGAGTTTGCACTAGTGCCAATAAATTCTCTTCCAATAGAACTTAGTCCAATGGTAAAGGATGTCAAACCACCGATTTCTTGGCAGGTGAAATGTATAGATTACATTTTACTACAAAGAAATTCTTATATATGAACTAGATGATGGATTTGCATAGATCACAAGGTAGTTTAGATTAAACTATTACTTGTGAGTCCACTCAAGGTTAGGGAGACCTAGAGTGGTATGAGGGCAATCTATCATTTAGTCTTAGATGGGTTTCGAGTCACTTGTTATGGGACTTTG
>CM035435.1:97325687-97483187 GCA_020310875.1 Ceratopteris richardii
ATATGATGGAAAGGAAGGATTCTTAGCTCCTTACACATTCACTTCACACATATGAGCACAACACAAAGAGCACTCTTAGGGTACGGGTGGTCCACACTACCCTCTTACCATCCACACAAAAATGACAATGCTCTTAGGACATGGGTGTTCCGCACTGCCCTCTTAGCATTGACACAGGTAACACATACACATGCACATACACTGTTACACCGAATGCTCTTAGGACACGGGTGTTCCGCACTGCCCTCTTAGCATTCACACAACAATCATTCACATACATAAACACAAGGAGCAAGATAACCTCACCTTCCAATGGATATAAGTTGAAGGAAAATGATGAGGGTTTGGAATTGAGGGGGAATCTAGAGAAGGAATTAGAAGAAATAGAAAGGGTGAAAGATAGAAGAGGAAAGAAGAGATAGTTGGATTCAAAAGGAAATAAAGCTCATATTGCAAGATATGGATACAAAGTATATGGAGTACATAAAGGAAGAGAGTGTAGCACCTCTCGTGTAGCCAAGATCTTCACCTCCAAAGGGATAGTACTATGATCACCGCAGTGCTGATAGCATGTACCTACACACCACTTGCTTGTTTTGAGGGCAGCCAAGGGGGTTAAAATACTATAAATATCACCCGCATTTCGTGGGAATGAGCCTCATATCTGATTTTGGGCGTTTGGAATATTTTATGCTTGATTTTGGGCCCAAAATGTCAATCACATGTGTTCTATTTGTCAAAAATATTTGTGTAAGAGTCTTTGAAAAGTTGTTTGGACTCTTTCGAAAGGGAGAGTGGGCCAATCTTACATATTTGAATTTATAAAACTACTTGTCCCACTTCATAATTAGCTTAGGATTTTATTCTACCATTCACTATAGGCGAGGGTAGCTACTTTACTAGGGTGGGACCCACCTTATACTTGGAATTTTATTCTGTTCAAGTACATATATTTATGGTTTCCTTGAAGGTTTGAAAATTAGAAATACTATAGGGGTACATATCTATACATAAGGTATTATTAAGGAGGGGTTCTAAAAAATATTTCCGCATACTTAGCCCTCCCCTCGGCTAGAGGCATTCATGTCTCTAGCCTTCAAAGAGTTTGTTGATGCTCCAAGGTGGGTCATCTTCTTGTACTACTGATATGTATTTCTCCCTTGATTATTCATGTTGTTCATTGTATTCTTCTATCCTCTGCCAGTATTTCTTTAACCTCCATTCGTTGACCTTCGTCTTGTGTAGCTTCCTTGACATATCCATGAGCTGATATCTTCCAGTCTTGAACTTTGTCTTGATCAGAAATGTTCCTTCCCATTGTGGTTGGAACTTTGTATCATGCCTATTATCAAAATGGTTATCATACCTTAGAACAAGAGTTCCTTCTGGCAACCCTTTATCCTTTAGTTGTTTGTTAAACTCCTCCCTTCTTTTCTCTGCTTGATTGATGTAATGCTCCACTGCAAGTTTCCTTTTCATACTCAATTATTGTAGATCTATAAGCTGCTTTTGGATGACCTCTTCTTCACTTTTTGCACTCTCTTTTAGCAGTATACGGAGACTTGGTAATAAGGCTTCTTGTCCATACACTAATTGAAAGGATTGAATCCTAAGGATGCCTTGTAGGATGTGCGATATGCCCATAATGCTGTAGTGAGGTGCTTATCCCATTCCTTAGGATGATTCTTTATGTGCTTACTAATGATTTAACAAAGTATTCCATTGGTCTTTTTAACAAGACCATTGCATTTAGGGTAATAGGGTGTGGAGTATCGATGCCTTATGTTTAATCTACTCAATAGATCATTCTAAACATCTGATCTAAAACCTGGACCATGATCAAACACTATCTCTAAAGGTATCCCAAATCTACAACATATGAAATCATAAATGAACTTCCCAATATCTTGTGCTATTTTCCTTTTTGTGCTCGTTGCTTCTGCCCATCTAGTCATGTAGTCTACTGCCACAATGATGTACTCCTTCCCATAGCTTGTCCTTGGTAGGGTTCCAATTGCATTGATTCCCCATTTCTTGAATGGCCGATATGATATGATTGGTGTCCTTGGTTCATACATAAGCCTCTTATTCTGTGTAATCTGACATTTATTGCATGTTTTACACCAATATTGAACATCTTTATGAAGTGTGGGCCATGTATACCCTACTTGAAGTACTTTCCTTATTATTATTTCATGTGAGAAGTGTCCTCCACATTCATGATCATGACATGATTCTAGAATGCTCTTTATATCATCTAATATGGGGACCCTTCTAAGGATAAGATCCTTACCTTTCTCATAGAGATGATCTCCTATGATTTGTTACTGTAGAGATTTCTTTGCTAGTCTATGCCTTTGTACCTTATTTAGGTGCTTGGGTGGTTCTCCAATCTCAAGAAATTCGATGATATCTTTTAATCCTTTGCTACCTACAAAATTGTTGTCTCTCAGCCTCATGGATGCTATAAAACCATCAAATTTCTCATTTGCTAATGCATCTGCGTCCTTATTTTTGCTCCTTGGTACATGACATATTTGATTGTTATCAATTTGTTTCAATAACACTGCTACCTTTTTCAACCATTCAAACAAATTTTGGCTTTTGCAACACCAAAAATTTTGCAATTGCTTAATATCAACATTGAGTCTCCCTTGATAATCAGCCTTTTGATACCATGTTGAACACATTCATGCAAGGCCTCACATAGTGGTGCATACCGTGCTTCATTATTTGAATGAGCATTACAAAGAGTTATACCTTTCTTGAAGATGAGCTGTTTGTTTTGGTCATACATTAGAAATCCTCTTGTTGCTTTGTTGACCTGCTTCTTATATGCACCATCAGAAAATATAGTATGTGCATGTTCAATATCTTCTTGATGCAAGGTTGCTCCCCTGTCCTTCTCATTGGATATTCTCCTCTCCTACTTCCCGTAGGTGAGTATGTCTACAGGACTAGCTCTTTTGCTTTCCTCTACTACAGAAGTAGAGTTGTATTCTTGAAGTTCAAGAACCCATTTAGCTATTCTGGATGAGATACATATGTTGTACCACATATGGGAATGCATGATCTGTTGTAAGAACAATGAAAGGCCTAGAAAGAAGGTAAGACCGAAACTTCCTTACTCGAAACATAAGTGTGTGCATGAGTTTCTCTGCATCTGTGTATCTCTTCTCATTTTCTTTCATTACCTTGCTAGCAAAGTAAACACGATGCATGTGAGATATCTTTGTATCCTTCTGGAGTAAGACTACTCCGATTGCTTCTTCACTTGCACTTGGACGCACATAAAAAGCCTCTCCCATATTTGGAGGCATCAATGTTGGTACAGTGTTTAGTACTCTTTTGATTTCTTCAAAACATTCATTATGGATATCCTCCCATGCAAAGACACTATCTTGTGCAAGCTTTTTTAATGGAGATATGGTTTCAGACAGAAGGTGGATGAACCGTGACATGTAGCATGCCTTCTGTACAAAAGTGAGGGTCTGCTTTGTTGTTGTTGGAGGAGGTAGAGCCAATAAGGATTCCACTTTGGATGGATCAACCTGAATCCGCTTTTATAACATGAGATGTCCAAGGAGAACTACTTCCTTCTCAGCATTATGACATTTATCAAGATTCAATTGACCCCCAAGCTCATACAATCTTTTTAAACCTTCTTCAACTTTTTGATAATGCATGGATCTAGTGCTATATATGCAAAAGTCATCCATGTACACCCTTATTGATGATCCAAAGAATGGTTGAAAAATAAAGTTCATAAACCTTTGAAATGTTGTAGGTGCATTGGTTAGGCCAAAAGGCATTACCCGCTAAGCAAAGCATCCCCATGGCGTAATGATGTGGTCTTCCTTTGGTCCTTCTCTGCTATTCGGGTTTGACAGTACCCTAAGTATCCATCACATACAGTGTACCTTTCATGACTTGCCACTTCATTTAGAATCTCATCTTGGAAGGGTAGTCGAAAATGATCTCTCTTTGTTGCTGCGTTTAAGGGTTTATAGTCTACACACACCCTCCATTTACCATTCTTCTTTGAGGTAACTACTACTGGAGACCCATTCTAAATTTGATATAGGGTAAATGAAACCAACCTTTATGAGTCTATTTACCTCATTTAATAGAGCCTCTTGTTGAAGTGTTCTGATCCTTCGGAGCTTTTGCACCAGTGGCTTTGCTTCTAGCTTGATTTCGATATGATGTTGAATAGCAGTTACACCTTATATCACATTATAATCTTTAATGAACAATTTGGGGTACCTTTTGAGCATGTTGATGTATGTGGTCCTTTCATCTAAGGTGAGATCTTTTGCTAGCATCTTTTGGAGATCCGCTTCAGGCATGGAGTCCTCACTTTGTGGTTGTTGTAGATCATCCTCTTTGCCTCCATCTTCTTTTCCTTGAAAGATCATGCCCATGACTTCGAGTGTTGATGAATCACTTTCAGTTGTCGATTCCTCACTGCTAGAATCGCTATCATAAGAAGAACTTTCTTCATCTACTGTTGTTTCATACATGTGATCTTCCTTCTTTTGGTCCTTCAAATCATATGTAACTGACTTTGTTCTATCATTTGGTTTGAGAACTAGAAGGCCAGAACCCCATTTTTTATCTACTTTCATTGCAGTTAACCATGGACGTCCTAATATGATGGGGTAGCCCTCCCCCTTGGTTGCAATTACATACATATCCAAAGCAACATCTATATCACATACTGTAAATCTTAAATTTTCGATCACACCAACACATTTAACAACACTATTATTTGCCATTTTAGCTTGGTATGCAGATGGTCCGGTCATGTCCAAGCCTAACCTATGCATTGTTTTTTCTCTCATGACACACATATGTGCTCCACCATCCTTGTACACATTGGAACTCCTTTTCCCTTTTACATATGCATCCACTCTGGGTACCACATCATCACATTCATTGGCTCTTATAAGGTTAATTTCCTTGTTTCTCGACCTCCTAGTGCTTACTAGCTTGGACCATTCCCTCCTAGTTTTTGAAGATAACTGGAGCTATTGTGGACAAGTGATATTTGGTTTCTGTGTCGATATATCTTCAATTAGGTCATAAGATTTGATGCCCTTACCTAGAGGAAAGTCTTCCATCGTGATCTTCCTCCTTGGCCTTCTCTTTCTTTTACTAGCTTCACCTTCTACAACTCTTCCTTTCTTTGTTTGTGTACCCATGCTGGAATCTTTGTCTTGAGATCAGTCTCTATCTTGCACCCTTGTCCTCTTGATTGGCATTGTATCCATGCTCTCATGTTCCTCGGTTAGCGCTAAGACATTCACTTGCCTTTGATCACCTTGAGCCATTGAGATAGGTGGAATATTTGCTTGCGGTTGTTGTTGTTCCTGTGCATATTGTGGCGTCCTCCTAACAGGATACATATCACCTGGATTCCTATGAGGATGCTGAAAATTATACATACCATGACCACGTTCATTGCAATTGTAGCATATCAACTCTTGTTGTCGTCATTGTCCTCGATTTTGTTCCCTTTGTGGTCTGTCTTGCTGGCTCCTCACGACTGAGTGTTAGTTGTTCTAGTTGTTGTGTGAGCTTCTGCAAGATATCTTGTTGTGAAGCTTCTCCATTCTCTACCTGTGTAATTGGTACTAGGGGAACAACATCCATATGTTCTACTTTTTCAACTTTTGAAGACTGAAACTTTAATTTTCTACACTTAACTCTTGCTATATCTAATGCTTCTTCAAAAGTACATGGAAATTTTGACTCCACCCTTTTTTTTAGACAAGTGAAGAGTCTTGAGATGAATCTATCCCTTTTCAAGAACTCTGGAGCTACTTCATTTGCCCCTAGGCTATTCCCCAATTACTCCACACACACTGAAACTTAGACTCATAATTTGAAAAATATTCAAGTGTGACTTGCCTTAGTGAGAGAAATTGTGGCCACAATCCTTCTGGTGTATCCTGTTTTCCGTATCCTGCTATGAATGCTTCATGCACTTCTTCCCAACTTCCAGTTGCTTCGTTGGATAGGTTGTTGTACCATATTCTAACTTCCTCCTTTAGGACCAATGGGAAAGCCTTCAACTTGATAGCTTCTTGATCCCTTCTTGAGACAAGGTATTCAATCTCCAAGTTGTCCAAAAATTCTCCGAGCAAGATAACCTCACCTTCCAATGGATAGAGGTTGAAGGAAAATGATGAGGGTTTGGAATTGAGGGGGAATGTAGAGAAGGAATTAGAAGAAATAGAAAGAGTGAGAGATAGAAGGGGAAAGAAGAGATAGTTGGATTCAAAAGGAAATAAAGATCATATTACAAGATATGGATACAAAGAATATGGAGTACATAAAGGAAGAGAGTGTAGCACCTCTCTTGTAGCCAAGATCTCCACCTCCAAAGGGGTAGCACTATGATCACTGCAGTGCAGATAGCATGTACCTGCACACCACTTGCTTTTTTTGAGGGCACCCAAGGGGGTGCTTTTATAGGCCTTTTGGGAAGATATTTGGAGATGATATTATTTGGGAAAATCTTCTAGATGTGACTCTTGTGTGGTAGAAAATACAACTTTGACAAAATCCTAGAAGATTTTTGGCCATTCTATGGTATGCACATTATCCCATATGGTCATATCTTTGTTTTTTTCATAAAAATCATAAAAATACTATATGTAGCACCCTCATTTCGTGGAAATGAGCCTCCTATCCGAGTTTGGGTGTTTGGAATATTTTATGCTTGATTTTGGGCCCAAAAATTCAATCACATGTGTCCCATTTGTCAAAACTCTTCGTGTAGGACTCAAAAGTCTATGGTGGGGCTTGAGTCTTTGAAAACGTGTTTGGACTATTTCAAAAGGGAGAGTGGGTCAAGCTTACATACTTGAATTTATAAAACTACTTTTCCCACTTCATATTTAACTTAGCATTTTATTCTACCATAGGATTTTATTCTACTATAGGATTTTATTCTACCATTTACTGTAGGTGAGGGTAGCTACTTTACTAGGATGGGGCTCACCTTATTCTTGGCTTTTGATTCCCTTCAAATACATATATTTATGGTTTCCATGAAGGTTTGAAAAATACAAATACTATAGGGGTACATATGTATACATAAGGTATTATTAAGGAGGGGTTTCAAAAAATATTTCCTCAAGGTGTGTCCAAGGCATCCAAGTTACTCACTTCAAGAATAACATGCCATATATATGTCTTCATCTCGGACGCGAGATTTCATCACTTATGAAATGTTGCATTTTGGAGTTTAATTTATGGAGATATTAATATGTTTTGTGTTTTGATATTGCAAATGAAGTTTCCTAAGGGCATGGATTGTTGGAGATAGATGTCTGCGGAAGCATGTGAACAACACAAGGAAGAAGAAGAAGCTTGGAGCACAACACACAATACTGAATGTATTACTAGAGAATGTACAAAGATAAGTAGCCCATTAGGTCGATAGGCGTATATACAAGCTTGGGAAAAAACCTCCTAAAGAGGGAAAAAAGTGCCCCAACAGTCCTAGAGTGTTCACACACATCACTACCTAAATATATCAACAAATCCCCCCTGGGAGTGATGCGGTGAACAAGTCTGGCACTCATGTATAAGTAAGTGCCAAGCTATGTGGAAATCACTACACAAAAGGAAGTAAGCCCAAAGTTTTGCGAAAAGCTTCAAACTTCTCCCTAGGCAGAGCCTTCATGAAAAGGTCTGCAATGTTCTCCTGCGTGGGCACATATGCCAAGTTGATCTCCCCAACAGAGAACCTCTCCTTGACATTGTGATAATGCACCTCAATGTGCTTAGTGTGAGCATGGAACACAAGGTTCCTCGCAACTTCCAATGCGCTCTGACTGTCAGTGAAGATGGTGGTGGCAGAAGACTGACCAACACCCAAATCAGCCATAAGGCGTTTGAGCCACACACACTCAATAGTCACTATGAAAGCTACCCTATACTCAGCCTCACAACTAGAAGTGGCCACAATAGGCTGCTTCTTGCTCAACCAACATATACATGAGCTACCAAGCATGAAGCAAAAGCCACTAGTGGACACACGAGTGTCATAGCAACCAGCCCAATCAGAGTCAGAAAAAGTATGCAAATCTAGCGGTAGTGATCCCCCCTTGGGATAAAATAACCCAAGTAGCCGAGTACCACTCAAGTAGCAAAAGATACGCTTAAGCGCCTGCCAATGCTTGACTCCTAGGCAATGCATAAACGTGCTCATCTGTGAGACAACAAACTGAATATCTGGCGGAGTAATGCATAAGTAACTCAAGCATCCAACAACCTACCGATAGAGAACATCATAAAATGCATCTCCAGCATCATGAAGACTCAATTGTGAATGTATCTCCATAGGAGTGGCAATAGGCTTAGAGTCTTCAAGGCCAAAACGTTGCAATAATGTGTCAATATGTTTCGTTTGACACAAAGCCATTCCACCATCAACGTGCATAAACTGAATGCCTAGGTAACGATGCAAAGACCCCAAATCAAACATCTTAAATGAGGCATGCAAGCACGTGGTGCTTGCTTTAAACCATATAATGCCTTCTTTAACCTGCACACCTGGTTCTCATGCCCTTTTTGCACAAAGCCACGGGGCTGAAAAACATACACTTCTTCATGCAAGTCACCATTCAAAAATGTAGTTTTAATGACCAACTGATGTACATTCCAACCATGATGAGTTGCAAGTGTAGAGATGCTCCGAACAGTAGGCATACATCATGTAGGTAAAGGTCTCATCAAAGTCAATGCCTCTTTACTCTGCATAACCCTTTGCAACAAGCCTAGCCTTATACCTGTCAACTGTACCATCAAGTTTACGCTTCAGCTTGTATACCCACTTAGTGCCAATGGCCTTCTTCCTACGAGGCAAGTCACATAAAGACCAAGTATCATTCTTCATTATTGCATCATATTTAGATTGCATAGCAGCATTCAATCTTTTGAATTTTGTGCTTCATCAAACGAAACAGGCTCAGTCTCATCACACACACTAGATGTAGCCATAAAATAGCAATCTGATGCAGAAGAGGCACTATGAGAGCTTGATCGAGTACAATATGATAGAGGTGCATCTAATTTGTTATCAGGCAAGGTTTGCACCAGCCATTTTGGCATAGTTCTTGCTTGCTCAATATTAGCTCTCTCATCAATAAGTACATAATGTAAATCTACATCAGAAATGGAATGATCTGCATCATCACATGAAACCTGCAAAGGTTGAGAAGTTGCCTCATTAGGAGGTAACACTAGACTTTCCACCTGTGAAAAGAGGCATCAAAGTATCATACATGTCTTTGGAGCTAGCATATGTCTCCTTAGTACATGAAAGCAATGCCTGAATAGCATCTTCCACAAAAGCAACATCACGGCTAACCAAAATGCGTTTAGTCTGTGGATGATACAGACGATAGTGTTTACTTTCAGAACTATACCCAACAAAAATACATTTTATTGCTTTATCATCCAATTTTGTACGATGTTTTTCAAGCACTAATGCATATGCCAAACAACCAAAAGCACGTAGATAAGCAACAAATGGCTTGCGATCATGCCAAGCCTCATATGGAGTAATAGACTACAACGCTTTAGTTTGACACCTGTTTAGTACATATGATGCACACATGACAACCTCAAGCCAGAAACTATGTGGTAAAGTCTGACTCTTGACCATACACCTCGCTATCTCCATGAGTGACCTGTTCTTTCGTTCAGCAAATCCATTCTATTGAGGTGTATACGACACTGTACACTGGTGTTTTATCCCATGTTCAGCCAGAAATGCATTAAAATCAGAAGACATATATTCCCCCCCTCGATCAAAACAAAGGGTGCCTATTTTACATGCTGACAGATTTTCAACCAAAACCAAAAACTTTTTGAAGCACATGAACACTTCGGACTTTGCTTTCAATGGATATACCCATGCATGCCTAGAAAAATCATCAATGAAAGTCATGAAGTGAAGATAATTTCCAAAAGAAGGTATCTGCATAGGACCACAGACATCACTATGTACAAGCTTGAATTTCTGAGTATCCCGAACTGAACCATCTTTTGGAAAGGACGAGCGCTGCATTTTGCCCAAAATACAGCCTTCACAAACATGTTTTCCAGGTGCCTCAAGTTTGGGCAAAGAGGACACCATTTCAGATTTCTGCAGGTGTAGCAAACTAGCAAAATTCAAATGACCAAAGCATGCATGCCAAAGCTTTCCATCTGACATAGGCTGAGAATCATTTAGTGCACATGCCAAATCATTTACAGATCTTTCATAGTCTATGAGCTTATACAACCCATGACATAAAATGCCAGAAGCAATAATCACATCGCCATTTGGCAGATTAAGAACTGTACACTTGTCATCAACAAATTTCACAACCAAGCCAATCTTCGCTAATGCAAAAACTGATAACAGGTTCTTCTTGATCCCTCACACAAATAAAGCATCCGACAAAGCGAAAGAACTACCATCAGCAGTGGTCAAAATGATCATACCAACTCCCATAACAGGATAAGAGGAGTTGCTAGCACATGTAAGAGTATTCTCTGTAGGGGAAGGCTCGAGTGAAGAGAAGAAACTACACTGTGAGGTAATATGTTTGGTCGCCCCACTATCAAATTACCAAACATCTGAGTCTATTGGAGACATGCACTGTTCATGAGAAGATGGGTCAAAACTGCACACAATAGTAAACGCCCATTCTTCTTCCTGCACAAGACTAGCAGACTCTGTTTTTGGTGTAGAGGCCTCTTCAACAACCATTCCAGCCTCTTTCTTCTTTGCCTCTTTAGCTCCTATTTTTTCTACAGTTCTTTATGATATGATCATTCCCTTTACACTACTTACAAAATAATTTCTGCTTTTCTAATTTCTTCTCATCTTTATCTTCCTTCTTCGAATGTACAGAATTAGCATATTTCTGCTTACTAGTTGAAGAGCTCCATTTTCCTTTGCCCTTCTGACTAGCCAGGAGAGCTTGATCTGCAACTCACATAATGGACCTGTTTTTCTTGGACTGATCTTCCTACAACAAAACAGAGACTAACTCCTCAAATGATAAGGCATTTGGATTTCCTTTCATCATCAAGCGAAGAGGAGACCAAAACTGTGATATGAATCAGGAAGAGCATTCAGAATGGTTTGCACAAGTGAGCTATCTGGTATAACCTCATCAACAAAAGTCAATTGTTCCTTCAAGTCTTTGATTTTTGTTAGGAAACTGTCCATAGAATCACCTTCATTGATGTGCTCACTCGCCAACTATTTTCGGAGGTAAGCAACATGAGCCTCATTCCTAGCTTGGTACAATGTGGTAAGTATATCCCAAGCATCCTTAACTGTTTTGCAAGAGCAAATGTGAGGAATAATGGCATGTTTGATAGACAAAGCTATCAATGCATGTGCGTGGGCATCTCTGCCATGCCAACGAATCTGCTCTGCAATAGGTGCAGCAAAAACCGCAGCACGAACAAGAATATGCAGAATATCAGCATCTTCGACACCTTTTGCATCAGCTTCAGTACTTGCAGTTATAATAGTTGCAGGTGTGATAGGAAGTTTTTTGACACCCTGCACAATGTTCCATAGTCCTTTTGCAATCAACACATGTCGCATCATATAAGCCCATAACGGGTAGTTGGTACCATCCAACTTATCCTCAATAGCCAACATACGGAATACATCACTACTTTCAGCCATGGCCGGTGACTAAAATACCTTGATGGAAAAAATTGATTGTATCTCAAAAAGTTGAACAGAACTACCAAGGCAAATTTTGCTAGACCTGTAGCAGACTTCGAGATGTTTATATTGGTGAACAAAAACTAGTATATACCTTTGGTACAAAAAGACAAAAAAGCCTACACAAGCACTGAGAGAGTGCGTTCAAAGGTCGAAACGAGCTCAGATTGTGATTTTGGCACCAGAAACCGAAGCCGTTTTGATCTCGAAAACACGCTGAGTATGCTCACCAAAGTTTGTGCAATTCAGAGATTGCAAAGAGAGGAGTGTCAACAATGCTCTAGATGAAGCGACGAACTGCTCTGATACCAATTGTTGGAGATAGAGGTTTGCGGAAGCATGCGAATAGCACAAGGAAGAAGAAGAAGCTTGGAGCACAACACACAATACTGAATGTATTACTAGAGAATGTACAAAGATAAGTAGCCCATTAGGGCAATAGGCGTATATACAAGCGGGGGAAAAAAAACCTCCTAAAGATGGAAAAAAAATACCCCGGCGGTCCTAGAGTGTTGACACACATCACTACCTAAATATATCAACATGGATAGGCATGGGGATCTCACATGTGTCTAGACACGAACAAAGGAAATTATATATATATATATATATATATATATATATATATATATATATATATATATATATATATATATATATATATATATATATATATATATATATATATATATATATATATATATATATATATATATATATATATATATATATATATATATATATATATATATGGTAAATAAAAATGCAGGTAGAGGGTCCTTTCTAGAAAAGTGATAAACATAAATAATACGGTCAAGATCATTGTAGATCAAGATTTATGTAAATAAAACATAGAGATCTCCATAAAAGAGAGCAACTTTTACTTTCAAGCTTGCTTTTTGAAGCACTACCCTCATTGTAATCTCCATTTTGATGTAAAAAGGATCACATAAATACACATAGTCTATAGATTCATCAAATAGAGTGTGTGGGGGGAGATTGCACCCAATTTGATTATGGTTTGTCTTTATGTTGAAAAATTTTCATGATTGTATGTGTTGGAAAACAATGTCAAATGAGTCCAAAATCCATTTAGGGCAAAAACCCTAGTTTTGGTACTTAGTCATTTTTGGCACAAAAATGGTTAAAATGTTTATGAGCCTATGTTGTAGAGCTCGAAGAGAGCTTTCCATTGGTATATAACATTCACTCGTCAGAGTTCAAATTTGGGAGAAAACCCTAACCCTAATTCTCTATTGATTTAGGGTTTTTGACCTCATATGATAGCTCTTGGCATAAGGATCATAAAAATGTTGTCAGCTCATTCATCAGGTAGTTAGAAGTATGAAAAAGCAGGTCAAGAAGCTATTTTAAACAATAGCTAAAAGCAACTTTAAAATAAAGCAAACATACATTAAAATTGAGATAAAATTAAAACAAAAGCAGTGATTCAGCTTTTCGTGGTAGTTTTTTGGTTTTGCTTTATTTTTTAGTCACGAGAAGTTTGTGGCCTATATAAATAGGGCTCTCGGGTGACTTTGAGTTATCCTACACCAATTCCAACGCCAGCTTTGGTCCCTCAATAGAGGTGGTGCTCTAGCACTCATGGAGCAACCACGGTGCACTCTAGGAGCATGTTGAGGAGCAGCTATGGAGTTCTTCTCGGAGAAGAGTGTGCTCACACTCTTGCTTATGGAGAAGACTTACCTATCAAGAGCTTGGTGGTGTGGATCAGCCATCTACATAATGTATTTGAAGATTTTCTTCTACGTAAAGATTTCGGTGTACTTCAAAGACATTGGATGGAGCTTAACATAAGATTGCATCTTATGTTAACAATTCAGGCACATATTCTCTTTATGCACACAGGTACTACTAGGAGCTTATGGAGGCAGTTGCATCCATATCAGGAGGAGTCCTATTCGGCATATCTAAAGGAGAATGAATACATGCATGCTACATGCACATTCGGATGAGATGTTAGGGAAGGTGTTTCCATATGAGTATGAGGATTTTTGTCAGCAACATGTTAGCATTCAATGCTAATTCTGTAAGTATGTGATCTTTCACAAACACATCTGATTTAGGGTCTTCCATGGCCTAAATTCAGATTAGGGTTTGCAGAATATCAGTTCCAAGCTATCAGGTCACACATCTCATACATATTCAGATTTTTGTTCCTACATCTATATATTCTTGTAAATTTTGTACATACACTTATCCATCTATTTTTGTTCACATAGAGTGGTTGAGAGTTTTGCTCCCACATTGTAAATTGATATTTGTGTATATGATAGTGTGAGTAAGCAGTGGCTTACGTAACACTTTACACATGTTGTCTAATCTCTCTCTATCTTTGTCTCATCATTTCTATGATTAAGTGTGGTATTTGTCAATATTGGAAGATTGTTGGATTCTATGTTGTAGATCTTGGACCTATGGAACTATGGACCTATGGTATTAGTTATGGGCCTACTAAATTTCCAACATTTGGTATCAGAGCACTCAAGCTCTCAGATTTTGAGGTTCCGAGATTTCCAGGTTTACAACATATGATTTAAAAGCATCTTCTAACATTTGACATTGGACATACACACTTACTTAGATGAGTAGAGATTTGAGAATTAGACAATTCAGCCACATGTTTATTCATCAGTGTGGAGTATGAAGTTGATGATCTGTTAGCAGCTAAATACTTTTGGAAGATTATGAAAATACTTTACAGAAGTATTGTTTCAAGAACAAGACTTGATGAAGAGAAGGCTACCTCAAATTCAAGGAAAAACAATGGTTTGGAGAAGATGAAGGAACTCGATCAACATCAATGCACAGGTACTAATTCCTACTATCAGATTATCATTTACAGGTCATATCGTAGAAGAGCAATTATGAAGAGATTTGAAGGATTGGAGAAGTGCTTTCAAAAACTTTCATTATTTTGAAAGTAAAAGCATTAGCTACATCAAAACATGTACCTAGAGGTTGTTCTTGATAGTTTTGATAAATCTCTTTCATGGCAAGAAAGCTCATCTAAGAAGAAAAATTTGAAGATTATATGAGTTTTGTTTTCAGCCAACCTTGTGTTGTAAGTTGGTTGTAATTTTTTTATCTAGGTGCAGAATCTAATCTAGGTACACTAGAGAGGCAATTCAGCATTCATCCAAAAGATTGGTGAATTCAGTCATATAAGTCATATTTGAAGGAAAGTTTTGATTCAGAGATATAAGGAGATGGTAAAACATGATTCTATATTCACTTCCATTTGTATACCATGTTTGTTTTGTCTCTTACTCTTAGCACTAGAGGAAGAGAAAAATTCATTTGAAGAAGTTAAGAGTGCTTGCTACTTCAAGATGAAGAAAACAAAATGTATGGAAGAGAAATTTGAAGATGTTGACATCATCAGGTGGAAGAAAGATGCAAAAGAAGAAAGTCCAACAATTCCAAAGGAAAAGTAAGACTTATTTCTTCTCTTATATTTTCCATATATGTTTCCTACTTTTATCCTCTACATCCAAAGACAAGTCTACAAGAACATCTTGTGTGAAAAAGATAGTTTAAAGAAGAAGCAATTTCTTGTTTTGCATTACACTTGGTCATGTTTTAGTAAGTTTTGACGAACAATTACATTGAGAGAAGGAAAAGTAGCAGATATATGTTTTGACTCATATGTGTATGAGTTATGTTTTAATTGGAAGTTTTGAGCATGCAGCTTATATGTTCCCTCAAAGAATTGAAGTGTCAATTCATAGCTACTTGGTTTATGACAGGCTACAAAAAAAGGTATTTTTCTTCTTTACCTAACTCTTGAGGTAAGAGAGTATTTGTGGCAAATGTTGAAGACTTCGAGTGAGGTTTTTGTTTGGAAAAGGTACCTCATATTCTGTATATTCAGAAAATTCAGATTTTTTCAGGATAAGAATTCAAAAAAATCAGTATTTTTAAAGTGATTGTTCATGCTTTCCTTGCATGTTTCTTGCCTCTTAGTGCTTCTATGCAAGAATATGTTCTTCTTGAGTGCAAATGCAAACTCCATAGCTTCATGAGTTAAGTCTCCATACACTTGAATAGGTAAACCTGCATGGATTGACAATTTAAAGTTTATATAGTATGGAAAACATGCAATTCTAGGGAAAATTAAAAGAGGGAATCCAATTAACATGAAACCATAGAAATATCCACCTCCTAATCTATCCATACTTTTGCCATTAGAAGTGAATGTGTCTAAAACTCCTATACCTACGGATCTAGAATTTATCTCCCTTGCAATTTTCTCATAGTATATTTCTAGGTAGCTAAACTTGTACAATTTCTTTGGTTATCTTCTCTGGAATTATGGGGCATCAACCCTTTACTTAGTGAATGCTTATGATTTTTCTTTGGTCTCTGCTACATACCATGATTGGTTCTTTCTATATTGATGGATGAGGGAAATGATCCCATAACCACCCAAATCTATTCTGTCTTTGAACTTTTCTTTGCTGGAAAATGTTGACTTGTTGACATGACCTCATACCCTTTGGCTAGTTTAATGAAATAATCATCATATTCTCCTTGATTGCTTCAAGAACTTCAGTTAATTCTAGTGTTGTGAATGGATTTGTGTCCTTGATACCCCTAATTGAATAAGAATATGTATCTACTATTGAGTATATCTCCTAACTCTCGGCTTTTTGTTTATATCCATAGGATTAGTTGATATCTTGAATCTATGATGCTTGTCTTTCATCAACAAAACTGAAGACTAACCTTCCATAAACCATTAAGGAAATGTCCCACGAGCTAGGTTAAGTTTGATTGAGTGTTGATATAACCACTCTTGGCCTAGTATGATTCCACTCTTGGCCAAGTATGATATCTTCTATGAGTTCTTAATCCTAATGCAATACAAAAATAGCATCCATGGATACATTTCCGAGGTTAATGGGAATTTGAACTTCTCCAAAGCATCTTTTTTATTTTTTTCTATCCTTAATATGTAAGCTTCAATGGGTACTATCTTTCCTTGGATCATTTCTACAATAGACTTCCTAATTTTGTTGAGTGGAAATCCTATATCTCTTAACATAAATAATGGAAAGTTGGTATACCATAGAACTATAGTCCAATAAGGACCTATGTCATGGATATTGTGCTTGAGGATAGTATATGTAGTGATTGTAGTGGTTTTGATTGTTCTTGTGGTTGAATCGTTTGATCTCATTGATAGTGATACACTTTATTACTTCTAATCCTCTCCAAGGTTTCTTATTTGGATTGTTCTTGATTTCTCTTTGCTTAATCCTTTCTTTTACATGGCTTATGCACCCTTTCTATGATATTAATTGTTTTTGGCTTGTTGTAAAGATCCAATCTAGAACCATTGATATAGTTGTGCAATATATGTCCATCCAAAGTAGCTAGACTAATCACACAACTAGTGGAAATGTGGTTTAAGATCAATGGTCCATATCCTCTCTTCTGTAGTTTCCTCACATGCTGAAAAGTTTAGACAAGGACTAAATCTCCTACATGGAGTCCTTTATCCCTCATGTGGTTGTCAAAATAAGATTTCTATATTCTTTTATTACCATATATTCTTACTACGACCTTTACTCTAGTTTCTTGAAGCTTCTCAAGATGGTCTTGTTGCTCTATAAGCTCATGCCCAATCCATTCATAATTCTTAGATACACATAATGTTGAAATGAGAAAGTATATTGGGAGGGTTACATTTTATCAATATACCATGTTGAATGGTCTTGCTTGTAGAGTTTTCTTATAGAATATTGTATATGCCCAAAGATCATGATGAAGATTTTTTAACAAATCTGAGCTAGCATCATTTACTAATTTTATGAAAAGTATTTAGAGAACTTTGTTATAACTCTTTGATTGAACGTTACCCTATAGATGATATAGTGTAGACTTTTTGCGAGTGATGAGAAATTAATTAAGGAACAATCCATTACTTAATGGAGGAAGTGGGTACCTTGATCACTAAACATATCTAAGGAATACCAAATATTGTGAAGATGTTTTGAAGCTAGAACTTTACTAGGTCTTGGCATCATTTCTTCAAGTAGATGTGGCTTGAATCCATTTAGTCAAGTAGTGTGTGGCCATCATGGTGCATTTCACATGAGAACCTCTAGCGAGAGGGTTGATGGGTCCTATGAAATGAATACCCCAGATGACAAAGGCTCGAGCCCCCCTCATAGATCAAAGAGGCAAGAAATGTTCTTGAAGGTATGATTTATCTCTTTACACACCCTAAATTATTTCATATATTCTTCTTCATCCATGTTGACTGTTTGCCACCACAATCTAGAAAAAACATCATTTTTGCTATTCTACAAGCAGTAGAATGCCCTCCTACCACTCTAATGTGGTAAGATTCCAATATGGGTATCTACTTAAACTCTTGAATGCATAATTGGGGCATATTATGTTTTTCTTTTTTGCATAGTTGCAGTCTTGGCATTCTTGCTCAAGAGCATTCTTTTGGATAGGTGTGGTTGCTTCTAGATACCTACCATGTTGTGTAATCCGAAATCCGTTTACTCTATTTAAGTGCAATATTCAATTGATATAGTGTAGTTTATTGGCTCGACAAGATTGCATCATGTAGAGTCCTTGATATTGTCATGAATGTCCTTTGACATGTTTGGATATGTCACTCTAGCGAAATGGTAGATATCAATGTGAGGACATCCACCTCATAATTGTCAATCTCAGAGACACGAGGGTGGTATGATGACAACGAGCTAGTGAGAGCACAAATTTGTGAGTGAGAAGCACTCCAACATGCACATACATACACACAAAAACATACACATACACATGATAAAGCAAAGAGATGGAACAATGAATGCTTGATTTACTAGAAATATGATTACAATGTCTTTTGTTCAGTTCAATTCCCAAAATGCTAAAGTAAAAAATGAGCTCTCGCTCTTTTTTTAGTTTTCCATTAGCGTTGGCCCTATCTAGACCTAGTGACCTAGCTCCTAGACTATTTCGGAGGCTCAAATGAGCTCTAAAAGTGATGAAAATTGGTATGTACATAGATCTAACACTCCTCAAGCTTGAGGATTCGTCGTCTTGAACAAAAAGGAATTGTGATGGTCAAAAATGGAATTTACAGTGGCGTTATGGTCACTATAATCATCTTTCATAAGGAATTGCATAAAACATTTGTTGGGAATTATTGCTAGATCTTCTTTGACTTCCTTGTCTCTTTGGTCCTACTTGGCCTTCACTCTATCCTGAGTGTCTTTGACTTATTTGTCCCATGTTTCCTTGTCTCCTCAGGTTGCCTGGACCTCCTTGGCTACTGTCAACACCCCCCCTCTTTCGTGTTTGTCCTTCTTGATAGACCTTTATCGTGTAGGGTGTGCAATGTAGTATTCAATGACATCAATAGCCACATGATGTTCCTTGAGTCGAGGGCCTCTTGTGAGATCTAAATGCAAAATATGTAGCTATTTTGCATGCAAGGTCTGTTCTACAAAAAATAATTGCAATAAATGTGGGTCTAGGAATGAAGATCTCTATGTGGTATTTCCACAACCCTATGGAGAACATATCCTAAAATTTCTACTTATAATAAGTAGATAGATACTTGATGTGGGGCTGCCAAGCAAATACTGTGTTGATGGAGGGGGTTTTGCCTAATCATATTCCAAGACAAGGATACATTCATTGAAGTCAAGAGCAGGGATGTATATGGCCTTAACATTCCTGAATGTTTTGAATACCACCATCATTATCTCAAAACTCCTCATACACATTTTGACAAGAATGTGAGCTACCTTTTTGAATTGGGATCACTGGCAGCATAGGGTTGAGATCATGCATGCAATAGTGGGTGGTGCTTTTAGTGGAGCTAAGTACGGATATTTTATCCAATATTAGTAGCCCTTAGTTGTGCTCACCTTGATTGTGAATTTGGGCCATGGCTTTTAATGCAATGCAGGTAATAAAAAGAATTATATTTGATCGTTGCATTGGACCATGTGCACATCATTTTTTGATAGGTTGCAAGTAACCATACATGCCATGTATGTTAAAATATGGTACCTTTTCTTGGTAACTCAAGAAGGTCTTTGGGCTAGAATTGAGCTACAAAGGTCAGTTCCTAGCCCTCACCCTTTTTATTGTTGCATTGTAGTCTGCAAGAGGTACAAAATATATCATGTATTCCGATTCTGATGTGGTGATGAGCCGTTGATGAGAGAGGTTATAAAAATAGACATACTTGAGTATTATATCTTCAAGATTTGCAAGTGATTGAAGTTGAATAGCTACTCAATCATCATGGATTCTGCCCATCTGTTCTGTGCTTTTTGGCCATTTTGAAACTTCAATTTCAAATGTGTCTTTGCCCTCTTCGGTAATGCGTTCCCTTGATATTGGATCTTGCTCATAGGGGTCCTCGAACTTTCCTTCCATAGGGATTTCAACCATCTCAGGGTTCGGGCTCCACTGGTGGAGAGGGTGGTGCATATTATAGTAATCTTGTTTGAATTTCATCAACTTTTTCTAGAGATTTCTGAATTCCTACTTGTTTTATGGGAGAGGGATGGCCTCTCCTACCTGTGTGTTGGGCCTTGCTCACTACTTCTTGAGATCTTCACATTCCTCTTCCAACTTGGTGTATGAATCCAAAACATTAGCATGCTCACCTAACATTACAATGCTCTTCTAACATTAGCATGCTCTTCCAACTTGGCATATGACTCCAACTTGGAAGTGGGTTGGGCTGATGGTGGTTCTTGGAGTCCCTTCCATGGGAGCCTCTAGGTTGTCCTGATTTTGTTGCAAGAGGTGCCTATTCTCCTTCATTGCTCTGGACATGTGTCATTGCAGAAGACCAAGATTCCTTTGTAGTCTAGCACTCCTTGCATTCTATTTGTGCAACATCTTTGCCAAGTTCTAGACTCGTTCTCTATCAAGTCCTTGTGCTTTGGTATTTAGTTCATCTTGCACTTCCTAGAGTGTCACAAAGTCGACTTGTAGTCTACATTTATCTTCTTGTAGTGTAGTCACTCTAGTCTATAATTGTTGAGACTCACTCAAAAGGATGAGATTCTTTTTTCTAATTGTTGATAATCATATTGGCATTGTGATACACACTGAAGCATCATATTAAATGTGTTATGTAAAGATGTAGATGCAAGAGTGATAGGGGAAAATACAAGGGCAATGCGAGGGTGTATGGGAGTTGTGAATGCTATGGCTGATAGTGGTGATGTGTGTGAAGGGAGGATAGGGGATCATGGAAGTGTGGGGGGAGGGGGTGGTATTGTGGGTGATGATATGTCCGTAGGATCGGACAATGATTTCATGTGTGTGGGAGCTTCCATGAAGATGGGTATGGTAGGTAAGGTGCACATGGTGCCCACTTAAAGTGTTGTGGTTGCTATTGTGCATGCGTAGGAAGGGAATTTCATGGGGTAGTGAGTGAAGCCTTCCATGGATGAAATGTAGTGCTTTGGGATGGTGGTGGCAATGGCTATGTATGGGAAAATGTAAGAAGAGAATGCAAAGTAGGGATCCATGGTGAATGGGAGTTGGTTATGTGGGGGGTTAGAGGGAAACTGATATGACCCTCAATAGGTCCATGGTGCGTGCAATACTTGGTATGATTGGGTGATCGATGGATAGTTTTAAAAGCTCAGTAGTGGTGTTGTACAAAGGGTAAGTGATGGAAGAAAACACGATGGCTTGACAGATTTGTTCACAGAAGATGGAGGTTGTGGAGGTAACAATTTCAGTAGTGGTGATGACTCAAATGGTAGGAGGTGGTGATTGGGTATGGGTCTAGCAAATGGGTTCTCTTGTTTCCATGGTGGTCATGGTTTCAATGGTGGTATGTACATCAGTCGTGGTGGGAGGAGAGGGAGGTTGTTAAGGTGGTATTGGAGATGTTTGAACAAATGTTTCCACTATCAAATCAATGGATGCAATTAAAGTAGCCTCTTGCATTGTGGCGGCTTGGTGTTCCTATACACAAATTTCAATGTTTTAGGTGATGCATTCCCATGTCTCTATACACCTTTGATCATAAGCAGGTGTGGGCTTGTGTAGCATGGTGTAAACTACTTCAGTGACTCACAATGATTTAGTCAAAAGTTGGAGTGCTTTGATGAAATGTGGGTCCTTTCTTTCCTCACTTAAAATCTGGTCAATTAGTGCTTTGGCTATACTAAACGAAAGATGGTGTTGGTCTTGCACACTCATGTGTCGTAGAGCCTTTGTAATTAAGTAACGTAAGCAGGGCTCCTACAGCTTCTCATTGCTATTCATCATGTTGTTCTTCTTTGTCCTCTTCATCTTCCTCATCATCTTCTTCTTCTCTGACTGGCTCTTGTTGTCCTTCTTCGTGTTGGATCTACTACCTGCCTTCTCGTTCTTCTCCTGATTCAACATTTACCTACTTCATGGATTCTTCAAAATCCACATTACTAAGCTCTTCCGAGAGATCTCCTCTAGGAAATTCTGGATCCGATGGCACTGATGCGAAATTTAAGCTTGATCCATCTATACTTTGCCTTGGAATTTCGATTGTAAAGTGCTTGACTACTCTTTGTGGTGTAGGAGATATATCTCGTGTCAATGCGGCACCTCTTGATTGTGCACAAGGTATCAATCCCCTCATTCTCATGGATGGTGGAGCTGATGATTTCCTACTTTTGAACTATTTCACTATGTTCTAGGAAAGAGCCATATAAATTGGAACATCATATACAAGGCAGCAATAGATGATTCTAGTGAGACCACAAAAACCATGTAAAATTGGCTTACATGGCCATCTCTTTTGTGCTTGATATATCTGATCAATAATACAATGTGAAACATTGATCATCATGTTTTGCATGTTGGCTAAATGCAAACTAAAGTAAACCTTTTTGTGGGGCATCGTGAATCTTTCTTGCCCTAGAAACACAAAATGTTGCATGCACATTCTCAAATGCACCACGATATTGGGAGTCATAGCCACCATGTCTTTGAGCTTCCTCAGATTCTGATTCCTCATGTTTTCTAGGAGCAATCCTTCTTGCTTAGTGGGAATATGCATATCTCTCATATCTACGGCTTCCCAAAATACGTTATTCCTCAAATGGAGGTGCTTGAAGCTCTTGGGTCTTGGACGAGCATTAATGTGTTGATGAGGTAAAAGCATTGCATGAAACTTGGTCTTGGTAATCTAGGAGTGAAGTATTCTACCAAGCTTGCTCTCTACCACACACGCCTTAATTTTGATGCATTATCTAACTTCTAAAATTCTCTCATAAAGAAATGGTACTTTCCCCACATTTTCTTGTACTCAATCTCAACTTTCCACATGTATGCACTGTAAGAAAATAATAGCACAGCAAAATAGACCTATAGACAGAGTTGAGAGAAAGACACAGACAAAGATAGACGCAGACTAAGAGATAGAGAACAAGTTCTCAAATTGTTAAGTGTAATGTAGTTACAATGATGGTGCTATCCACCCGTGCGCTCCCAATGTGGAGCTTAGATGGTGATCCAGATAGACTCTAGATGAAGGGCTTACTAGTGCATAATGCTATGTAAAGCTCAACCTCAGCCATGCTTATATAACTTTTACAAGGCGGTTCGATATAGATAAACGTAGTTGGGAGATACAAAATAGTCGTTAAAATATACGATCTAACAATATCTCCACGACAAGAAGTCCTACCGTCTCGGCCCTACGGGCCGGGGGGATAGGCCCACCGACCCCGCAAAAGGGTGCGAACCCCCCTCTGCACTCCCCCCATAAAGGTTCTATGGGGAAACCACGCGATGCCACAGGGCCTTTATTTTCACCTTAAATGGCAACCCAATGGCGTGGAAGTTTATGCCCTTCCTAACCTAATGGCTAGGCTCACAAAGATCATCTGCAACCATCAACAGTCACACATAGACCTCATCTAACTTGGAAGTTAGGGTTCCACAAATGTCCGAGCTCTCATAATGGCTTGTCCTCATAATGGGGGCCTTACAACTTAAAGCACCATGGATCATTTGTGGTCACATGAGGGTGGAGTATTGAGCATATCTAACATGCACCTTCTCCTAATGGTCTTACCATCACATTGAGCCAATACGAGTTCCTACTAACTCTCATAGTGAGGTCCATGGGTGGATCTTGTCTCGAGATAATCTGTATTCTCCTCATATCTTTGGGCTGCTTTGTTGGTTCATGTTGAATATTCAAGCTCTCTATATTGATAGTCTAATAAGTAGTTCCAGCTTGGGAACTTGTTGGTACTGTATCTACCATGGCGCTGGCAATGATTGTCCCCCAGAATGTGCTAGAAGTCAGAAGATCATATTAGTCTTGCATTGGAAACTAGAGGATCCCTTTTCCCCTTTACAATACCAACATGATATTCATCATGTTTAGTAGGTAAGTAATGGTGTAGTGTCGTGTGATTATGAGTGATACTTAAGTGGTTAGTCACTTCCTTAGATGCATACTCTAGATGTGCAATGCACTCAAAATGCATCTATCCTTTGGAAAGGGAGTTTCACATTGTCTTTTTAGGGGTTTTAGTAGAACGTTAGACTTGCCCAATGGCCCGTATGGTCTTATATTGCTTATTATTGATGAGCTTGAAAGTTTTTTTGTGGTAACTCTACTAGAATTTGGGGCTTTTTAGGTACCCATTTACCAGTAGTCCTAGGTAAAATTTAATGTGCTGAAATGAGTTCCTATGAGTATTGATTTAGGCTTATGAGCCTATGTGCAACTAATTTAGAACATAAGCAGGTCTTCGGCATCCACATTTGGCATGCATTGGGATCAGCCTTCATCAATGACTTTGGTATCCAAATAGAAATAGTCCACCGTGGTTGACTTCTGGGACCCTGTTGCCTATCTAGATCTACTTCAATGGAGTTGTTGCCTTGCTTAAAACTAGATTTTGACCATGAAATTTAGTGACTGCTCCATTATCTTCTTAGGCTTCCTTAGTTGTTGTGCCTTGATGATCTATGGAAAAGGAGGGTTTACGGTTCATCAAGACTTGGAGAAGTCCACATGTTAGATTTACGTTCATCCCATGATTCTAGATCAAGTCATGACATAAGATAAGAGGTTTTGTAAGGTCCTCATCTTGACACACTAGTACTTTTTGTGTCATGGGGATATCATGAATGGAGATGGGGAGTTCCACTTCAACGAGGAAAGGGGTTTCCACTCCTCCCAATCCTATGAGGTAAGCTTCAATAGGATGGATATTCAACTATAAGTCTTGATAGTAGGAAAATCTAACTCTGCTCATGGCTACACTTGAGTCAGTCAAGGCTCTTACAGTCCCTATACACATTCTTTGTCCTATATCCAAGGTTACAAAGGATGTATATCTATTATGCAATGACGGGTCCCACATGTAGCTTGGCACATGGCCCTGTGGTATCTTGATGCCTCATATGCATCTTGCCTAGGTTGATCTCTACCTTATCTTCTTAGCTTCATGCGTTGGATGCATTCTAGGGCTTTGGCATGAGCCTCTACTTTGATCCATTTTTTTCTTCTTTGCATTTCTTAGCTATGTTGAATGGATTTTATCATTTCCTCCATGAGGGGTTTTTGATATAATTTGACTCTACATTCACTCATGTAACTAGGTATCATATGGCCTTCAAGTGTGGCCAACTAGACAACTCCACTAGTGGAGATTTGATTTACTATCTCGATTCATAGCCAGGTTTCTCCAATTTCCTCACATGTTGTTTCATTGTATACACTAAGACTAAGTCTCCTACCTTAAATCCCTTATCTTTTACATGTGTGTAGAGGAAGTTATTTTGTTTTTTCTTGGTGACATAAATCCCAACGGATGCTTTGAATCACTTTCTCCTAGTCATTCAAGATCAAGGATCATAAAAGATAATTCAGGGCCGGTCCACTCATATTCTTGGGCCACTTTTAGAATGGGTATCAAAAACTATAGTGCAAAACTAAGTTTTGACAAAACACCATCTAAAATGGTGTGGTGTTGAGTATATTTTGTATGCCATGCTATATGCCCAAACAACATGCTATAACTGTTTGTCCCCATCATAACGTTTGTTATTCACCAGCTGCGTTAGCACACTGCATAAGATCTTATTTGTGCTTTCTACTTGTCCATTCGTTTGTGGGTCCTACGGGGTAAGCTTCTTGTGAATGACTATGAATTCTTGCAACAAGTATTCAATGAACGCATTCAAGAAATGTCTACCATGGTCGCTGACCAATTCTATTGGCAAACAATATCTTATAAACCCATTCATGAAAAGAAACTTGATAGTAGTTTGTGCATCGTTCTTCTTCGTGGCTTTTACTTCTACCCATTTGATTAGATAATATATAGCAATAATAATGCATTGGGCATGTGAACTCTTAGGTAGGAGATTGATAGGACCAACAACGTCTATTCCAGACTTGGAGAATGCATGTCCTCCCATCATGAGTCGTAGTGGCATCTCATCCTTCTGTATTAGATACTCAGTTCATTGACAAATGTCACACTTATTCACATAGGCATGGGCATCCATGTGTAGGGTTGGCAAAGAAAGACCTGCAAATAGTATAACTTTGATCACTCAGTCTGGTCCAAAGTTTCCTCTTGCAACACCTTGGTGGGCTGATTCTATGATCTTGAGATATTCACTTTCATGGATACACAGTCTAATGTACCCATCTCTTCCTCGTCTATATATGTTATGTCCAATAAGAGTGTAGTCTAGCACGTCTTATTCAAAGCTCTCACACCTTGCAAAGGTCATCTCTTTAGGGAGAGATTTCGTCCTTAAAAAGACAACCAACGGTTTGCTTGCGATCCCATCATTCATTGAAGATGCAAAGGATGAGATTGAGGAGACTATATGTATTACGGCATCGAGATTGTTGTAGCAATAGAAAACACACACCATACTATACTTGAAAATTTTTGTGGCAAAGAACATGAACAAAGTTGTACGAAACAAGTTTAACCTTCTTACTCAATAGATAAAAAACATGCCCTTCTTAATCTATTTTGAAAAGAGCAACATCATCGAGCTGATGCTAACCTTTTGTGGTAATAGGAGCATAACGAGCCACATCATCCTCAAATTCTCCTTTTCTTGAAGGCTAAAACTTAATGTAATCGTACTTCAAGGATTATTGGCCTTAGCCCTTCGTCCAATTCTGAATTTCTAGGTCCTCAAGGCTTACATTTGGTTCTATATAGAAAGTATTTCACGTAGATTTTGAACACGACTAGCACTCTTTGAGTGAGGAGCACACGCTAGTGCTGGTGTCATGTTCGTAATACATGTGAGCACCATGATGTTCCAAAACTCCAGCACCGAATGGGAAGAAGCACAGAGATGGCTAGAATGGCTAGTACAATAGCAGTGTGCAAGAAAAAAAGTGTGTTTTTGTATGTGGATAGGTCAAAATGACGTTTTTCAGTATGTTAGAGGGAAAATGAGCTTTTTTCAAAAATTCATGTTTTGGGGCAACCAAAGTTACGAGTTTGATGATGTGACATTTAACTTTTGGAGGGATTTTGAAAAGTATGTTTTTTAAGTATTTTTTATAAAAATAAGACTAAAAAAATTAAGTTCTGATATATACATAAAAGTATGGGCCATTTTGAATAAAGAATAGCTGAAAAAGATACTTTTTCAGAAAAGTCATTTTTTTATTCATAAAGATGGACGAATTTGATGAGGTGGAAAGTGGTTTTTCTCTCTCTATGTGTAGAAGAGAGAGAAGGTCATAGCTCAGCCTAAAAAAAAGCCTACTTCAGCCTACCAAAAAGTGCTCTATTAAATGCACTTTGTCCCCTTAACAAAGTACAAGATTAAGCTTAATCCCTAAAAATCAGGAATCCTTACAAGGCCCATGCAGGGTTCACTTTTTTTCCTAATGTTTGTGGCATTAGCTCTAAAGGAAAAAGAAGGCCTCGGGATCCATACAGTCATGAAAGAGCTCTTATCGATGACATCAATTCCCTTGGAGATCATGTGTGATAACCAATCATGCATACATTTGGCAAGCAACCCCAAACACTCAGAGAAAACAAAACATGTTGATTTAAAGTTTCATTTTATACATGATCTTGTAGAGAAGAAAAAACTTCATCTCACATATGTATCAGCTCATTTAATGTGGGCTGATATGCTTAGCAAGCCTGTAGGAGCAGATAAATTCATCCTCCACAGGAAACATCTTGGAATCGTTGAAATCAAGTAACATCTGTCACATTCTAGTGCTCTAGTTACAGGGGAGTGTTGAAGCCGCTTAACTAGGATTATGTGGATGTGCCACGTATGAACCATGCGGTCAAATGACATGTCCCAAAAATAATGGCTTAACAGCCTCGACTCACTCACGTGTCGTACGATGTAACGATTCGCATGTATGTAACTGCTATATTGAATCATTAATACATACAAAAGTTTTTGCATGTATCTCTACATTATCTGCAGGCCTATGTAGGACCCTTCTTTTCTGCATCCACGAACCACAAAGATATAGGGACTCTACACTTAATCTTTGGTGCTACGACTAGAGTAATGGGCATGCATTTATGAAACAATTTGCCTTGTTGATGTAGGTGGATATATCCAGCATATCCAAAAGTGTTAGACCATAGCGTATTGTGCTAGAGAAAAGAGGATTTCCACATCGTTTACGGCCTATCTTTCATTGGTATAGATCTAGGTACTATATTAGAAAAATCGGTTAGTGAGGCAAATTGGTTGTTTGTCTTCAAGGTAACTCCACTCAAGGGGAAGATGGAAGTTAAATATGTCAGACAAGAGTTCTATGATGCACTAATGGTGTTACATCAGAAATTCTATCAAGAGGTACCAACATACTACAAATTATTTGTACAATTCTCTAGAGCTTTTGGATTTGAAAATTGTACCATTACTCAAACATCAAAAAATCCAACTATGTAACAAGTGGCATGGGATGTAGCTGCTGAAGCTTCTACTAAAAGATGCAAGAAGATGGATACATTGCAGTCAAAGATGCAAAGGTTTTATAGTTGTTTGAACAATGATGCTTCACCACTTTTAGAGCCTTTGGATGTGAACTTGTAGGAATAGAAAGAAGATGTAAAGTTATATGCTCGACAAGGTACGATAGTTGCTGCCATAAAGCGAGTGGAGGGTACTGAGGTTATACGTACTTTAGAATTGCTAATTGATAGTGAACAGAATAAGTTGAATAGGGTCAAGCTTGATTTGGATCGAGCCAAGCTATCAAAGGCTGTTGAGTCTAAGGTGACTACAACAGTCATTGAGATGAGAGAAAAGTTACACGTATCCATAGATGAATTGAAATGTGATGTGGGAATGTCTCGTGAGAGGAGGATTCAGTTGGAGAAACAAATTCAGATATATATTGTTAATCTTGAGCTGTTAGGGGTTGAGCCAGATGAGAATGACAAGGTGCGTGAACTGGAGGTAATATTTAGCTTTATTGACATTGGTTCGAACATTTTTCTAAGGTTCAATACTCATCATTTAGATTGTTACATACACAGGCTGAATATAAGTTGCATGAGAATCGGCGGAAGAGTGCAAATCGACATCTATCCTTTGTAAAGAACATGTTAAGCATGATGGATACAAATGAATTTTCACCATTATTGCCATTACCATCAGCCTTCTTACTCAGTGTTTCATCCATGTGCTTAGCATGTGGTTTGAATATTGAGGAGACGGTGACTTTTATAGTGCACCTTATGCCATGCAACCATGCATATCACTATATTTGTTTTGTAGCACATTATCGTGTGTCAATCACGATAATGTGCTACAAAACATGTGTGGCAAACAATCTCTGGGTTCTTTGATGGTGGATTCAACTTTCATAAATGTAAGCTTGTCGTGTTGATTAATATTAGTAATATTACTTTTTATCCATGGTTGTGGCTTCTTGGTTAGTTGTTTGTAACTACATATTACTAATTAGGTTTCTACTTGTTACCTATTACTAAGTAGCTCGTTCTTAGTTATTTGTTACTAAGTATCTTTTACTAATTGGATTCTTACTAGTTACTGTGTTGCTGATTCTCGGTAACTTGTTAGTATCTATTACTAATTAGCTTGTTACTAGTTAGCTATTAATAGGATACTAAGTTATTACTAATTATCTTATTAACAACTAGCTATAACTAGGTAGCTGGTTCCGAGTTAGCCGTTAGTAATTAGCTATTACTATTTAGCTTGTTACCAGTTAGTTATTGCTAAGTAGCTAGTCCTAGTTAGTTGTTTGTAATTAGCTATTACTAATTAGATTGATACTAGTTGGCTATTACAAAGTAGCTGGTTCTTAGTTAGTTGTTAGTAATCAACTATTACTACTAAGCTACTTACTAATTAACTATTACTAATAAGCTAGTTACTAATTAGCTAGTACTAATTATATGGTTATGGTTAGTTGTTTGTAACTAATTAGCGTGCTACTAGTTAGCTATTGCTAAGTTTCTAACTCTTGGTTACTTTCCATCCTTCCTCCAAACACCATCTGTAATGGATGCTAGTGTGGATCCTTGTCCAATTGACAACATGCGTGATGCAAAGTCCACACACATTGACTTTCATAGTGGTCTAGATGAAATGATTGAGAATGTTCTTGATCCAGTTAGCAGCTTAGATATTCATTTAGCTAGTCACAACTCTATAGTTGATAATGATCCCGCTGTTTTCTCAAACAAAGGTCATTTGTAGAATCGAACTTTTGATCCTATTTAGAGTCCAAATAGAGATGTTCTCCAAATGAATGCTACAAATGAGACCTCCTCGAAGCAAAAATATTGTAACCAGGGCTCAGTTTCGGACATGTGTGGATCCCCAACAAAGGTTGTAGGTGTTCATGTACAAGAGGATGCCACTCTAGTGTAGTTTATGGAAAATGCAAAAAGAAATTTGCAAGCATCTGTGAAACGTCAGAAGAAGCCAAGCCATTTGCACCCAATTACAAGGCGGCAGACTACTCGGTCACACTTGAATGGAGGCATTGTACCTAATATAGAGGATCTTTTGAAAGAATAGTACTAGTGTTCACCCTCTTACATCATTGTCCTTTGTAATGGTTACTATCCGCATGTGTGGCATCATCCAAATCTATTAGCTATCATCAGAATTTGTGATGAACCTATTTTGTATCGATGTTATTAAAATATTTTGTTGTCTCTACCTTGTATTATATACCTCGTACATATCTGATAGCTCAATTGTGTCATTGATTGTAATGATGTAAACAATTCTTCTTTTGGTATTATATGGGCAAAACGGCATTTGTCCATAACCTAAGCACCAATTTGGAAATAATTTGAAGTCTTAATGCCATCATAAACATTAGGAATACATCTGTATGAATTTTACAATCGTTCCTCTCATGATGCCTTTTCACAATGATGTGATTCGGATAGTAGTGAATAGTTTCAAAGTGAGGAAACTGATTGCACTATTTAGTTCTACTGTTCACCTTCTTACAACACCTCTTTGTAATGGTTACTATCCACATGTGACATTGTCCAAATCGCTTAGCTCTCATAGGATTTTGTATTTAGCCTATTTTGTAACGATATTATTAATTGTATTTACCCTATTCTATACAATTCTCGATAGAGTAATAGTGACATTGATTGTAAGTTGTAATGATTTTTGGCTTATAAGTTAGAAAAAGAACAAATTTCCATCCACAACTGCCGCAAAAGATAGTCTTACATCCTCAGCAAGTCAATGTCAGGCTACAACAAAAGTTGAGCACAAAGATGCCCAAAAAGAGAAAAAACTAAATAAAGTATCAGTTTCAACTCAAATTAATCCTATTTCAACTCAAAAATGTCCTATTTCAACTGAATCATCTTATTGCAATAGTAGTTGAGCAAAAAGTATCAGTTTCAACTCAAACTAATCTTGTACTAGTTTTTGCACCAAAAGGCAATCAAGACCCTAAACAAATACTAGGCAAGTCAAAAAAACAAAAGAGGTTGGATCATGTGATAATGGAACCGAAATTTATTGAGATAGAAAGGGACCCTCCAAAGATTCAATGTGGCCTGAGGGAGGAGGAGATACAAGAATTGAAACCTATTCACAAGGATTTACAACCGAGGGCTTTGATTCTCAAAGTTGAAGTATTTGTGAATATTTGACGTAAGCAGACCTTTCCTGAAAGTAATGCTTTTCTTCAATGGTGCCTTGAACATTTCAATGTCTGCATTTGGAGTGCCTATGATCTACATGAGGTCAACAAACATATTGATACAATCTTCCTTGATTTCACGAGGAAATTTATGGATACTTGGGGGAGGGATGAGTATTTTTGGAATTTTTCAATCTATTTCAGTAAACTAACTCATTTCTGGGGCAAGAATGCGGAGTACGGGCCTGGCGATATATTGATAATTGATACTACTGCTTGCATGTTATTTTACAACATTAGAAGATGTTGTCTAACATTACCAAAGATGACAATCAGTGAAAGAGTTAACTATTTGTCAAGAACTCTTTGTGATCAACTTTGGAAATTATTAATAGCCCCAAACTGTATTGAGTATGCAAATATTATTTCCAGATTAAATCCTCTTGATGAAGAGATTTTGTCTATATATATCATGGAATACATCAAGACCATAATTGAGATTACAGACATAATCGAGATTACAGACATAATCAAGATTATAGACAACAACAGTGAGTAATGCCAACTCTAGGATGGCTATGAATGGTTCTGTTTCTAAACACTTCAATCTTTATGGATCTATCAGATAGAGTTGTCCCCTTGCTCCTGTTCTGTTTGTTATTTCTATTGATGCTCTGGGATGGTTAGCCAGAGATAAAATTGAACAAGGAATTATTAGAGGTATTTCTATGCCTAAATGAAAGTTAAAGAGGGTTATACCTTAGATCAAGTGTTTACTTCTAATCTCTGGTTTTTGTCACAGGACTCATTATGGACTAGATGGGTGATTGTTGAAGAAGCTTCTCATTTGCCTGTTAAGATGAACAAGTGCACAAAAAAAGGCTTTAACTCATGGAATAGCCTCATATCTCGTCAGGATATTGTGGATCCTTCCTTCATTAATGACATTGTTGGTTTATCTCTTGGTTGTAAACAGGTGCTTATGGATCAGAGGGAGCTACTCTTGAAAGCCATGGAGAAGTGTAACCACTACAAAGAGCTTGAGCTACATACGATTACTATGGATATATTCTAAAATGTCAAGAAAAAAATAGGTTCCTTTCCCAAGTTGGTCAGGGGGCTGAATCAAAAGTGGAATCTATAGTGGACTGCTCATCCATGGTCCTACTGATTTCAGGGCATTTGGGCCCTTCCTCTTGTGAGTAAGCACTCCATCTTATTGTGGATTATCATTCACCAGGGCCTATGGACAAGGAGCAGAGCTCGTAAATTAAATTTGGGGAATGGCAATTGTAAATGTTGTGGCAGGTTGGAGGATCTTTCTCACCTTTTCATGGAATGCTTTCATGCTCAGAAAATCTGCTCCCCTCTTAATAATCTCTACCTCACCCTTGCCAGACCAATAATGGGTTGTATCCCTTGCTTTTCTACACATGGAGAGCACAAATATTATGGAACATCTAGGTTGGAAGAAATAAAAGATTCTTTGGAGATGGTAGTAGAAATCAAATTGACAACTGTTGGAAAGAAATGAAGTTTGTTGGACACGCCTACCTTTCTAGTATCTCTGATGCTCCTATGCATCAAGCCATGTATTCAAAAATCATATGTAATGTTAGATACCAATAGTGGAGAGTCACTCTCTCGAAGATGTATTGTCTCAAGGTCTATGGGTGGATTCAAACTATTCCGATGGTACATAAATGGCATTTCCTTCCAAAATCATGCTTCCACCCGCACATCAATTCATCTGCTTTAGGGGTGCATGTTTTGTTCTCAGCGGGGTAAGCTACCATGCTTTTCTTTCGTTTTGAAATGGAGGTTCAACCAAAGCCTAGTCCCCTAGACTTTAATTCTGAAATTGTAAATGTACAAGTGAACCGGCATAGTACCCATGGGACCCCATGTATCTAACAAAGCAAGGGTTACACACGTTACATAGTGTCTTGCCATACCTAGGGATTGAACCCATGCTCCCACCTCAAGAGGTGAAGAGCCAACCCAACTGAACTAACACACGCTCTTTTTTTTGAGAGAACCAACAAAATGAATATTAATGTAGAAGTGTTACAAACTGTGCTAGGGGCAAAACCTCACCAAAAACAGATAAGCACTCCACCCTTTTCTTAAGACAACAAGAAGATTAGATTAATGATGGTATGTGTAAGTGTATAGAGGGTAGGATTGCACATAAGGTCCCAGATTACAATAAATACTCCGCAAATATTCCTGGAGTAAGGGACATACATCTGGGTAGGATACAAGTTAGAGAGATACAAGGGTTCCTGATATATAAGATCTTGTACATGAGAAAATCATGTCAAATCTGGAACTAGAGTACAACTTAAGTAATGAATCTCTCCACTGGTTGGGGGAGTGTTATACAGATGTTTATACAGTTGAAAATCCTCAGGAGGGGCTGTCTTGGTAGCAAGAAGACATCTCACTACAATGTCTTTGAACCCTCTACAACTCTTGAATTTCTGTAATATGTATCTAGCAACATCAGCACGGTGAACAAGCCTGTGCGAACTGCATTGACAAAACCTCTCCTGCAACACCTTTTTGGGCAACAACAATACCTGAAGACAAGCAGGAGGTAAGTTAGTGATATCCATTATAGCATAGTCCTAAATGACCCCACCATTGAGAGTGATGTCATTTCAGTTAGAGTATCCCTTCTTGCAATAGTTGTGCTCTTTGATTCCCATTTTGCAATTGTTCCACAAAGATAGCCATCCAATCTAGATGCTTTCTTGAAGAAAAAAGTCAGAATGAATAAAGTACTTCTCATTAGGGCAACATGCCTTTTTAACCTCCATCCAAGCCTTCAATAATCTACAACAAAGGGAATGATCTTGCAAGGATTTATAATATCCCATAAAGAAGAATCTTGCAAGGATTCATAGTTTTCTATATAAAAATTTTTAGTGCTTCTTTTTATGAGGTTAGACCATATGTCAAAAGAATCCAGAGATCTAGCTATCCATTTAGCACCTTTATTAGGGAGGCAGCAAATGTTCACTTGATTGAACTTCTCAACACAAAAATGGTTACTGAAGAAACTAGTTTCTAATTATCTAATCAAATCGTGTACATAGTGCCACACAAAAAAATTATCCAACATCACTTGGGTATTTCAAAATACAGGGCATACTATTATAAACAGCCTCATACACGTCACCATTTATGGTAAAAGTGTCCGTAGAATTGTGGACTGGTGACATGGGTATTTTAATGCATCTTACAAGATGGGAATACATATAAGCTGGTGGTCTTGTTTCTAAAAACCTATAGAAATTTTCTTCTAGTCTCTCATAAAATAAACCAATCACATAATATGTTCCTAAAGCTATTGGGTTGTTCCACGCATTCATTACATTCTTTGGACTGAACTATTTCCCTTGTGTGCACGTTAATGAATAGAAATTTGCACCTTCATCATTGTCCTCTTCTACATTGACTGCAAAGTTTTCATCCATTGCCAATGTATCTGATAGGTAGTTGCGATCACCTTCAAATGTAAAATTAGAAAAGGATGAGTCTTTTGCTTCATCTCACTCACTGATAGGAGTCAAAGTAGTGTACGCCCAATTTTGAATGTGGCATTTGTTGATGCATCTTTTCCATTGACCGTGGATACAATGAAAGCAATAACATGTTAGTTCTCTGACACCAATGCAATGTCCACCTAACCTTGAATAGCCACAAATCGAATGCAAGGATTAAACTTGAGATATCCCCTTACAATCCCAAGCCTTCTCCATGTTCACTTCCTCAATCTTCACTTCCCAGAAGACCCGTGTGACATCTATCCCTTTTCACTCTCACAAATGTCCCCTAAGAAATTTGACAACATCTCCAGCACACTTCAGCATTGCACCTTTAGGTTTAAGTTGTTCTTGGGTTAGCTCCCTTTTCACAACTGCACGTGCACCATCATGTTCTCCCTTCCCGTGCCCTAACTCAAAGAAGTTCCAAATCATAGTCATGTCTGTTAGCCTTGGATATCTTCCTACGAAGTAAAATGGATGTTTAGCTTTTAATTGAGAAGCTGCACCATCTGGCCATACCAAATGTTGGTTTAATTCAAGGTTTAGCTCTCTCAACCATTTCCAATGTAATTGGAAACAGTGTTGCACAAAAAGGGTTTCATGCTTCTTGTCATTGGATATGAAGAAGTGGATTACCTTTTTAGGAATACCCTCCAAACGAAAATATGTGATATGCACAAAAATAGTTACCTGTACAGGCCACCAATGCATAGATTGTATTTCATTTTTCTCGTGGAATGTATAGTTTTCTGCAAAATCAACCACCAAAACCACAACATCACCTGGGAATTGAGAGACACACATCTTAAACTCGTTCCCTTTCCATAAATAAATGAAATTGTGCTTGATAAATTTATTTAGATTTTTTTCTCAAATAATCCTATTACAACTTTAGGATTCATCTCCCTCTTTATCAACTCTTTCCTTTTATGAACTTGTCCTTCATACATTGACTCGACATCTTCAAAGATCTTTATAGGAATATGATATTCCTCAATGCTAGTCTATCTCAAACACCACTTAAAATGTGCTACTGTGTAATCAAGGCACACCCCATCACACATTCGTACTGATGTAATCTGGTATCATTTTGATGTGGACATAGAATACTCTCTATAATGTTGCTAATCGATCGAAATATACTTGTTGAAGCATTGCACCTTGATGTCTTCCCTACTTGAGAAATAGAACAATCACATTTACAAAGATAGCTATGCAGGAACGAGCTTGATTGATGTAGGAGATTGATTGCATCCTTAATGTATGACATTTAAAAATGTGATAAATACAGCAACATGTGAATCTGTCTTTCAATCTCTTAACAAAATATGGCTTCAATGATTCGAAATTTTGAAGCTGGATATTTATCATTGGATGCATTTGTTTGAAGCATATAAAGAGCTCCATCTACATTGTTTACTATTACTAAGTAGTTGGTGGTTAGTTGTTACAAGGTGTTAGATTCTTACTAATTAACTATTACTAATTAGTTTGTTAGTAACTAGCTATTATTAAGTAGCTGGCTCTTGGTTAGCTGCTGTAATTAGCTATTAGTAAGTAGCTGGTTCTTAGCTAGTTCTCAGTAATTAGCAATTACTAAGAGCAATCAACTTGTTAGCAATTAGCTATTAATAAGTAGAGGGTTCTTGGTTAGTTGTTCGTAATTAGCTAGTACTAATTAGCTTGTTACTAATCAAATATTATTAGTAGCTGGTTCTTGGTTAGCTATTTGTAATTAGCTTATTATTAATTAGCTATTACTAATTAGCTTGTTACTAATTAGCTATTACTAATTAGCTTGTTACTAATTAGCTATTACTAATTCGCTTGTTACTAATTAGCTATTACTAATTAGCTTGTTACTAAATAGCTTATTACTAATTACTATTACTAATTAGCTTGTTACTAATTAGCTTGTTACTAATTATCTTGTTACTAATTAGCTATTACTAATTAGCTATTACTAATTATCTTATTGTTAATTAGCTTATTACTAATTGGCTATTACTAATTAGCTATTACTAATTAGCTTATTACTAATTACCTTGTTACTAATTAGCTCATTAATAATTAGTTTGTAGCTAATTAGCTATTACCAATTAGCTATTACTAATTAACTTATTACTAGTTAGCTTATTACTAATTATCTATTACTAATTAGCTATTAGTAATTAGCTTGTTACTAATTAGCTATTACTGATTAGCTTGTTATTAATTAGCTTGTTACTAATTAGCTTGTTAGTCATTAGGTTGTTACTAATTAGCTATTACTAATTAGCTTGTTAGTAATTAGCTATTACTAAGTAGCTTGTATTGGGTTAGTTGTTTGTAATTAGCTATTACTAATTAGCCTATTACTAGTGAGCTATTACTAATTAGCTTGTTACTAATTAGCTTGTTACCTACTAGCTTGTTACTCATTAGCTTGTTACTATTTAGCTATTACAAATTAGCTTGTATCTAATTAGATTGTTACTAACTAGCTTGCTACTCATTAGCTTCTTACTAATTAGCTATTACTAATTAGCTTTTTAGTAATTAGCTATTACTAAGTAGCTGGTTCTAAGTTAGTTGTTTCTAATTAGCTATTACTAATTAGCTCGTCACTAATTAGCTTGTTACTCATTAGCTTATTACTACTTAGCTTGTTAGTAATTAATTATTACTAAGTAGTTGGTTATTCGTTAGCTATTTGTAATTAGCTATTACAAATTAGCTTCTATGAATTAGTTATTACTAAGTAGCTTGTTAGTAATTAACTATTACTAAGTAGCTAGTAATTGGTTGGTTGTTTGTAATTAGCTATTACTAATTCGCTTGTTATTAATTAACTACTACTAACTAGCTGGTTCTTGGTTAGCTACTTCTAATTAGCTATTGCTAATTAGCTTGTTACTAATTAGCTATTACTATGTAGCTTGTTACTAAGTAGCTATTACTAAGTAGCTGGTTCTTGGATAGTCATTTGTAATTAGCTATTACTAATTAGCTTGCTATTAGTAACCTATTACTAAGTAGTTGGTTCTTAGTTAGTTCTTAGTAACTAGCTATTACTTATTATCTTGATAGTAATTAGCTACTACTGAGTAGCTGGTTCTTGGTAAGGTGTTTGTAATTAGCTATTACTAATTATCTTATTACTAATTATCTATTAGAAAGTAGTTGGTTCTTGGTTAGTTGTTTGTAATTAGCCATTACTAATTAGCTTGTTACTAGTTATCTATTACTAAGTAGCTGGTTCTTAGTTAGTTCTCGGTAATTAGTTACTACTATTTAGCTTCTTAACAGTTAGCTACTCTTATTATCTTGTTACCAACTAGATATTACTAAGTAGTTGGTTCTTGGATGGTTATTAGTAATTAGCTATTACTAATTAGCTTGTTACTAGTTGGCTATTACTTAAGAGCTAGTTTCTTGGTTAGTTGTTTGTAATAAGCTATTTCTAAATAGCTTGCTACTAGTTAGCTATAACTATTAGCTTGTTACTAGTTAGCTATAACGATTAGATTGTTACTATAAGTTACTTGTTACTCATTCTTGTATAATTAGCGAAAATCTTGAACTGATGATTGAAAAGAGGATTACCTAAGACACATCAACAATGTGAACAGGATGCTCCAAATATTGATTTTTGTCAAGTAGTGTCCTCCTTATATCCTTCTTATTTGGTGACACCCTTCTCTTAGTTGTCCAAAACATGACAATCAGATGCTTGACCTCTTGTGTGATACATGTGGTACGTATTGCCCTACCAGTTGCCTTCAAAAAACTATGATGAGACTCAACTATACTTAATCATCCAATCGTATCATAGAAAACTTTCCTGCTTACCCCAATACCCTAGAAAGTCTTGAAATATTTATCTCATTTGTTGATGAATATGCATCACTATTTAGAGCCATCATCAATCTTTATCTCTTCAACACAAGGTCATCAGAATTCTTTCTCATACTTTGCAGTGTATTCCTAAGACTGGTGAAAAGGGCACATGTTACATGATCTTTGTTATTGCCCATTGCATCAATAAGTTGCTCAATACATGGACTGCAACATCCTATTTACTGCCTCGATTTTATCTTCACAACAGAAGTGTCTAGTTTGATTTTTAAAATACTTGATGATCTTATCCACAATGCCATCCAAGTTTCTTGAACTGCAATTAGCATTACCCTCCACACTAGTGCCCAACCTTGACGTTATTGTGTCTCTATATTTCCTTTTCTTTTACTTCCAATAACATCTTAATGCTTGTTGATCACTATCAACTACTGGTATTGTATTAACTTCCATCAGCTCGCTTGTCTGAGATTGCCCTGCATCAACATACTACAAATGATGAAGAAACCATAAATACAATAACATCTACCACTCATCAACCCACTTTATTATATTGACTTCACATTGAGTATGCTCATTTGATATCATTATGTGCTCCATCACTTACGTATGTAGACTTGTTATACCACTTTTAAACCTACAACAATCATCCAAAACCTCAGATGTTAGATACAATGAATGAACAATATGAAACTAAATGGACATTGTTGGGCATACTTTTAAACCTGCAACAATCATCCAGAATCTGAGATGTTACTCGTATATAACTTCCCTTTTTTTAGAGAACAGGAAGAAAGTAGATTAATGAGGGAATTGTACAAAATGTGTATGGGTGAAGAGCCCACACATCACCATAAAATCAATTTCACAAGTCTTTACAACAAGAAGCTGCACCATCTCACCATACCCAATGTTGGCTTAAGTCAAGGTTTAGCTCTCTCAGCCATAGCCAATGTAATTTGAAACACTTTTGCACAAAAAAGGTATCATGCTTCTTTTCATCAAATCTGAAGAAGTGGATTACATTCTTAGGAATGATCTCAAACCCAAAATATGTGATATGCACAACAATAGTTATCTACGAGACTCAGGATGCAGCATGTAGAAAAAATACGTATAGTGATGGAGCCCTCTCACTATTCCCCACTCAACATGCAACATGTAGAAAAACTCATAGGCGAGAAGAGGTACTGCGGCATACTCTTGAACATGCAGCGCACAAAAAAATAGTTATCAATATTCCCCACTCAGGATGTAGCATGTAGAAGAAATTCCTAAAATGATGGAGTTCCTCTCACTCTTCCCCACTCAATATGTAGCATGCAGAAAAACTCCCAAGCGAGATGAGGTACTGCAGCATGCTCTCCAACATGCACCACGTAGAAAAATGCACATCACGAACGCTCCACGAAGGGATTTGGAAGTGCATTCCTACTCTACAACCCATAGAAATCGCATCAAGCTTTGTAATGTCTTTTTCTGTCCCAAGGATACATGCTAGTGGTGGCATCGAAAGTCTATTTCTACCTCTTAACAAAGTCGATTTTCCACTTTAACTTGTGCTAATAATATCCAATACAAAGCTTCTAGGTCAACTCTATTCTTCGCAGTGTGAAAGTTAGGGAACTTCAAGCGCAATGAGCAGAAGCAAATGTGAGAACGAATTCTTTAGAGTTGATTAAAGCTTCCGATTTTGTGTTGCGCATGTACGTCTTCCATCGCCTATCAAGACAATTGCTCAAAGATTTGATCGTGACTCGTTGCAACAACACATGATCAACAAAACAATCGCAAAGAAAACTTCTGCCTTGCACGCTGTCGTAGAGATTCTCATCTCTACTCTTGACGAAGCAGAACCAAACTCAAAGGATGCAATACAAGATGAGCTATATATTCGGAGGTTCAAGATGCCTTAGGATCATGCAGTTGTCCTATTTGTTTTGGATCTTGATACAAAGAACTCGGGCTAAGGATACACTCATGGAGCCTTCAACTTGAGGAGAGATTACACCACAATATAACAATACAATACACGAAAATGAATAAGGTTGAAGTGGTTGAATTGACTATTCATAATGGAGAATAGATTGGCAATGCAATAGCAGCAACAAGGTGGAAAAACAAAACAGTTATGATTCCAAGGAGGCTTCAGATGCTTTAATGTCCCATTTGAAGTGGGTGAATGCATTTGCTCTACTAGGCCTATGTCTTTGAGCGTGATATTCAAATGGAGTTGATGAGGACAATTTAAACAATTCCTTGTCATAGATTCTATTGATCAAAAGAAATAGCATGCTGAGCGTACAACTGAAAAAGGAGGTTGATTCTTCGTTACTGATCACTAAAACAAAAGAATGGTTAATAGAGAAGAATAGCGTTTTTTTTAGCAGCAAATGGGGCACACAGAAAAAAAGGGAAAAAAGATCCGGAAGGTGGCTGATCTGAACTGCGGGGGGCACTCTTTTTCTGGAGTTTTTTTCGAAAAGTACATACGCTCATTACATGGCGTGCAGGTGCATGCACGGGGGGGGGGGGGGGGGGGGGGGGGGGGGGGGGGGGGGGGGGGGGGGAATAGCACTCACAATCTGCAGAAACGGGTGTTTTTTTCTTTTTCATTTTTCGGCATAGGCTAATGATCGCCTAGACAGAGAATTGGGGAGGCAAAATATGGCGCTGCTGTTCTGAAAGGAGGAAAAATCCGGCGCTCGCTTGTCGGAGATAGCCGTCGTCTATCATCAGGAAGGAAGGTGGGCCGATAGATGAAAAGAGGTGGATGATCTCTGTACCAGACGACACTAACGATACGAATTGATCTGACAAGACAACGTTCATCATCCGGACTTCATCACTATACTGGGAGGAGAACGTATGCAGAGATAAGTAGAGGAGGCTGATCCGAATGGAAGAAAAGGAGGCGCCAGAATTTGATTCTTAAGACAGAAGGGAAGATATGGGAGAAGCAATTACGTAATACTGAAGGATCACCTAGCACACAAATTTCTGTGCGAGTTCAATCTTGCTGTTGTGAAAGCAAAGTAAACAATGGCAACGCTGGAATGAAGGAGAAGAAGATGCAATAACATATCTGTGAAGGGGAAATCCTTGCTCTTGACGTTGTCTGTGGACACAAATCAAAGCTTCAGTTCAGCTCCATCCCGCCAACGCCTGCCTATATGTAAATTTATGCAGCAATTTCAACACAATTGTACTAAACTAATGTTTGGTGGATATAAGCATGACGATTAGCTGGTAACAATTCGGGAGCCAAGATAGCAGAACTTCCGAAAAGAGAATTCTCTCTAATGTTTGGTTTGAGTCTATCTCTAAAATGACTTATTATTTGCATTTCAGAGTGGACTAAATACTGTACAGTTATGAGTTATAGATTTTAGTAATGTAATAACGCATGTCACGTTTCTGTGATTATCTTTACAGAATTTGTTTTAACGTGATTACGCGTGAGTTAATTATTTATAGAAGATTGTCGATTGCATTCATCTCGAATAACAGTGTCATGAAAATATGTTGATAATCTGAAATATGTATCTGAGCTCAAGTTTTGATTTTTATTACAATTGCTCACGAAATGCTTCTGCGTTTAGTTTGCAAATTGGTTAAAACATTTTTGTAATAGAATGCTTTATATTGTGTTACCCCACATAAATTCATAATGAAATGTTTAATGAAGTTGATTGGTGTAAACTTTGCACTTTAACAACGATCAATATAACCTTTGTATGCATTGGCTTTATATTGATAATGATTGCAATTTTATTACACATAACATGACTAAAAACATTCTTTTCGACACAGACAATCTAGAAAATGTTTTGTTCATTACATGAAGCAATTGTTTCTGAATGGATTCTTTATAGCGATGACACGGAAAATGATTTTTGATACTTGTTTGAAATTGTATTTGTGTTTATGATAACGACTACAAGGAAAATGATATGTTCTATATGATGAATTCGACATCAATATCTTGGTGCATGTTGAAATGTTTTCAATAAAAAAGATTATGAATGATAAGATGTTTTTCTTAAATGATAAGATGAGCTTTGAACAAGTGAGGACTTATTTTCTCAAACCTTATGAGGTTATATTAAACTTTTTACAAGTGATCTAATCAAACTTCATGAGTTTTTCTTTTTGAGTTTCCCACTTAACCTGAGTGGTTAGAAGCACCCGGCGTGCGCCGTATTTTTGGCGGTCGCCCTGATCCACCGACCGTCGCTTTCGCGCTGACAACTTGATGAACCCGACGTGAAAATTCGGCATCGCAGCTCAGGTGCATGATTTCTGAACTTCTTTCTCAAATCAATTCCAAGTAATGTATGTTTGATATGTGTATAAACTCATAGCTTGTTTTTCGTTTATCTGGTGCTTCTTTGATATTCAAGCGTGAGTCATGAGTAAACAAAAACAGCGTACAAACATGAACAATCTAAATCAATGTAAAGAATCTTTTGAGCTTAAATTACAAGAGCATAACTCAAAGAGTATTGTTATTGATGAAGCATATGTGAACGCATTGATGGATGAACACTTGAGAAAATGGGAAGATAAATTCATAGACATGCAAAACAAGGCAAATGAAGCTATACAGAAGAAATTTAGAGTGATTTTGACTCTAAATGATTCGATCAATGTTATGGCAGAGAGTCTACTAGTATTATCAACTAGTCTTAGAATTTGGAAAGAGGAAATGAATGCTGAGATTCAAGAAATAAACCAGAAGTATGAAATATTATCTAAACAAATGCAAGGATTGAAACTTAATCAAGAACATGAAGTAAGAGTCCATAATTTGTCTACATATATGCCTGATCAAACACCTTCATGTGATCTTAGAAAACCTATTCCTAGGATAATACCAAAAAAATCAAATAAGATGCAAAATCGCATTATTCGATGTTTTTGGTGTGACCAAATCAGTCATACCTATGATAATTGTATTGCCTTTGAACATGCATGCAAACATCAAATAGTTTGTCAACTTGGGAAGAAAATATGTGATGTCCATACTCATACCCCTTTACGCTTAAACTTAGGTCGAGGGGGAATGAAAAAACCTTTTGAGCAAACAAAATCAAAACCAAGAAAACTAAGAATGACACAAACATATCAATGGCGACCAAAGAAACATACGGATGATAAAATTGTTAATCAAGAAATTAAGAGATCAATGAATAATCAAGAGAAAACAGTTGATGAATCAAAATCTTGGGAAACCCAAAAACTTGAGCGAAATGAACATAAAACATAGATACGAATGAGCAAAAAGATGAGCAAGTAATATTAATGACGAAGAAAGATGATAACTATTATATCACATGTGATCTAGAGCTTTTAGAGAATGATACATTATTTGATCAAGATAAAGTGAATAAATGGAAAAGTAAATTGGGGTACGAGATTAAGAATCAAGAAACTAGTCAGAGTAAACCTAAAGAACTTGCTAAAAAGAAGAGTATAAACAAAGAACAAAAGAAGATGATTGATGAAATTATTAAACAAATTGAACAAAATATGCAAAGGTCACCAACACCTTATACATCTTTTAAAAAGAAGTAATTAGAATACTTCATCAAAATAGATATCGAGAAGTCTTATCTTGGATTGCTAGATTTGGTATAAGTGTGCTAATACTTATGTTTCTCACAAGTGTTTCAAGATAATTATTTTTCAGGTTTATAATGAAGAATGGGAGCCATTGGTAAACCAAGTTTTTCCTCAAGCATAGGAATAACCTTTTACTTCCAGTTTTGCACCATTTTGTTTAACCTTGCATTTAAAGTATGCATCAAATTATGTAAAAACACATGTTGAGCTTTTCCCTTAGTTTCACGATCAATTGCACCAATCAAAAATGTAAAATGCATGATAAAATCTATGAGCAAAGTTTAAGCATGGGAGATTAAACCTCTTCAGTAGAAACCATTACCCCATCTATGCACCATTATGTTTTCCAATGCATGAAAAGTATGCATGTGATAGCGTCACATTACATGACCATGCATGGAGGCACGATCTGATCTGTACCCATGCACATAAGAGAGAGACTGTAAGGTTTTATGTATATTCACATTGCTATGTATGTGAGTGAGTGCACAAGCCTCACCATCCGAAACCTTTTACCTTGCTCATTGCACCATACTTATTCTCTATGCATTTCATAGTGTGCATTTCAATAGGGCCCACTTCATGGCCATGCATAAGGCACTTTACTATTTTTACCCATGCACTTACAGGATTTTGAAGAAAAAACACATGAAAAATAAATTTGATGCTATGATGAAAGCAGGTTTCTTCTCAGGTTGGCGCATCCGAAGGATGCACAGGTTTGGTGGGGGTGAGTGTTGTAGAGATTCTCATCTCTACTCTTGACGAAGCAGAACCAAATTCAAAGGATGCAATACAAGATGAGCTATATATTTGGAGGTTCAAGATGCCTTAGGATCATGCAGTTGTCCTATTTGTTTTGGATCTTGATACAAAGAACTCGGGCTAAGGATACACTCATGGAGCCTTCAACTTGAGGAGAGATTACACCACAATATAACAATACAATACATGAAAATGAATAAGGTTGAAGTGGTTGAATTGACGACTCATAATGGAGAATAGATTGGCAATGCAATAGCAGCAACAAGGTGGAAAAACAAAACAGTTATGATTCCAAGGAGGCTTCAGATGCTTTAATGTCCCATTTGAAGTGGGTGAATGCATTTGCTCTACTAGGCCTATGTCTTTGAGCGTGATATTCAAATGGGGTTGATGAGGACAATTTGAACAATTCCTTGTCACAAATTCTATTGATCAAAAGAAATAGCATGCTGAGCGTACGACTGAAAAAGGAGGTTGATTCTTCGTTACTGATCACTAAAACAAAAGAATGGTTAATAGAGAAGAATAGCATTTTTTTTAGCAGCAAATGGGGGCACAGAAAAAAAGGGAAAAAAGATCCGAAAGGTGGCTGATCTGAACTGCGGGGGGCACTCTTTTTCTGGAGTTTTTTTCGAAAAGGACATACGCTCATTACAGGGCGTGCAGGTGCATGCACGGGGGGGGGGGGGGGGGGGGGGAATAGCACTCACAATCTCCAGAAATGGGTTTTTTTTTCTTTTTCATTTTTCGGTATAGGCTAATGATCGCCTAGACAGAGAATTGGGGAGGCAAAATATGGCGCTGCTGTTCTGAAAGAAGGAAAAATCTGGCGCTCGCTTGTTGGAGATAGCCGTCGTCCATCATCAGGAAGGAAGGTGGGCCGATAGATGAAAAGAGGTGGATGATCTCTGTACCAGACGACACTAACGATATGAATTGATCTGACAAGACAACATTCATCATCCGAACTTCATCACTATACTGGGAGGAGAACGTATGCAGAGATAAGTAGAGGAGGCTGATCCGAATGGAAGAAAAGGAGGCGCCAGAATTTGATTCTTAAGACAGAAGGGAAGATATGGGAGAAGCAATTGCGTAATATTGAAGGATCACCTAGCACACGAATTTCTGTGCCAGTTCAATCTTGCTGTTGTGAAAGCGAAGTAAACAATGGCAACGCTAGAATGAAGGAGAAGAAGATGTAATAACATATCTGTGAAGGGGAAATCCTTGCTCTTGACGTTGTCTGTGGACACAAATCAAAGCTTCAGTTCAGCTCCATCCCGCCAACGCCTGTCTATATGTAAATTTATGCAGCGATTTCAATGCAATTGTACTGAACTAATGTTTGGCGGATATAAGCATGACGATTAGCTGGTAACAATTCGGGAGCCAAGACAGCAGAAATTCCGAAAAGAGAATTTTCTCTAATGTTTGGTTTGCGTCTATCTCTAAAATGACTTATTATTTGCATTTCTGAGTGGACTAAATACTGTACAGTTATGAGTTATAGATTTTAGTAATGTAATAACGCAAAAGCCCGGGACCCGACGGACTCACTAACGAGTTTTTTAAATCCTTCAAGCTGGTGGTTGCCACCCCTCTTCGGTTGGTTTGGCAAGAAGCGCTAAAATTTGGTGCTCTTCCTTCCTGTATTAATAATGGAATTATCAAGCTGATTCACAAGAAGGGGGAAAAAAATAGAATTGAGAACTGGCGGCCAATTACGATGCTCCAAACAGGATACAAGATCGTCGCCAAAGTCATTGCCAACAGACTTGCGTGCCACCTGAGATCTTGGCTTAGTGAGGACCAAAAAGGTTTCATCAAAGGCAGGTCCATCCTGGAAACCATTGTGGATATTTGGGAAGGTATTCAATTTGCAAATGAGTCTAATCAAGATGTGGTCTTCCTCAAGATCGACTTTGACAAAGCCTACGATAGGCTAGAATGGGACTATCTTCTGCAGTCGCTCCAAGACCTCGGTTGTAGTCAAAAATTCACCAAGATGATCGCGACCCTTCTCGGCAACGCAACGACCCAAATTAACGTTAACGGCAAACTTTCGAAGGCGATCCATCTTAAAAGATCTATTAGACAAGGGTGCCCTCTTGCCCCCCTTCTCTTTGCCATTGCCACTGAGGGGCTGAGCAGACTTGTGGCTCATCATGTGGAGGCTGGCAATATCAAAGGCCTCCAGCTACCCCACGACCACAGTCAAATCATCATGAGACTTTTTGCCGACGATATGAACACGTTCGTTCACAATGATAATACCAGCCTGGAGACTTTCTGGAGGTGCCTTGATACCTTTTGTGTGGCCTCTGGATCCAAAATCAACCACAATAAGACCGCCTTTAGGGCCATTGTGGGACATCAACCTGGCCCTCTCATGGATCATGGCTGTCAAATCATTCCGCAGGGCCAAATCTTTCGGCTGCTAGGAATCCCCCTGGGGTTTGGCGTCTCTATGGAGCAGCGATGGAACTGGGTGCTGGCCAAACTTGAAAACAAGCTCAATTACTGGAGAGGCATGCAAACCAATCTCGCTGGACGGGCGATGGTTATCAACACGTTCCTCCTCTCGTCTACCATCTATTTCCTCTCTTGCTGGAGACCGAATGAGCAAGGCCTGTCCAAACTGAATAGCATCTGCAGAAACTTTCTGTGGACGGGCGATCATAACAGAAGGGGGGTGCCTAAAATCAAATGGGCCATCTGCACCAGCCCTAGAGAGAGCGGGGGGCTTGGCATCCTGGACATTGGATGTATGGCTAACAAACTGGCGGCCAAATGGATGATTAAAGCTTGGTGCAATAGGGAGGCCTCGTGGGCCAAGCTGATCTTCAGAAACAAAAATGAGTTGGCCCTCACGGGGTCCCCAAACTGGAAGAACCTTGACATCATGACCCTGCTATTCTCCCCGATTCCTGTCTTCCCGAAAGGCTCCAATCTCGTTTGCTCTCTTTGGAAGGGCTGGAACAAAGTCAAAAGCCTCACAAGAGTTAGTGAGGACTGGAAGTGGGCGGCCGGAATCAGACAAAACGACTCTATCTGGTTTCCGATACATGGCATCCGGAGTGTGGAGTCGTGGAAAACTCAAAATGCCAAGAAGTTATGGAACAAAGGATTCAAAAAATGGAAACACCTCTGGAAACATGACACCAACAATTGGATCAACTACGAGGATATCGACCCTCGCATAAACGTCTCCTACGAAGAATGGAACACCTTGCAAAGCAGATGCCTCGCTTGGGATCGTCACAAAACTCGCCTCCTCATGGGACACGATGCTCCGAACGCGCGTGGTCTCAAATGGCACAATGGAAATAGCCTACTCAAAATCCCGAACGTCAAAGAAACATTTGACCTCCAGATCAGCCTCAACAAGAAGTGGTGCCTGTCTTGGACGCGGCTTCGGTGGGACATGAAATTCATGAGTATCTGGCACCCACTTATAGAGATTAAGAAGTCTGTCCTCTTATGGCAAATTCTTCATCGAGGAATTTGGACTAACCATAAGGCAAGCAAAATTTGTGGGATCCCTCCGTGGTGCAAACGCTGTCACCGTGCAATCGAAGATGTCCCACACATCTTCCTTACTTGCCCCAACTCCTACAAAATCTGGCAGACGGTTGGACTGAAAATCAGAATTCAGAAACAGCTTAGTTGGAAACAGGTCCTTTTGGGAGAAGCGATTGGATGCTCTGCGGCTCTCTGGAACGCAATCAGAGGGGAAGTCCTGTGGAAAATTTGGCGGGAGCGGTGTGCTCTCAACTTCGGCGACTCCCCCAGGGAGTGGTCGATTGAAAAATCTCTTTTCCTCCTTGGCAAAAGGATTGCCAACAGCAAGAAATCCCCCCCCTTCAGGCACCATCAAGTCCTCCTTTTGATCAACAACAAGCTCAAACCCAAGTGGGCCCCGCATGAGGGCGACGAGAGGGTGATCAACCTTCTTTGTAATGCAACCTAGGAATCAGCCAAGCTTCCTCTGCTTTGTGGGATTTGGGGGGTCCCGTGGGCACTAGTCCCCTTCCTTTGTACCTTTGTTTCTTAATTTAATTCAAGTCCGGGAGAGTAGGCTATTGCCGAACTTCCTTTATAAAAAAAAAAAAAAATAACGCATGTCACATTTCTGTGATTATCTTTACAGAATTTGTTTTAACGTGATTACACGTGAGTTAATTATTTATAGAAGATTGTCGATTGCATTCATCTCCAATAACAGTGTCATGAAAATATGTTGATAATCTGAAATATGTATCTGAGCTCAAGTTTTGATTTTTATTACAATTGCTCACGAACTATAGTATGCTTCTGCGTTTAGTTTGCAAATCGGTTAAAACATTTTTGTAATAGAATGCTTTATATTGTGTTACCCCACATAAATTCATAATGAAATGTTTAATGAAGTTGATTGGTGTAAACTTTGCACTTTAACAACGATCAATATAACCTTTGTATGCATTGGCTTTATATTGATAATGATTGCAATTTTATTACACATAACATGACTAAAAACATTCTTTTCGACACAGACAATAATGTTTTGTTCATTACATGAAGCAATTGTTTCTGAATGGATTCTTTATAGTGATGACACAGAAAATGATTTTTGATACTTGTTGTTTGAAATTGTATTTGTGTTTATGATAACGACTACAATGATTTTTGATACTTGTTGTTTGAAATTGTATTTGTGTTTATGATAACGACTACAAGGAAAATGATATGTTTTATATGATGAAATTGACCTCAATATCTTGGTGCATGTTGAAATGTTTTCAATAAAAAAGATTATGAATGATAAGATGTTTTTCTTAAATGATAAGAATGAGCTTTGAACAAGTGAGGACTTATTTTCTCAAACCTTATGAGGTTATATTAAACTTTTTACAAGTGATCTAATCAAACTTCATGAGTTTTTCTTTTTGAGTTTCCCACTTTACCTGAGTGGCTACAAGCACCCGGCATGCGTCGTATTTTTGGCGGTCGCCCTGATCCACCGACCGTCGCTTTCGCGCCGACAACGCTCCATAATGAATGTATGGCTACCAAAAGACAACAATCAGCTATGCATAAAAACTCCCACGTGACATGAGGTATTGAAGCAGACTCTCCAACATGCAGCAAGCAAAAAAAACCCATGTCATGAAGGCTCCACACTCGAGCATGCGTACTGCGGCCTACTCTCACCCCACCACCTCCCTTTTACTTGTCTTTCAATATCTATTGCACGATGTTCAGTTGAGAAGGAATGGGTATTTCAAACTAATTAACTATGTCCTCGACATCAAATTTTTGTAACCATTAACATGCTTTGACCCATACAGAAGGCGTTTTCACAAGAAACCAAGAACAAGTAAAACTATCCTCTAGAGTTGGTGGATGCTAATTTGTGCAAAAAAATGCCTACACAGGCTTTGGGTGGATCTCCCTACTTCATGTTACTTATGGAAGACTATAGCAAGAAGATGTTGGTTTAGTTCCTTTGTGATAAGGCTCAAGCTTTTGGTAAGTTTAAAGAATGACCTCAACTTGTTCAAACTAAAACACAAACAGGGAAGAAGATGAAGAAATTTAGGACAAATGATGATGGTGAGTTCACATCACCAAAGTTTGAAGTTTTGTGCAAGACTAAAAGAATCAAGCATCAACTCACAATGGCACATAGCCCTCAATAGAATGGTTTTGTAGAACACTGAAATCAAACGATCATGGAGATGGAAAGGTCCATGTTCAAGGGAAAAGGTTTGCCTAATCAATTTTGGGCAAATACTTTCAACACTACTCTCTACATCTTGAATCAAAGCTACACCAAGGTGCTTGATGGAAAGACTCCACAAGAGGTCTACGCTGGTAAAAATCCTTATGTTTCCCATTTCAAAGTGTTTGGAAGTGAATGTTACGTACATGTTCAAGATAGGGAAACAAGCTTCAACCAAAAAGCATCAAATGTATCTTCCTAGGGTGCAAGGAAGATAAGAAGGCTTATAAGCTTTATGACCTTGAGGCTAAGAAGATCATGGTGAGCTGTAATGTGCTATTCAAGGAGGAGCAACCACATGAAGTGGAGGACAAAAAGAGAGATTCCATTTTATTATTAGGCGAAGGGGCAATCCACTATGAACCTGGTCCAATAGCTATTCCTTCTACAAGAAGGAAGCATTATCCTCAGATAATGATTATGAGAGTCAACAACGCATAGTCACCCAAGTGGAAAAGCCATTGTCAAGTTGGGTGAGGTAGCTCTATGATTCTACAAACCTTATCCCACAGTCATTAGAACAAGTTGTAGAGGAACCTAGGCGATCACAAAGGAGAGGATCAGAGAGTGGAATAGGCACTCCACGATCTGAATTGGAGGGTTTCCATGCAAATAGAATACAACAATATCATGAAGAATGGAACTTGGGAGTTAGTGAATTGACCCCCTAAGCATAAATTCATTGGCACCAAGTGGGTCTAGAAGCTAAAGTATAAGGCTATTTGTACTTAGGAAAAGTACAAAGTAAGAATTCTTGGAGAGGGCTACTCGCAAGTTGAAGGCATTGAATTTTTTGAGTCATTGGCCTCGACTGCAAGGATGATTACTATCCAAGTAGTAGTAGTTATGACTGCACATAAGCATTGGAAAGTCTATCGCATCGATGTCAAATCAGCATTCCTGAATGCAAACCACAAGGAGCAGGTATATGTGTCTCAACCACTAGGGTTTGAGGCTCCCCATTCAAAGAACAGGGTATGTGAGCTGAAGAAGGCATTATATGGGCTAAAACAAGCCCTTAGAGCATGGTATGAGCAGATAGATAAGTATCTTTTGGATATAGGTTTCAAACGATGTGCTTTGGATGCTAACTTCTATGTTCTAAAGAGAGGAGGGAAGACAATTGTGCTTGTACTCTATATCGATGACCTTGTGATTATAGGAAATGATGTTGCTCTTCTTCAACAAATGAAACATGCCCTAAGTTCATAATTTGAAACGATAGAATTGGGTTTAATGCATTATTGCTTAAGCTTTTTTGCAAGAACAAGGGAAGATTTTCATCTCTCAACAAAAGTATGCAAGACAAATATTGAAAGCATTTGACACGGAGGATTGAAAGGAAATTTCTACACCAATGGAGGTGAACACAAAATTATACATTGAAGATACTTCACCTCCAATGGATATTGGAAGATACAGGAAATTTGTTGGAAGCGTCATCTACTTCTACAATAGTAGACCAAATATATCTTATGTTATTGGAGTAGTAAGCACGTTCTCTAATAATCCTTGCCAAACTCATTGGAAGGCAACATGCATATACTCAAGCATGTGAAAGGAACCACTGATTATGGCACTCTTTGTAAAGAAGGATCATCTCTTATCGGATACTATCACTCAGATTGGGCATGCGATATTGTTACCAAAAAAACAGTTTTTGGATATTGCTTTTCTTTAAGATCAAGGATTCTATCTTGGATGAGTAAGACGCAATCGACTACAAAATTATCTTCTACCGAAGCTTAGTACAAAGTTGCATGTGTTGCAATATGTGAATAAGTATGGTTGAGGAGGATAGTATGGCACATCGGAATACAAGGACATGAAGTTGCAGAGTTGAAGTATGATAATCAAAGATGCATGGCTAATGCCTAGAATCCTCTTTTTCGTGCACTTACCAACCACATAGAAATTGAGTGTCACTATGTGCCTGAGTTGATTGAGGATGGGGTCGAACAGAAGAAAATGGAGTAGACATCTTGACCAAGGCTCCTAGGAGAGAGCAACTTCTTTGACACTTTCCAAAGCTTAAGATTGGACCAAGGAGGTAATTCACAGTAGGGTGGATATTGAAGGGGGCAGGGGTGTTAGATATGCTCAATAATCCACCCTCATGGTTTGTGGTGTTAGGTTCTCTTACACTCTTGGATTGGTTTATCGTGTTAGGTTCTACTGCAATCTCGGTTTGGTGAGGTTGGGGGTTTTTACACCCTTGGATTTGTACGACAGTGTTAGGTTCTGTTAAAATCTGGATTTGGTGAGATATTAAACTTGATCATCTAGTTTCAAACAAATTTAACACCAAGGTGAATCCTTAGTAAGAAGACCCCATTTTTCAACAAATTAGACAATGTTGTTTTGTCTAAATAACCAGTACTAAGTAACACTAGGCCTGAAACAATTCTGTATGCATTTGATATCCAAGTAAAGATTCTGCAAAGGTGGCTGGCGACCTAGCCAATACTCATAGCCACGTCAACAGCATGGCTAAAAAAGATATGCAACTCATACTTTTCTCTTTTATAAATCCTAGACACACAAATCTGGTAGGAGGAAGTCATAGGATAGTTTTGTAGTAGCCTATTCATTAGAGAAACCAAGGCATAAAGCAACATCTAAAGACTAATGCACTCAGTTTCTTTGACATCATTGCAAGATCCGATCGGATCCACACATTCCAAGCAAGCACCACACAAATATTTAGCATGATTGTCAGACTGTTTACCATTGTTGTATGCAAAGTGAAAGGGAGATTGGTTCACAACCCTTTGATTAAATAGATAAATAAACAAGAATAATTTACTATTATTATATCCAAACTAAAAGGGATATTGGTTCACAACCTTCTATTAGATAGATAAATATTTTATAAGAATTATTCATAATGTGTATGTATTGCTTACTTTAGTTTCCAACTTATATTCTATACTTTTGTTTCTGTTTATCAAAAACTAGTTCCTCTAAAAGGGTTGGGAGTATACTAGCGTAAGCTTAAATGCTACCTCCACTCAAATCACATACATGTTTTCGTGTTTGCGAAATGCTCTTGTTAATTAGTCATGAGATTCCCTGATGAGATGTTTTGTGGCACGTTTCAAGCCTACAAAGTGATCTATAATCCCATTTTGTCTTAAAATGACAGTATTCGTAAGAGAAGGATTGTTACAAATGAGCATAGTAAATGTAATGAAACTCGGGAGGAAGAAGTCATTGATTACAACGAGAACTATACTTTGAAATGAGTGGCAAAAGAAAAAGACATGAAGATTATTATCGGTAACAAATGGTTGTAAAAGATAAAGAGGCCATTTCATAGGATAATCTCTGAGTAGAAAGAACACTTTGAACATCGTTAGATTCTAGATTATAAATTCATGCTTAAGAAGCCCTCTACGGACTCATGTAAGCCCCAAGGTCCTGGCACTAAAGAACTATAGATTACTTTGATTACTTACTATAATGGGTAAAATGAGGTAAACATAGATCCATCAATTCTTTGTGGAGAAGGAAAGTAAAATAAGTGTTTTCCATTTGGCTCTATGTTGATGATTTAATTATGATAGGACATGTTTAATCAAATTTCAAAGGACACAAAGAAGAGTCCACGAGTGTTCATCAACATCTTTGGCATAGGGATGTTGAAATACTTCCTTATGATTGAGGGTTTTACAAGGAACAAGGTACTTGCTTGATGTAGATGAAATACATTCTTAATCTATCGATTATTTTCAATGGAAATCTATTGCTAATCTATAAGATGTTAATATCAAGTTACGAGATCGTGAAGGTGAAGACGTGCAAGATGTGAACTTGTAAAGGTCAATGGTTAGATCTCATATGTATGTTACACTCTTAAAGCTTGGTATAGAAAATTCTATTGGTCTATCATCTCAATGTGTGTAAACACATAGAGTCCTCAACTTGTTACATCTAAACGAGTACTTAAATATCACAAAGGATTAAGGAGTAAAGGGCTCTTTTATCCATTTGGAGATGGATTACATGTACGGAATCTTCCTCATGTGGATTAGGCAAATTCTAGAGATGATGAGGAGAAATAGTCGTTATGTCATCATGATATGAAACAAAGTGGATCGTAAAATGTTTTCTTGCTCTTCCTGTGGACTAAAACAAGTACCAATTTCTATGACAACCTAAGCAAGATATGGTTGGAAGAGGAACCTGTATTGCATGGAAGGTGCAACCATATAAAGATGCATCACCCCTTCACCAAAGAGAACTTCATATCAAAGTATGTAAATTTGGAGAATGTCTGCACAAAATAGCAATATCGAGATATGTTTAAAAAACCATTGAATCGAGTAAAACTTTAAATCGGGCATGGGAATGAAGTATGTAAGTTTAGACTTGAGGGAGAGTGTTCAAAATCAAGTTCCAAGATAAATACAGGAATTAGTTTCTAATTTTACAAGTAGCACAATTAATGAAGATGATATAAACTATGATAATTAGGCATGAAAGTCTACCAAAACCAATAAAATTCAAATTCAAACTCATTAGCCACCAAACCATGCAACTACACTCATTGACCTTTAGTTGCCTAGATTATAGGAAACAGTTTCTTTGTGTTTAAATACCGTCTGAGATCTTTTTGTCCATATCCATGAGTGATTGAGATTTCAATTCACTTAGCTTTAGCTTTCTTAATTCACTTAGCTTTAGATTTCTTAAATCTAACAAGTAGGGCCTTTCTTAGCTTCATTTCTCTCAACTTTGGGTCTTTCTTTCTAGGAATTAGCTAGAAAATCATCGGTATGATTGTATATATCTACAATGCCACTATTTCACTTCCATTTTTACTCAGTTTATAATATAGAAAATAATAAGCATTTGACTCTGCATATATTGTCATAAAGTGCATTGAATTTTCCAAGCTATTTCCTTTAATGAGTTGTGAGAAACATTCTACTTTGTGAACCTATAACTCTGCACATAAAGAAAAAGAGAGTTGTACACAAAAATCTTACATTGTTGACCATAATTCTTGATGTTAGAACATTGAATTTCTTTCATTTAGAGATATTTATGCTAGAACATAGGATTCCAATGAAGTATACAAAATCGAAGTTACATCTGAAGTTCATTAGAGAAAAAAGACTAAAAATAGAGAGCATATATCTCTCTTTAGGGGATTAGGGAGAGAAATAATCTTTGAAAGTTTAATTAGGGTTTTGGCATCATCCCTCATCAATAGCTTTGTGCAAAATACCTCTAGAAAAATACAAGTTTATAAATGTATAGCTATTCTTACTTATTTTGAGGTTAAAATTCCATTAATCCATGAGCTTTCATAAGCTTACCTTATGGAACTTATGATTATGTTTCATTTTCTACCAAAGATTCAACTTCATCTTGCAGTCCAGATGCGTGGTTGATTCATCAGTAATTGTTTTAGCTTCTTATCGTTATGTAGCTTTACTCATATGTGCTGCATACCTAGTAAAGGGAATTCATATCTGAGCAATTCTAGAGCGTAGCTTGTCCTTGTTGACCTATCTATCTATCCCTTTGGTGGGAGCGGCTCCTCTTTTTGCTGTGTTTCTTTTTTTCTGTATTTTTACTTTCATATTTTTCCATCTTCTATTCATCTTCGTCTACGTCCAACAAAAATGGTGAATGAACACTTTTCCATTTTTCTCTATGAGAACCTTACACGGATTTTCTTTTTATGGTGATGTCGATCTTGGATCTTGATTTGAATCCGTTGGTCCACTTCTTTTTATGCATGATTTAGAGTACTTCTTTCAATATTATTTGTTCATATTGCACATTCTGTACTTGCGTATGTACTTTTCACTGTAACAAGATAACATGTGATCAAATTCTGAATCACAACAAAATTTTGTGTCTTGATCCTAGATTTGACAGCATATGTTCATTTTACGCTTTTCCATACCTCAAGAAAACACATCATTTCACTTGTCATATAGCTTGTAGCAAGACCCACCTGATGCATGGAGGTAACAGATACAACTAGATACATTTATTTTACAACAAACCTTAGTAAAAAAAATCCCAAAGAGTAATATTATGAATATCTAAAGTGGGTGGCATTGTCATTTGGATTTTCTTGAAAGGGTTGTACACCCATGACCACATAAGATTCAACAGAAATCTTTCATATGTGTGGGTCATTATCACAAAAACACTTTAGAAATCATAGCAATGATTGAAAATACGTTGCAACACTAAAAGTATATGAATATAATTACTGTTTGTATATTTGTACACATCATCTTCAGATATTCTAGAATATATCCCTCATCAAGGAACTTTAAGTGTTTTTGCTTTAGTGAAGCAAGTGATGAATACTTGAACTTACATCAATTATTGATGAAACAATCGAAGTATCTCAATCACTGTTTTGAAGCGTAATCAATTCAGTCATTGTCAGATTCTTCAAGTAATAAAATGTTTTAAATAAAGGAAAAATACAAAACAGTAGGCTTTATTTAATTCAAGTCCGGGAGAGTAGGCTAAGGCCGAACTTCCTTTATTTAAAAAAAAAAGTTAATAAAAAGATTCAATTTTAGGTCCATTTGATCCGAGTTCCATTCATTCATTCAAAAATTTCCACGAAAGGAATTCAGAATCACCTTTGAAAAGGAATATGCAACAAAGACACTTCACGAAATTATTATAGGTTGGCATATCCGGTCTAGCAGGATCTATGGCTCTTCCTTGCATGTACATTTTTATAATATTTTCGATGTACACACGAGATATTGAGGATCTGATACGCATCACAATGAACTCTCTCTCTCTCTCTCTCTCCATCTAGCAACCAGCACTGTATTTTGTTCTTTAAAAAGGAGATCTTTCCATCGACTGTTGAAAACTTGATATGCAACGTGTGGTTTCTCATGAAACGTAGAAAAAAACTCCCTTTACAAAAACTTTTGGTTTCATTGTGCATATTTTTCATAGTTTTCAGACAACAAACGAGAATTTAGTATTATAAAATCTGGAGTTTGACGAAAACCTTGATTATATCACAATAATTTGACGATGGTCGAGTAATTTTACTCAGACCATGGCATGTAGAGTGCAGATGAACCAGAAATATCTCTTTGGGAATAATGAAGGTGGTGCACTTAGGACCGAAGTTCGAAAAGAAGAAAGTGAAGCCATAGAGAACAAGGCCGAATATGACACCTATGATCATTACAAAACCTCATTTCTTGATGGTAGACCTTCCCAGCTAGTCTATTGTTGCCACTATAAAGGAGCATCCAAAGACCATAGAGCAGAGGGCAATGTGGGCATGTATCTAGACTTATTTTGAACATTTTCTCTCGTGCCCTCATCATTCTGGCTTGAGAAAATCAGCCCAGATTCGCACGACATGCAGCTGGAGAGAAGAATATTGATCTTTGGGTCCATGGTGCTTTGTATCCCTTGGATCTAATGGCTAATGTTCATCCTAGATTCCATACTATCTCCACATTTCTACAATTCCTTGGTTGCGGCGAAGATGGACTGTTAGGCTATTGCAAGCGATTGTCTAACCATTTTACATCTATAGAAAATTATTGGATGCAACAATGTCATCACAACCATTTCAAGATACACAGTTTAGAGAGTGCTATACACACTTTAGAAAGTGCTATCAAATCTTTGGATGAGCACAATAATAGACTCCAACAAGATGTGGAAGAAAATGAGAGCACAATTACAAAGTTAAAAGCCAATCTTACACAACTAAAAGAGAATCCACTTGGGATGAGATATAGGAAACGACCATTATCATCCTTTCAAGCTCTTTCAACTGGCGGTGGAGCACGGAAGCGACGTGTTTACGCATTTAGGTATGTATTTCCTTTGTTTATTTATGTTAAAAGACTTTTAGATTGAGATTCTTATTGTGCAGGTCATTTGTTGAAGATGCGAGTGCTTCCTCAACAATGGAGGATCAATTGAAGTTTCTGAATTCTTGTCTTAGCAACAAACATGTGCTTATGATTTTGTATTCACCAATAGGAAATCATATCAAAACCCAAGTGATTAAAGATTTTGCAGGCACCTTAGAAGATATTATTAGTCCTAGTGAGGTACAGATGGTATGTGATGAAGCAGGTGTTAGTACTAGAGCGTACAGTGCATTGTACAATCTTTTGAAGCAGGCTCTACAAAACAAAGGTATTTTCCAGAGCATTTTTCCATGCCCTTACAAGGTATCTCTAAAGAAGAAGATGACCAATGAGGATGTAGCCAATACTCTTGGCAATTACCTACATATACAAGATGTTATGCCTGCATCCATTTATCATTCATCTACATCAAAGAAAGAGTTGAAAAACACATCTAGAAAGGGATTCATCTACACAAAGTATAACAACATATTTGTCAATTTGGAGAGGCTTCAAAAGGAAATGGTTAAATTGTACAAATCCACACTTCAAGGTATATCCATTGTTTTGATAATGACATTCATAGTATTTTTAATAATATAATGTTTGTTATTTGATGTAGATTGTGGTTCCAAACTCAAGTTTGTATTGAAGCTAGACGAATGTCAAATCATAAAGGGACGACGTATGGAGAGACTTAGTGTGACACTCATGAACGAAGCTATGGCCCATGCTATTATTGATGATAGTGAAAAATCTACCCATCACTTTACATATAGTGTCCAATCCGAGAAAGATATATGGTGATTAGGTGCTATTGAAGTACCTAAAGAATCCAATGATGTTCTTACATGGATTTTCAGTAGGACCCCATGGATCACAGAGGTGATAACTTCTCAAAATCATGGTGCCAAAATCACTGTAGAAAGCCTTGGTGATTTTGAAGTAGAGTGGCACTTAGGTGGAGACTTAAAGACTATCAAATGCATGTTAGGGTGCAAACAAGGTGCGTCTACTCTCTATCCTTGTCCATATTGCACACGAGGTTATAAATGAACAAAGAGAAAACAAAACAACATAGATGATTTAGTTGATGACACAGATGCAACTCCATCTGCTGAATGGGATATACCTTTAATGAGGTGTCCCATGTTAGGTACACCTAATCGTGACATGTCAGATAAGGATTGGAATCCCATTATTCCATTCCCTTTAGTCAATGTCCACTTTTGCACCTTGCATGCCTTCATGAGAATTTTTGATAGACTATTAAAGCTCCATATAAAATACGCATTTGCCATGAAGCCAGTTGATAAATCTATTCAAGCTATAAAGAAATTGGAGGAACTTCTTAATTCAATTGGTTGTCATGGCGGAAATGTAACCCTAGTTGTTAAGAAAGTTGGAGAATCTCAAGATAGCTTGCAACAAGTGTCAATGACAGGGAATAAAGCAAGACATTTTTTTAGAAGAGGTACTAGCACTCAAAATAATGAATGTTATGAGCTGTGGAAAGACCTATGCATGATCACAACAGACAATGACTCTCAAGTTGATCTTTGTAATAAGAGAAAGAAAGTTTGGTCGAGCTTTGATAAGTTGGTAGGCTTAATGGGTCTGACTAGGTCTAGTGCTATTCAACGTCAAATGTTTCAAGAAACATTAGTGGAGTTCACCAACTGTTTCATTCAATCTTGGGGAGAGAGCAATATAACACACTACATTGTAAGTGTAATCTTCTTCTACAAGTGTTCATTGCACTTACCTTTTTCCAATGTACTTAACAATTTTTAGCATATTTTGTTTGCACATGGAGCTTTTTTCATGCATCGATATGGGTCATTAGAGATTTTGAGTACCCAAGGAATGGAAAAGTCACACTACAAAGCGAGGGGTGTCTACTTCAAAAACACCCGACATGGTGGTGGCCCAATGCAATCAAACTACATGGAGGAGATGTTTAATTGGTTTTACCGCACTACATTCTCGAGAAAGCTTTTTGTGGAACGACTTAGGGATTCAAAATTGGCAAAACTTGCAAGAACGATGCAACACAACATTGCCAGTGAGAAATGGAAGTCATCGTTAGGTCCTCGTCATCATGCACAGTGGCGTGCAAGGAGAAAACGAGAAGGCTCAGCTTGGAAGTAAAGTGAATTCGTTATTTCCCATTATGTGGTAATACCTATGATTATTGTAATCTTTGTTTCAATGTGTTATTATTTAATATATAATATTCTGTATGTTTTTAAACAGGTTTTGTCCATTCTAGTGTGAACAAACAGTTTTTTTAAAAACTCTATAAATAGAGAGAACTCACTTCATTTCACACTTTTTGCAACTCAAGAGAATGGCACGCACCAAGCAAACTGCAATGAAAGATCACGTCTTCTTACCTAGCCCTCATCTAGGGACACAACGCCCACCATGGTTGCAGCCCCCCCATAGACTTAGAAGTGGTTCCCAGAGCACATCTGTGCTTGTATCACATGATGGCACACCACCTAGGAGCAATTCAATGCGAGAAAATGAAGTGTCCAATAGACAGGAGTATTTCACTCCAGGACGATCAGAGTCCATTTCACATGATGAGCCACCAACAAGGATACCCATCAAGTCAAGACCCAAACAGAAGTTGATCAGAAGGAGTGTACCAGAGAGCGAAGAAGAGTCATCCCCGAACGAGGAAAGCAGCAATCAACCACCATGGAATGATATGCAAATTCCAACGAGACATAGGGTGACACTTGGAGGTAAGACACTTCCACAAGGACAAGGGCAAATACCAACAGAGGAGGAAAGAGAGCAAAGTCAACAACCACATCAACAATAAAATGTTCAAGATGAAGCTGGGCCCTTACATCGTGTACATCGGAGAAAAAAAAGTATCAACCACGACGTCGACCTCAACGCTAGCCAAACATACCCCCCAACACAAGAGCTCCACAAAGACGAAGGAAGCACTGCAGGGCTTTTGCAGAGATATGACACTACCAAAAGTCCGTTGAACTACTCATACCAGGAAGAGCTTTTGCAAGGGTAGTGAAAGAGGAACTACAAAGCTACCAAGCAGGTCTACGAATACAAGGGATAGCACTTGAAGCACTTCAAGAGGCATCTGAGGCCTACCTCATCTCCATGCTTGAGGACTCTAACCTAAGTGCTATCCATGCCAAGAGAGTAACCATACAACCGCGTGACATTCAGCTAGCAAGAAGAATTAGAGGAAATAACCCATGATGTGTATATTATACCCTATGATAGGCCTACTTTGCGATGTAATACAATGGATAATAGAAAATTTTGTTTTAACCTATATTCTTTGTCTCTTTTTTTTCTCTCATTCTCTCTCTCTTTCAGTCAGTTATATATGGATTCAGTTAAACATGCATGCACTTGCCTATTGTTTTGTGACTGTTGTTTTATGACTATTGTTTTGTGACTAGATATGTTCCTTTTCTACCTATTGATGTTCCACATGTCCTTTTCATACCAAAAAACCCCCAGCCACAGAAACGTGAGATTCAGCCCTGCAAAAGTTTTGCAGGGCTGAATCCCGCGTTTCTGTGGGTTGGGTTTTTTTTGCATTATTTGATCTTGTATAAGCATAAAAGGTATGGTAGAGATGTAATGGTCTAGTAATTAAGAGGTTATACACTACAGGTAATCATTGTATGCATAAAAGGTATGGATGAGATCTTTGATCTAGTTAAAGTTGGTAACCTTTGGTCTTGATTCTACCAAAACCAAGTGAAAATCTAGAATTAGATGCTTTCCTATGTTTTGTAGCACATAAAAACACCAGATAAGGCCAAAAAAGCCCCAGCCAGAGAAACGTGGGAAACAGCCCTGCAAATATTTTGCAGGGCTGTTTCCCATGTTTCTGTGGCTGGGGCTTTTTTGGCCTTTTTTATGCATATAATAATACAAAGGACCAAAGGACAATACAAAGACTTCAAATTAGATACAATTTGTGGAGAGAAGATAAGTTCAATTTTTAGCACATTCATATACAGGACTACACAAATGATGAAAAATAAAGTTTGTATTATTAAGACATTACATCATTTCTCAACTGCCTTCAATTTCTCTACAACTTTCTTTCTCCTTTGAAGAGATTGAGGCAGCTGGTAAGTCAATACAGATCTTGATATTACATGGGGGTCTTGCATTCCAAGATCCATGGCGATACCTATTTGCCCTAATACTTTTCCTCTAAAATTAAGTCCTAATGTAGTTACAACTAAGGATTTCCTAACCAAAATGACACAATTAGTGACGGGTAATTGTACATCAACACAAAATCTTGCTAAGGGCCTTCAAGCACCAAGTCATGAAGTGCCCATCCGGACTGTAGTCTTTGTGTATGATAACAAAATCATCCTTTGGCAACTTTCCGATGTAGTTTGCCAAGGATGCACCACTCCCGCGAGAAGCTCGATCCCCACCACATCTTGTTGTGAACTTGTCGAGCTCAATTGCTTTCTGTTAAGAAAAAATGAGAATTCAAGCTCTTACAATGTTAACTTAAATTATCCATTTATTTAATTCAATTACCACTTACATCATGAAGCTTGTCTTCTTCCTCCCCTCTTCTAGGGGCATCAAGATCAATGCTAGAGTGGGCCATGCCACTCTGCTCTTCTACAGGGGATGTAGGAATTTTTTGCTTCATTATCCTCTCCCGTGCTGCACTGAACTCCTCCTCCGTAGTAGAATTGTTGTCATCATTTAAAATATCAGCACACACCATTGCTATGGTGTCTGCCACAAAATCTCCAAGTGGGATTGACTTCTTTTCAAGTATGTCAAATGTGTTGTCAAGTGCAACATCTGACATTGTGGAGAAAATACTCAAACATTCATCTAGACGTAGACCGAATGCCTTCTCAATGTCATGAAGCAAAATAAATTCCTCTCCATCCACAACGATGCTAGAGAGATATTCAAGTTCCACCTCTGGTAATGTGGGCTCAAAGGGGTTGAGATTTGAAGGGGGGGCCTCCTCCATGCTTGATTGCACCCGTAGTTTATCCTCAACACCACCAAGAAATTCTTGGTGGATTGTAATGCGTTCTTTGGCAAAATTTATGGCCTCTGTTTGAGGCTCATTCTTCTCCTCAACAAAACCCCCAGTGACAAGGTTGGGGAGCTCAATAGGTGTATGTTCGGGATCCTCATTAATGATAAAATATGTTGTTGCAATGTAGGATAGGTACTTTGTACCCATCCTCTTCTTTTTGTTAAGTTTTTTGACTAATGGCACAGAGTCATCTAGTAAGTGCCCTGCAGTTTCAACAATTGCCATGAAGCACTTAAGGCGCTTCATGAAGGCTTCATCGCCTCTGTGTATGTAGAGTAGAAGGTCACATGGGACCCATTTACCCTCATAAGGCGGTATTTCTATAGAGAAATGCAAGATGTAGTACTCAAGGAACTCTATGATTTCCTTGAGCACATTAGAGTTGAGTTGAATTGTTTTGTCTAGATCAGGGACTCTAGACAGTAGGTCATACAAGTGGTTTTGACCTTTGAACTCAGTTGATTCCAAGAACTCATTGAAGAGTTCACGTGGACGTTTGGGTTGCAGGGTACTGGAGGATGCGGCAGCCATTGCGCGTGATGCTAGCTTTTGTGCGTGCTCTGCAAGTGAGAAATGAGAGAATAAGTGTTGCTTTTATAGTAGTTTCAAAAGTGATTGTAGCTCTTCTTGGTTGCAAAAGTGAGAAATGAGAGAATAAGTGTTGTTTTAAAGTGAGTGGGACCCATTTTAAAACTAAAACTGATACCTTCAAATCAAACAATCATGCACAAAACTCTCAGAAAAAGACTTTTGCTCATAAAAAAGATTGAACAGAATCATTAACTAGAATAAGATACACAACAACACAATAGAAAAAATAAATTCTCAGAACTTTAAAATTATAATAAATTGTCATTGGAAAAACCAAAGATTTGGCAAATTGTACATCATATTGAGATCAAAAAATTTTACATGCTACATGTCTTGAATGTTAAATACATTGTTGCAGATGAAGGAGTATAAATGGAACATAGGTTGTGTGTAAACTGTAGCACTCAAATAGTTCTTGAGCTATGACAATGAAAGTTGAGTTCCATCCACACTCCATTCAAGAAGGACTTTAATTTTATCCTCCAACCTCTTACCAATCTGCAGACAAATAGAAAACTTTAAATGAACAAATGTGAATGTAAGAATTTGTATAAACAAAAGAAAAAAATACCATATGCTACTAACCTTATGCCCTTGTATTATGAACTTTGATTGATCCAGATCCTCAAATCCCATGATTACTAGATGTTCTCTCACGTTGGCAAGAGTCCAATGATGATTTACTGAAATAACTTCCATTTCATTATTGGGTAGATTTATCTTAATCTCAAATGAAATTAAAAAACCCTCAGAACTTTGTAATGGTATCCATTCACCAAGTTTACACATCCAACGATCATAATAGAATCTAATGTACAATGAAGTACGATGTTTCAAGTATCAAAATCCTATGCCTATTGCACCAATTTTACAAATGTATCAATCCCCTTTGGTGCATCCTTCTACAAGTCCCCAATTTTCACCTAGCAAACCCTCTACCTACTCATATGTGATATCTTTTAACATGAACATTGTTGTACTCTCTAGAATTGTGAATATCTGAAATAAATGTACAAAACAATGAACAGGAACACACCAATGTAATCCTATAGACCTTGAAACTCTTGTAAATTTCAAAGAGTTGTGTATGTCCATCACCATCTTATGCTTCAAAGATGTTAATGTCCATACATCAGGTTGCGGCCACTCGAGCTTTAAGAGAGAATCTACCTTAATCATCTCTAACCTGCCAAAATCATTTGATGAAGAGGGTACAATATATGTATGTGTGTAAAAGAAAACTCTGTCACGTAATGGCTGAGCAGGACGGGCTTGTGGAAAGACTATCGACCCAACATCTGCATGCAATGCTTGGAAACTACCTGTAAGACTATGAAGTGGTTGTTCTTCCACCAAGGTAGAAGGAAATATGTCTACAACAAAAAACTACACAACTTAGCTAGGTATATTATGAAATTTGGACAAAAGTCAATGAGTAATACTTACAGTTGATAGGATATCTCATTTTGTTTGAGTTTTCCAATTTCATGGTTGACATTGTGAACACATGTTGTACAATGGCAACAGTTTCACTATTTTTGAGCTTTTTGAAGCCTAATAACTTCCCAAGTTTCCACGATCTCTCACACGGTGAAGACCAACACCAGAGGGTTGCATGTACACCCATGCACCTTTGCAAAACTCCTCTCCTAACCAAAATCCTTCTGTAGCATTGATATTGTGACATTTTATCACGATAACCTCATCTTTTGGACGTCTATGAGATTTAGGTTTCTCCATTGGAGTTCAGGCTATGGAACTGATAGTAGGAATTCAAAGAAGATGATGCACAGAGAAAGAAATGGAGATGCAGGAGCTGCAATGGTGTGCTAGGGAGAGAAAGTAGTGGAAAGAGATGACTTTTTGGGACCTGGGTATGAAAATGTGAGGTTTTGGAGGGAGAAAGTTGCATTTTGAGTTATTTTTGAAAAAGTCACTTTTTTCACTTCAGTTCATGCACGGATTTTGATTTAGAACCCAAAAATAGCACTTTTGATCCTAAAAAGTGGTTGGGGGACCATTAAATGGTGTTATGATGAGTTTTATAACTTTTCGAAAACTTTGAATTCTTGGGCCCAGGTAAGTTACGAGATTCCCTTCTCTCTCTAGAGGAAAAACCTGAACATAGGGGAATCCTGTCCCCTCATCCCCCTTCAGCCTAGTGATTTATAGGCAATAGACTGTGTCCACCACCCTCCTCTCATTGGTCCAACACTAATCACTCCTTAATCCAAAAGGCCCATGCAGGGTTCATTTTTTTCCCTATTGTTCTGCTTCTGTTGATGACAATGCAACTGTTGTATGCTTCTTGGAGAACCAGGTGCTACTTGCCATTTAAGTGGCTGTAAAACTAGAGTATTAAATTATGCAACATTAGACACAATGATTGATATCAGATTTGAAGCTTACCTCATCCATTTCTTCTACTTCAATGATGGACTCTTAACGGACGACACCTCTCCTCTATCAACAATACTGGCTCTTACATTAGAACCATAAAAAATACTCCTAGCCATGCAAGCACCTAAATGTTGCGTGCATGGATGCTAGACCCCATACCTGCTCATACTCGTTCCGAGAGATTGCGTTTCACCTTCGTCATCTGATGGAACAACTTCATTGATGGTAGCTTTCTCTTGCGACTAACAAAGTTGTGTGGACCTTTCGTGCTCCACTAGTGCAGACTCCATAGACTCGCCACCTTGTGGAGTACATGAGGAATACTGACATTCACTATTGATGTTCCATGCATGATACCCAACAGGCCACCACGTGAGTAGTGATTCTACATCTAGCTAATTGATATTTTATGAACTTATTTTTTCGCTATTTAAGAATCTTTTGAAATAGATAAAAAGTGAAAGGCTTAAAAGCGATAAATACTCCTAAAAAGTGTTCACATTAACATGCTTTTACCCCTTTTTCTTTCCCATCACGCAAGCTTCACATGATTCCTTAACTTCTGTAATCGACAGTAGATGTGCAACCATACCCTTGTGATGCATCTCCTTTAGTACAGGGTATCAGATGTGGCTGGATCTCTCATGCCATAGCTTACTTGTGCCCACACTTGTAGTGGCTATAAGATCACACAAATCATAGAGGTTGTTCCGCCTTATGCTAGTTCTAGCAATGTTTTTATATTGTTCATAATCCTAGCTCTTGTTTTGTTGAAAGATACTTGATGACCTTGATTATTTATGGAATATACTGAAAGTAGATTACGTTTGATTTGTGGAACATACAACATATTTGAAAGCTTTCTAAGATCCCAATAACTGTTAACGGAACAAAACATACCTCTCCCCTATATAGGACATTTTGCATTGTTGTCTATCTTTACTATTATGGGTATGAGTCATCTGCTCCTAAATCTTCAAGTGAGGAGCATGACTCCTCTATCGTAACAAATAACTCAAGCTTTGTTTATATTGTGCGGGGATACTCCTTGCCCTTTCCACCTTTTCAGGAGCCATTCTTCTCTTCTAACTTCTTGATGTGATAGTCTTGGATTCTTTGTCCTTTCTTCATGTACTAGAAATAATCTCCCTTGGATTTCATTTTGTCGTTCTTGTTTTTTTCTCCATCTTTTGAAGAGTACACTTTGCCTCCTTTGGCATTTTTTGTGAATACCGCCTCTCCTTTGCTCACACCACTCCTTCAGTTGAGCCGCAACTCCTCCTCCATGAGTAAGGCACTGAATTATTCAAAGGTTTTTAGTTGAGGTTTGATTAGAGTATTAAGAGGTCGTACCAAACCATCAAACTTAGGTGGACATATTCTAAGACAACACCAAGCTAGCTCCTTACTCAACTTTTGTACACATGCTCCCACCATTTGATCTCATAGATTCTTTATGCGAGTGATGAACACCTCTGTAGTCTTGCCATCAACAAACCTTTGTGCTACTATTTAATTCTCAAAGTTCGAAATCGTTGTATGATTACAAGTTTCATATTGATTTCTAAATATGTTACATGCTTCACATGCCTTGGTAGTATGTTGAATGAGATTCAAAACACTATCAGTAGTACATGTAACTAGAGGACAAAGTGAAGTTCCATTTTGTACGTTTCTAGGCATGTAGAAGATCAACATCATGAGGAATCATTTGAGCAAGATAATTTGGATGAGGCATTTCTTGGGGATCATGATGACTACCAAGAATACTCTCCAAAACCTCATATGAATCAAGGATAGAACTAATTTTAAACTTTCGGAGGGTGTAGTTCGTAACATCCAGTTAACCTTCCATGAAGGCTAGTGGTCATTTCCACAACATTGAGATGATTGACATCATTCCTTCTCTTCTTTGTGTTCCACCTACTCTTGTTTACAAACCACCTTGATTGCCAGTTGTAGATGACAATGTACCTGTTGGAATCAATGTCAATTTGGTCCAACAATACTCTTTGAGTCATTTGAAGTCCCACGCAAATGCAACAATTATATAATTTATATTATTTATATAATCCTTATAACAAAAAGGCTCACGGGTGGAATGGCTGGACTAAACGCCTCCCAAAGTGTGGAACGAACGAACTGAAGAAGAGGTAACCACTTCGACATCCAGAGTCACACGTAGGTCTTGACCTACAATTCCTCCTACTGAAGATCAGGCAAGGTGGGATGCTAGAGATGCTTTAACACTTTCATTCATAGCAATGAGTGCTAAAAAGTATATTCTATCGTAGATCAGATCTTGCATAAATTCTAGACAAGCTTGGTTGAAGCTTGAGAATCTTTTTGAGAGTAGAAATCCGGTTAGGAAAGCTCACTTGAGGAGACAGCTAGCAAATACAAGGACGAAGGCTAGTGAGTTAGTTCAAACCCACATTACGAGACTCCTTGACTTGAGATATCAACTTCTAATTGTAGGATTTGAGATATATGATGAAGAAATGGTAAATACGGTGATTAATTCACTTCCTATTTCATATCAATCTTTTATAACCACTCTTACCCTTACCACAAGAGATGGAGAGGTTACATTTGAAGAGCTAGAGTTCTTGTTACTTCAAGATCAAGATCAGTTGAATGGAATGGAAGAGAATGAAGAAGCACTTTCATCTTCATCAAAGGGTAAAAGGAAGAAGAAGGATAAGAAGGAAAAACAATCCCAGATGGAAATTAAGTCCCTTTCACCTTCTACTTCAGATTCTGTTTCTACCACATCCAAAGAGAAATCTTCTAAGAAGAAGGAAGTAATAGGTTATTACTGCAAGAAACTTGGACATTTAAAAGCAACATGTTATAAAAGGATTGCACCAGAAAAGAAAAAGGCATCATGTAATGTTGTAGAAGATGATAAAAAAGGGAAATCTCAAGGTGATTCTTATGCCTGTATGAGGATTGAGGAAGTAGCTTTTGATTAGGAAGCTTTACAAATTCCTTTAGCAAGTCCTTGGATATCTGATTCAGGTGCTACAAAGCACATGACAGGTTGTAGGGATGTGTTTTCTTCCCTTTCTTATTCTTCAGGTAGAAGAGTTATTATTGTAGATGGCAATTATTTGGATGTTGTAGGAATAGGTACAGTAACCCTAAAGTCAAGAGAAGGTGGTAATTTTCAGATTTCAGATGTTCTTTATGTACCTGAAATGAGAAGAATCTGCTATCTATATCTGAAGAAAACATCTCAAAAGAAGACAAGTGTATTTTGCAAGGTGAGCATAAAGGAAGGATTTTTGTTTTGTCAAAAATCAGTCAGGCATATGCAGTCAAATCTTTGTCACCGGTGGAAGATATGAAGCTATGGCATAAAAGATTTGGACACATTAGTTTGGAGCTGTCAAAAGTATCAATGACAAAGGTATGGTTGAGAGTTTACCCTCATTCAAGTTACTAGATGATTCAGACATATGTGAAGGTTCTCTTGAAGGTAAGATGCATAAACTACCTTTCAAGAAACATGGTCATATTACAGCTACCGGGAAATTGCAGATTATTCATTCAGATGCGAATGGAGCTATGAGAGTCAGAAGTCTTTCCTATGTTCAAGAAGTTTGTAGCTATGGTTGAAAATAAAAGTCAGGAAACTATCTCGATTCTCACAAGTGATAGAGTTGGAGAATACATGTCAAAAGAGCTCCAGAAATTTCTTGATGAGAAAGGTATTACTCGACACCTTACTATTGCTTATACTGCTCAGTAGAATGGTGTTGCAAAAAGAAAGAATAGAGTACTTGTTGAGATGATGCGGAGCATGATGGTTTCCAAGAAGCTTTCACTGAAATTCTGGTTTGATGCACTACATACAGCTAACCACATTTTAAACAGGTCATCTACAAAAGTTTCAAAGGTAATAACACCGAAGCTTATCAAGGTAGAAAACCTAATGTGAGTTACTTCAGAGTGTTTGGATCACTTTCTTATGTACATATTGAGAAAAGGGACCCAGGCAAACCAGATGTAAAAGCAAAGAAAGCTATTTTCATTGGATATCCTATTGAGAGTAAAGGATACAGGTTTTATGTTCCAGAGATAGGTGAAGTTATTCTTGCATGTAATGCTTATATTGCTGAAAATAAGGTTTATGATAAAGAAGCATAAATTCTAGAGTTCATTAGTGAAAATGACTATGGATGTTTTAGAAAGATTCTGAATGTACATGTTCAGCCATATCAGGAGGGAGTTAAAATCCTAGGATTCAAGAAAGAGTTGAAGAAAGAGGAATGGCACAACCTTCTACAGAATCGGTTCCACAAGAGGCTTTGGTTCTAGAAATGGAAGAAGTTAAAGTTCTAAAAAGTCCTAGTACCTCGAAAGGACAATTTCCAGAACCTGTGGAAGCTGAAAGTTCAGAAATAGTTTCACCACTATTTAAGGATACACCTACATGGTTATATTAGACTTGGAAAGATAGTGGTATAAAGACTTTTACAGGAAGAACAAGGAGTCAGACTAGACAACAACAACAAGATCATGTAAGAATAAGAAGTTAGACTAGACAGTAACAACAAAAAGATCATGTAAGATTTGCTGAAGACTTTGAGATTCGTGATATTTTGGCACTTACTATAGTTGAGGATGAACCTTGGTATGTTAAAGATGCACTTAACATTCCTATTTGGAGAAAAGCTATGCACGAAGAGATTGATTCTATTTATAACAATCAAACCTAGCAGCTATGTGAGTTACTAGAGGGGAAGAAGGCTATAGGTGTAAAATGGATCTTCAAACTCAAAACAAAAGATGGTACTATTGATAGATACAAGGCGAGGTTAGTTGTCAAAGGATATGCACGACAAAAAGGTATTGATTATGATGAGACATTTGCTCCTCCGTCTAGGATGATTGTTATTAGGGTTAGCTCCTGAAATATTCTTTATCATATTTTAAAGTAGTAAGTAATCTGCATAGCTCTATTTTAATTTTAAGATACTTCCTTTGAGTGTTGTATAGGGTCTTAGCACCAAAAGACATTGTGTATCTCTTCCCCTCATCAGCATCTTACACTATGATTTATCCTATTTCAATTGGACTACTATCAATAGTCCAAATCATTGGCCTACTTCTTGATGAATTTGATGGCTTCAAAATAGGAGCTTTGATGAGGTAATATTCTCTTGAATATTTTTCAATCCAAACAAACTACTTTCTTTGTCTCAGTAGATCATAAAGTGGTTTGAATTATGAGCTAATTGAGGGATTCACATAGCATAGAAGATGCAGGCTCTTGGGAATTTTTGCATTTCACTAACATTGTTACAAACTTTAGAATTCTTCCTAATGGCATCAAGGTTTTGTGGGTATAGCTTTCCCTTATAATATCTAGAGAGATGTTTAAAAATCAAAGCTTCATTAATTCCAAAAGCAGAGTTTTCAAGTGATAATTTCAATCCAACATCTTCAAATCTCTCAAAAGTCTCTTCATAGTTTGAAATATGATCGATTAAAAAAATTCTACAACCAAATCGACCTTTCATCTCATCTTTCACTCTTTCCTCACAAATGTTTACCATAATATCATCAATGAAAGGCTAATAACATTTGCTATGAAGTCATGTAAAACTAGATTCACAGTGTAGAGGAGGTACTGGGGTATCCACTTTTATAGAAAATAAACACTTCCAGTACGTCACCTACTCAAGGGGGGTTCTCTTTAGGGAAGTATACCCTTTAACATTTCTGTGAGCAGGTAGATAACACGGATTGCACAGAGTGGTAAATACTTCAGAAAATATGGACAACCAATGACCAAGGAAGACCATACACTTCTTGATTCGAATCAGATGATTACAAGGTTGGGCAGAGAGATGCTCAAAAGTACAAGCTTAGGGTTGATAAGCCACCCTAAAAGTATTAACTCCAATACCACAGATCAGCATAAGGGACCGCTAACTCAGAGCAATACAAATGGTAGTATTTCTCAAGAGAATAGAGATTAATCAACACACTGACTCACAGAAAAGAATATAAATCCAAGCTACTCTCTTACACTATAGTGCTCATAGCCCTCCACTAAGAAGCCTACCCTCTGCATCCACACTACAGAGTAGCTCCCACAATAGGCTTGAAACCACCAAGTGCAAGAGAGGACTTCTGCACGTACACACGAACTGTATCTCTAAAATTGTTGTACCTGTACCCCCGTGTATATGTAACCCCAGTGTGTCCAAATGAGCACAAATCCCTTGATTTTATAGGCCTCAATAGGCCAAGAGAGCCTTGCCGAATCTTCACGTCCACTGATCACGCGCCGGTTAATCACCCAAAATTGGGGGGTAGGTCAAATACTCCACTTGATTTGAATTAGATCCACAAAAGTAGGTAGTCGCCGTGAATGGTTGGCGGCAACATTTGTTTTATCCCCTTTTACTTTTGAAAATTACCTTTTACCTTTTCACCTGCCATCCGAGATTCTCATTTTGTATAATTTTGTTCCCTCACTAATTTAATTCCCGGCAATTCATATGATGCCGACTGGTCCATCTGCTCATCCAGTCCTAGCATTCCTCTGAGCTCCCAAAAGTCATTGTGTCAGCATCACGGTCATTACCATACACCATCCTCAAGAATAGTGCTCCATTGAACAACTCCACTCGTAAGTATCTGAAGTCATGTATTCCTCCCTTTCTTCATGTTGAAACATGATATAGAAACCACCTTCAGTGTCATGCGTGCTCTTACTGAGGCTATGGCGGAGGCTATGGCGGAGGGGGGGGCGGGGTGAGGGGCGGGGCTTGCGGATGGCGGGTGGCGGGGGGGAATGGCGGGTGGCAGGGGAGGGGAGCAGCGGGGGCGGGGGAGGAGGACAGCGGGGGGCGGGTGGCGGAGGCTATGGCGGAGGGGGGGGCGGGGTGAGGGGCGGAGGGCGGGGAGCAGCGGGGATGGCGGGGGAAGAGAGAGAAAAAGGAGAGAGAGAGAGAGAGAGAGAGAGAGAGAGAGAGAGAGAGAGAGAGAGAGAGAGAGAGAGAGAGAGAGAGAGAGGCAGGGACGGGGAAAGAGAGAGAGAGAGAGAGAGGCAGGGACGGGGAAAGAGAGAGAGAGAGAGAGAGAGAGAGAGAGAGAGAGAGAGAGAGAGAGAGAGAGAGAGAGAGAGAGAGAGAGATAGAGAGAGATAGAAGGAGGGCACGCGGGGGAGGAGAGAGAAAAGAGAGAGAGAGACAGAGAGAGATAGAAGGAGGGCACGCGGGGAGGAGAGAGAAAAGAGAGAGAGAGATAGAGAGAGATAGAAGGAGGGCACGCGGGGGAGGAGAGAGAAAAGAGAGAGAGATAGAGAGAGAGAGAGAGAGAGAGAGAGAGAAAGAAAAAGGGAGAGAGGGAGAGAAAGGAAGAGAAGGAGAAAGAGAGGGAAATAGAGAGAGAAGGGGAAATCGAAAGAGAAGAGAGAGAGAGAGAAAGAAAGAGAGGGAAATAGAGAGAGAGAAGGAAAGAGAGAGAGGAAAAAAGAGATAGAGAGGAGGGGGATCTACACACAACATTCATCATATGAGGCACAAAAGTTAGAGCTACCTATGGAAAAGTACATAGATGTACTAGATGAGAGGAGTCTTCATAGTCACAGTATATTTGATCTTGATTCCTAAATGCTCAAAACCTAAATAAAAATCTCCCATTGAGTGGATGGAATGCACAGCAAAAGCTTCACCAAATTCATCTACTATGGGGCTTTCTCCTATATTATAGATTGTTACTCTATTAATAGGTTGCAAGTCTTATATAAAATGTAGCTTCCCATTCTTCTTTGGTACCATGAACCATCATTCTAAGTAAGGCCTTCAACAAGGCTCTAAAACTTTCATGTTCATATTCTCCTTTAATACTCCAATCAGCTCCCGTAAATAAACTTTGGGCACTCATAAAGGGCAAAGATTCCACGAAATATGAGGTACCATGAAAATGATCATGGGAGGAACTACTTTCAATCGATACAACCTATCTCATGTAAAAAGAGGAAAAAAAAGCTATCATGTATATTCTCATAATCTCAATAAATTTGTTCTTTTTAAAAGTGTAAAGAAATGACTCTTCATTTGAGATTCGATTTGCTTTCTAATTCATCACTAAATGGACACCCTATCTTTTGTTCATATCTAAGTATCGGGCCTTTAGACAATCTTCTAAACTTCTTGTAACTTTCCCTAGGTAAAGGTTGGGCTATGGAATTAACCTTCATAACAATTGTCTTATACTTGGGTTATACATTAATATATATCCATTTTGAAACTCTACAATACGTTGATGCTCATGTACTCAGTTGATTAGCAAATGATTATTGAAGTATCTAGTTCTTTCAAATCATTTTCAAGCTCTTCCATCATCATCATGAAGTTTCTCTACATTTCAATCACAAGAAATTAAACGTAATTTTTCATAATAGTTTTTATGGGAATTTATGAGTTTGCTTGCTTATTTTTTCCTCAAAAGGTAATGAATTCTAGATGCAAGAGAACAAATTGAAAAGCTCTCCTAGCTATTTACATGATCGCACAAGACTTCAAACCATGTCACATTGTTGTATCTCTCAATAGCCGAGCCTAGAAGAGGTTCTTACTGGAATATTTCAGATACCCATGGACTAGTTAATAGTAATCACATAACTGATCATATTAAGAAATGCCACTATTTCTTAAATGTTTTCTATTTCTTGAATGCCTAGAGAAAACTATCATCATTTTGAATGAGTGTAAGACCTTATTCTAGCAAACATACATCCATAGTTCATGGCTTTAATCTCCATTCTCATTTAAGCTATAAATGGTTGCCCAAGAATAGCTTCATAAGACCAATTGTCCTATGTGGAATTCCTCTAGAAATCCACCTATTATCATACGATATTGGCACAAGCTCTTAGTAAAGTTATTGATCCCTTATCTTTTGATTTAATTTTTCATCTATGTTTCTTATCAAAAGGCCATCTAAATCTATCATATAAACTCTTAGAAATCACATGTATCTCTAATCCAGAGACGACAAGTGCTAGAGCTAGACATGATTATTTTGCATTGCCAATTCATATAACTTCTAGATTTCCTCTAGCCCTAAAATTTCTAATTAGAGGGGCTTCCTAACTCTTTTATATTCTCATCGAGTATGATAGGTCCAAGAAAATTCCTATCAACTCGGTAAGCCTCATCATCATCATCTTTATCTCCATTAGAATCACTCACTATGCCTACAAGATGTATAATTTGTGTTAGTTCTCAAGCATTTCAACAACTTCAAGAATATAAAATCTCTTCCTCCTTACAAGTATTATTGAAGTGTCTTTAACTTAAGGTTTTGCGACAGAAAAATCATCTAAAGACATGGTGAATTGAACTTTTATAAGAATGCCATAAAAGATCTCCTTGGCATCTATCCACTTCTCCAACTTAAATGTAAAAGTGTTTTTGGTACTCTCTTGGTCTTTTTCTTCTACTTATCATCCTCTTGTTTATTTTCATTTCGATGAGTTCTATTATTCTCATCTCCTTTCTCTTTTGTCCTTTTATTTTGAAATTGATCCTCTTTGATGAGTTTCTTCCCCTCTCTCTTTTTTTTGACCTCTCATCTTCTTTTGAAGCCATAGCTTCATCAAAGTCCACTTTCTTTGTCTCATCGTGTCAAAAAAGTGTCAAAAAGCTCTCTAGATAACTACTACCAGGTTGTGAGCATTAAGCAAAATACTAAGAGATTTGTTCCATAAATAAAATTTTTCTCAAGGTATTTTGAACTCACAACTTATATGTTTGGACACATAAGTTTGAGAATGATCCTCCAAAGTACTTTGGTGGTTTAAATGCATATATTGGAATCTTATGGAGTATACTAAGAGTCTCTAAAGTTAGAAAATCTCATCTCTACATTATACCAATCACCTCTTTGCATAGATTTTTGCATAATCACATCTTATAAACACACTAAAGCTTCAATTAAATAGTTTTGATGGGCTTATGTTTAATCATATTTCTGATCATTTGGCTTGAGTGGTTCGTGCTTTATGGCTGACAAACTAGAAATTTAAGTTGACAAGTTCTCATGCACCTTTTGCACCCCACTATTCCCCCAATTCACAACTAACGGAAGCCGTGTCCTAAAGTCACAAAACTTCTAGTCAGTTTCTATGACCATCTCTTTCTCTTTAACTTCCTTGAGTGCTTCACATGGATTAAAAAAACGCTTAATTTCATTAGATTTGGACATCTCTTGCCACTACAATTTCTTCTTTCTATCTATCCAATGTTTCTTCAAAATATATACTATACTAGTGGAGGCATATGATGCTTTCTTGTTGGTGGAGTAGGTGGGGATACTTGAGGCATCATAAAATGTTGGAAGACACTCTACATAGATTAGGATTGGCTACTACTCAGCTCTTGGACACCCATACAATAACCATATTATATAGATTAGCAATATCCTTGGATAAGGAAGTTTGGATTGTCATAACCTTTTCCATCTGTTTTCTTAAAATCTCTAATTGCATTTGTAATGGAGTCGTAGAAGTGGAGGCAAGAATAGTAGTCCTCATGGTTGTGGTCATATTAGGATACTGATGGTAGGTCGTAGAATAATGATTGGCATTACTTCATGTGAGCAACTACCTAGACAATGGATTTTATTGTTTCCCAATCATCTGTAAGTCTATATCTCTTTCTAGGTTCTTCTAATCTTCCACTGACTTCTGATGCATCTTCTTGAATTAGTATTTTAAAAAATGGGATTACTTAATCAAGATTTAATGTTATACTATCAAGCTCATGTCTTTGAGGAAATCTCCTCATAATTTTACTATGCACGTGCACCAAAACGATATTGGACTTATGGGAGTGTATCCATCTAAGGAAACTATCTCCGCCATGTTGACTAATATAATCGAAGTAAATATCGTATGCATCTCCTTTTCGAATGCATCCCACTTCAATTTAGCATGTTTCTAGATCTTGCCTAAGATAAACACAAATACAACATGATCAAACTAAGGAATCACCATGTCTTTGGGCACGCCATAAATTTAGGCATGTTGTTCAAAGGCATCCAGATATTTCATTACATGCATTCCTAAAAACTTTCCCGTTTCTCTCTACATTGCGTGCACTACTCATGCAATAGTTTTTTACACTATCATATTCTTAAATATTTTTCATCTATTTCTCTCCCTCGAGTAGATCTTGTATATCTTCCTATTTCTAGAATGAATGGATCTAAGTTTTCTTTGAGTAAATTTCATAATTTTGAAATCGATTCATTGTTATCGGTAGCAAAAGAGTTCTGTTTTCATTACTTCCAATTTTCTTAACCTGTGCTTCTTGTACCTAGCCTTTGTCTAATATTTCTAGCTTTGAATCTAGAGGTTGAAATTTTTTTTTTTGATTATTCTTTGAGTGAAAAGATCAAGTTGTTGTTTGATATCGAAGTAACCTATGTTGATTCCTTTTGAGCTTCTAGCAATTTCTTTCAAATTCAAATCCCTCTTGATTGATGAGATCTTTGTGTTTAATTTTCACTTACTCTTAAGTTCTTTTTCTCTTTTTCAGTTTTAAGTGCCTAGATTTCTTTGAGTCCTTTAAATTTTTGTAAATTTTTCCAATTTATTTAACTAGAAATGTTTTCAATTAATGTAACTTTGGCAATGTGCTCGTAATGTTCTATTTTGGAATACAACTAAAATTGTAAGACAAGCAAGAAAAGCAATCTTTCTTTTTATGGGAGTGCTTTATGCAATTGAGAATTGAATTAACTTGAAAAACAATACCTTTATTTTGATGAGAGTAGAAGCTTAGAGTATACATGTGTGCTAAAATCTTCACATTTAAATTCAATCAGTGGCTTAAATATAAGAAAGATCTAAGAAATCCATCTGTGAAGACGCTTCAATTGATAGTAAGGGGAGAAGCAAGGAAGTTTTTTCAACCACCATAGATCCCTATGGAGGTATTGAGATCCCTAAGGACTAGCCCTTAACAATGGCCAAAATGGCTTGAATTAGCAAGCACAATAGGTCCTTGCTTCAACTAGGTAGCTCTTCAACTCTTTAAGTTAGTGCCTCTTCAACTTGTGAAAACAACAATTACAAACATCAATCAACATTAACTTTCTAGTAAAACCTAAAACGTAAAGAGAACATGTCACGTTTCATGCTAGGTTCACTCTTGGTGAGAAGGCCATTTGATGGATCATGTTCGATTTTTTAAATGCATCCTTGCATGACAATTTCATGATGGTTCTGTCTAAAAGTACAAAGATGACAAACAAAATAATATGACTAAAATTGGCTTCAAAAAAATAAACATTTCAATTTTGAAAGACAAACCGTCTATTGAATTTATTTAGGTATGACAAAAGGGGTTTACAGAATCGTAAGTCTATGAGGTAGTTCTACGTTTCTTTTAAGGCAAAGAATAATCATCATTTCATAAAGCTTGCATCACAAGAGGTAGTAATAGAGCCTTATTTGGAAGTCGCATTTGTTCTAGTAACATATGCCAAGTACATACACTAATAGTGCATTACAAGTAGCCTCATGAATTTGACCTTGATATATTTTTATTCATATTAGTTACAAAAGAACTCAATAGAAGTAATGAAACAGCAATGTCCTTTGAAAACATTTTATCATTCTTCGCATCCACAATTTCTCTCCAATCATGATCACTTCCACTTCAAACTTCACATATTCTACAAAACAATAAACAAAGAGAAAAGACTATTGCTATAGATAAAGAAAAATATTACAAACCCACTTATTTTTTCTTTAGTCTCTTATTTTTATTTTCGTATTTTCCAACTCACCCTTAAACTTAATTTAACTGAAATCTATGGTTCATTTAACCTATTTCTTTATTTACTTTGTTTTTCTCTCTCTCTCTCTCTCTCTCTCTCTCTCTCTCTCTCTCTCTATATATATATATATATATATATATATATATATATATATATATATATATATATATATATATATATATATATATATATATATATATATACTCTCTCTCTCCCCCTCTCTCTCTCTCTCATTCTTCTTGTCTCTTTCTCTCTCACATATGCACGTGCAGTGAGTTTTTTGGGCTTTCTTACATTTCTTTTATCCATCGCTCACTCTCATTGACTCTCTTATTGGAGATGGCATTTTGAAATCTAGAGATTAATTTATTAAGACATTAATGTTTTTTGTGTGTTCATATAGTAGCTCAAGGTGCGTGCGGGCATGGATAGGCATGGATATTTTGGTTGTCTATATATGAATAACAAAAGTTATATTTTTTATATCTTTTGTAACTAAAGAGCCACATATAGTATTTTGTTTAGAAATACATGAAAATAAAGGTTAAGATAAGAAATTTTGTGGATTGCATTTTGTGTAGATAAAAGATAAGGCTCTCTAAAAAACAGAGGAATATTTTACTTTCATGCTTGCTTTTCAAAGTACCACCCTCATTGTATTCTCTATTTTTTATGTAATAAGAATCTTATAAATACACACCGTCTCTGGACTCATCAAATAGAGTGCATGCGGGGAGATTGCACCCAATACTATGTACTATCTCCTCTACGATGAAACTTTGTTTATGTGTGTTTTCTATTTTTATGTTTTCTATGAACATGTGTCCGTAAGATCTTGTAATAGTGGTATCAAAGCTTGCATATTTCATTGAACTGGGTTTTGGCACAATTGCTTTCTATGTTTAATTGCTATTTGTTTGGAATTGGGTTCCTATTCATCTTCCTATTCCTTTTTAGATTCTGATTTCAATTCGTACTCTTGTTCTAGTTTATATCTCTGTTTTGGTTTCTAGTTTTTCTTTTCAATTCTTGAACTTGAACCTATGGTTTATGCCTATATTTTACTCCAAGACATTGACTAGGCATAGAACTTTGGCATACCTTTGGCATCATTGGCTTTGCTCGCACACATGGATTCCTTAGCAACCATTGGCTACACACAAACACTCTTTACTTAAGGAGTTGCAATAAGGAGTCTCTCATCTACCAAGGAGGGGATTTGAACTCACACACTCACATTGATAATTCAAGTGGTTTACCACTACACCATTCACTTGTGTTGTCATTATACTCCTTTTAACTTATATTTTACATAAATTTCACTTATCTTACTTTTTCAATACCCAAGAACCACCCTTCTCTTTTCCATTTGATTTCATGAGTTCTTAAATTTATCTTTAACAAGGGGCTTTCTTGGTGATGAGGACCCAAGCTAAGATTCAAAAACTCTAGTCTACAATGCTTTATGAAGCTATTTCATTTGCCATCATGTAGAGAAGGAGTTTCAATCGATAACCAAGTTGATCCCTTTGCAATAACCATATCAACAACAACATAAATCTAACTATTCAACAACACCCATTGCCTCATACCTCCAACCTACCAAACATCCTATCCTTCAAACGTCAATGATGGACGCTCAACAAAAGAGACCAAGTATCATGTGTTTGAATTGTGGTAAAATTGGGCATACAAAAGTGAAGTGCATATTGTTTCCTCTCAATATGAAACTTGTTGTAGCCTAGGTAAGCAACATGGAGGTAGTCCATGAAGACATTGCTCTTCTCTAGACATGGAAGCATTAGAAAAGGATTTAATTACCAAGAGTAATGAAATTTCTATTCATTCTTTGCTTTTCATGTAGGGTACTATTAATAATAAAGTTGTTAATATTTTACATGGCAATGCTAGTTCTCATGGTTTTATTTCTCATTTCTTAATGCAAGAACTAAAATTAAATATGTTTCCTTCCTTGTATAAATTAAGGTTGCATTTCAAGGAAGTCAAAGGTAACAAGGGAAATGATGTTAAGATTTGTATAGGTTCATATGTAGATGCATGAGCAATTTTTATTTCCGAGTTGCAATCTAACGTTGTTGTACTTGATGCCTTTTTTTCATTGTTGTGACCCACGTATTGACTATCATATGTATACCTTTAATTTTGAATCTAAAGGTCAACTCATTTCTTTTTTTAGAAGGCATCTTTGTCAAACATTTTCATTGATTACTCATACTCAAGTAAAATGTGCATTTAGAAAAGGTTACAATTCGTCCATTGTTTTAGTAGATTGCATAAATGATTACACTCATACCCTTTTTGATGCACATAAACCTTTCATGAGTGCTTATAGGATTTTACTATGTCTGATTATCCTTTTAAAAGTCCCTTGTCTTGAGGATCCTTTGACCATAATATAGATGGAATTCCTTGTAGTTGTTGGTACTTTTGGTAAGCCTAGATGCTTAATCAAATGATAAGGACTTCCCACATATTCATTTGGATCACTTATGAAGTGCATATGAATACCTCTTCTAAACGTCATGGACTTTATATCATTGGATAAAAGTAAATGAAAATGACTTCAAGGAATCTCGTTATAGTAGGAGCCAAGAACCATGACTATTTGGTGGTTGGAATGAAATCAATCAACACCTAAAGTGTAGAAATCCTTTTAGCTGAGGGAAATTCAACTTTCAAATCCTCTCTATGTGTATAAATAGAGGTGACTTTTAGTCATGGGTATGATAGAGAAGAGAGAGCCATTGAGCCTCATTTTTTAGCATAAATTGAGCTCATATATGTATGCCTATGTCCGCTTCATCTCCTTTGTATCATACATTCAATAGTACATACAATTGGATTCATTAGTCCATGATTATCTCTATCTAATATTCTATGTTGCAACTTCTTCATTTGAGTGATTTTGTTTGATTGAGTTCTCTTGATCGATGTGGCACAAAACATTGGTGGTGAAAGGAACTTGAAGCAATTGTGCAGAGATCAAAGTGTGCTTGGCCTACCAGATATCTCCAAGTAAAACATGATATATAAGTGTAGTGCTTGTCAGCTTGGGAAATCACATAGACAACCTTTCATGAAGAAAGGATACATTCATGGTGACTTTTTGGAGGTAGTCCACAAAGATGTTTGGGGACATTCAAGGAGCCATCAATATTACGATCGAGGTACTATGTATCTTTTATTGATGATTGTAGCGGATGGACCATCATATACTTTATGAAGCATAAGGATGAAGTCTTCTCATGTTTCAAGAAGTATCTTGTTGTTGTTGAAAATCAAACAAGTAAAACACTAAAGAGGCTAAGGTGAGATGGAGGGGGAGAATATTTCTCCCATGAATTTGACACCTATCTCCAAGAGAGGGGTATCAAGAGACGTATCACAACTCGGTACACTCCAGAGCAAAATGGAGTGGTAGAGAGAAGAAATAGGACCATAGTTGAAGTCCCAAGGTCCAAATTATTTGTGGGCAGAGGTTGTATCTATAGCGACCTATCTCATCAATGGACTCCCATCAAAGGCATTGAATGGGTTGACACCCTATGAAGCATGGAATGGAAGAAGATCCACCCTTGATCATTTTAGGATATCTGGGTGCATAGCTTATGCATACATTCCATCTCAAATAAGAGCTAAAATGGATCCTAAAGTAGAGAAATGCATGTTCATTGGATATGAATTAAATCAAAAAGGGTATAGGCTATATAATCCAAGCACCAAAGGTTTTATTCTTTGTAGAGATGATGTCTTTGATGAAAACAACTCTTGGTTTGAAGATGATTGCAGGAAAGTCAAGTTACTTTATGACCTGGAGGAGGACTTCCCCAACATTGCAAAAGGGGAATGATCACTTACATGAAGAATCAATTGATTTTGATGATAAACAAAAGACACCAAGGAGGAATATCAATGCTTGGAACAACAAGGGTAAAGAAAAGATGCAAGAGTAGTAGAATCTTCTCAACAATCAATAAGAAGATCAACTAGAGAAAAAGAGGAAGGGAGAAAGGTATGGATCTGACACTTCTCTGGTCACTAAGCACTCAATTTATCTTGCTTAAAATATCAAGTTACAAGAACCATGAACATTTGAAGAAGCTAAGAAGAAATCAAAATGGAGAGAAGCAATGGAAGAAGAAATAGAATCTCTTCAAGAGAATCAAACATGGAAATTGGTTCCCAAGAAGCCATCTCTAAAGATCATTCGATCGAGATGGATCTACAAGGTAAAGAAGAACTGAGATGGATCCATAAATAGGTATAAAGAAGGGCTTGTGTCTAAATGGTTTGCTCAAACCTAACATATAGATTCTTAAGAAACTTTCTCTCCTCTAGCAAAGATGCCTACAATCTGAGTAGTGATGAGTGTAGCTGCCTCAAAGAATTGGAACATCTATCAGATGATGTAAAAAATGCATTCTTGAATGGTTGGATTTTTGAGGAGGTGTACATGGCACAACCTCCTGGACTTGTAGATAAATCACATCGTGAGTATGTATGTAAACTCAGGAAAGCTCTATATGGATTGAAGAAAGCTCCCTAAGCTTGGAGCCATAGACTAATTACGTTCCTACAAGACAAAGGACTTCAATCAAGCAAAGCAGATTCTTCACTTTTCATCAAGAAAAAGTAAATCTCAAATGATATACTTATGTTTGTATGTGGATGATATAATCCTTACAAGTGATGATGCTAATGGGATTAGAAGAATCAAAGTGGAAATGAAGGAGGAATTTAAGATAAGGGATCTTGGATTGCTCACTTACTTCCTTGGATTGGAAGTAGTCTACACAGATCAAGGGATGTTCCTCATAGAAAGGGAGTACATCTAAGATATAATTACGGAGTTCAAACTGCAAGAAGTTAAAGTTTTAGGTACTCCCATGGAGGTCAACCACAAGCTAAGTGCTCATGAAAGTGAACTTATTGATGACATCACAAGCTATGAAATCCTACTTGGGAGTTTAAACTATGCTTCTCTAACTAGGGTTGATATTTTCTATGGAGTAAGTGTGCTTAGTCAATTCATGCAAACCCCAAGGAAACATCACATGGATGCAACAAAGAGGATATTGAAGTACTTGAAAGGAATAATAAATGAAGGTTTATACTACCCCTACACATCAGATTCTAATGTATAGTTTTTCATTCATGCAGATTGGGCAGGTTCCAAAGATGACAGAAGAACCACATCAAGATATCTCTCATTTGCAGGTACAAAGCTCATATCTTGGTCAAAGAGTCAACCTAGACTTTCGCTCTCCTCAATTGAGGCTGAATACAAGAGGTTAGCAAATGCAACACAAGAAACCATGTGGATCAAGACCCTATACATAGATTTAGGGTTGGATTTTGGCACTCCATACATATTTGGAGGTAGTATGAGTTCACTTCATCTAGCTGCTAGTCTGATCTTTCATGCCACGACCAAGCATATAAAAGTCCATTATCATTTTTTTAGGGAAAAATAAGGAGTGCAAAAATGATGACCAAATCATTAGATAGAAGCAAATTAAATAGGTTTAAATCTATGACTGGATACTAAAGAATTAAAGGCTTAAGCATCTTAGGCTTGAGGGGGAGCTGTTGAGGCATTTGGAAAGCCTAGATGCTTGAACAAATGATAAGGAGTTCTCACATATTTATTTGGTTCACTTATGAAGTGTATCTGAATACCTCTTGTAAAATTCATGGACTCTACCTCATTGCATATGAGTAAATGAGAATGAGTTGAAGGAATCTCGTGATATTAGAAGCCAAGAACCACGACAATTTGGTGGTTGGAATCAAATCAATCAACACATAAAGTGTAGGAACACTTTTAGGTGAGGGAAATTCAAATTTGAAATCCTCTCTATGTGTATAAATAGAGATGACTTTCACTCACGGGATATGATAGATAAGACAGAGCCATTGAGCCTCATGGTTGCACATACATTCAGCCCACATATGCATGAGTAAGTTCACTACAGGTCCTTTGTATCATATTTACTAGCACATACACTTTGATTCATTAGTCCATGATTATCTCTGTGTACTGTTCTCTACTGCAACCTCTTCAGTTTAGAGATTTTGTTTGATCACGTTCTATACGTATACTTATTTAGCACATTTGATGTTGAGTTATGAATCAAACAAGCTACTTGTGTCTACACATTTTCTTCATCCTAAAATGTCGAGATTATACCACTAAGTTCCTAAAATTATTTCAAAAAGCCCTTGAATCACACATGTCTAAATTAGTGAAATAAATTGGAATAGTTAGCTAAGCCCTTGAATCGCACATGTTATCAGAGAGTGATAACTGAACATTTCTTCGAGAGGTTCAAGTCCAAAAAAATGAAAGTTTCTCATAGTGGTTCTACATTGTACAAGTTCTCTATTTTGCTAAAAATGTTTGGAAATGATGCTCCAAGGTACATAGTGTATCTAAATGCATATTTGGTAAGGTAAAGGTCTCTACTAAGGTGCCTTAAAGTCACATTGGTAGGTGTAGAGGAGGGTTATTGCAACATGAGCTCATCTCTGGATTGTATCTATACATCTCCTCGGGGTAGTCCTCCTCCTCATAAAGCACCTTATAGGCATGTCCCACTTCACTAAAAGGAAATAGAAAAGCAAGTTAAGGATTTAGTTTAGAAATGAACTATAAGCCCTTGTTCTTCCCCATTTGGAGCACAAGCTCTCTTAGTGGCAAAAAAAAATAAAACTTTTAGGACATGCATTGATTATAGAGCCCTCAACAAGATCACAGTTAAGAATAGGTACCTAATCCTCGGATAGATGGCTTGCTAGATACACTTTGAGGATCCTATACCTTTAGTAAGAATGACCTTGATTTGGGTTGCCCATGGATATGTATGATGCATAGGGATATTTACAAGATTTCTTTTAAGACTCAAATTGGCCATTATGAGTTTATGTTAATGTGCATTGGACATACACATGCTCGTGCTACATTTATACTTATGATGAATAACATTTTTCTTGATTATCAAGATTTTGTTTTAGTTTTCTTAGAGGGTACAGTTGTTCATGGTAAGAATAAAAGTGAGCATGAGCAGCGTTTAGAAATAGTCTTTAGTTTTTTTACAATAAAACACACTTTATGCTAATCCTTGAAAGAGTACGTTTTTCCAAAGGAAAATAGAATATCTAGGGCATATTACTTCTAGTGAGGGAAAGCATGTTGACTCAAAGAAATTTAAATTCATTGTAAAATTTCTTATACCTCAATCAATTAATGATGTATGTTCTTTTCTTGGGTTTACTAGTTTCTATCGAACATTTGTTAGAAGTCTGTCTCATGAGGATTTCATTGACTTTATTATTGAAAAGGAAAATAAAATTTGCATGGGGCGTAGCACAACAACAATAATTTGAAAGAATCATACATGCAATTTCACATGCACATATTCTACAATTACCTAATTTTGCACAACCTTTAGTTGTGCATACTCTAAGGATTTGCAAACACTAACTCATGGGATTTGAGGTATCAATCAAGACGAGCCAACAAGCTATTAAGCACTTATAAAATCAACCATTAATCTTTGATCGACATATTAATTGGGTATCATTTATCCTAAACTTTTAGCCTATGATTTAGTTTCAACTTGGCAAAGCTAATATTGTAATTAGTGCCCTTAGTTGTTTTCCATCATTGGAGTTACATTGTGTTTTTGTTCATAGCATTTATGCCATTCATATGCACTCATTTCATGACATGATTTTGACTTATGCTTTAGATTTCTATTTCTCATGTGCATGGAGTAGTCTAATAATCTTGAATCTTCAATTGATGAACATTATACATTTTATAATGGTTTCTTCTATTTTCAACACAAATTGTGCACCACTCAGGCTTTTATACATTTTGTTATGAGATAATTGCATTAACCATCTTAAATAGGATGTAGGGGCATACAAAGCACAACATCTTCTTGCAAAGATTTCTTCTTTGGGCCACATATGGGAAAAGATATTTCAAACTATGTTTCTCAATCCATTGTTTGTCCATGTGTCAAAGTTCATTATGGAAAAGCATTTGGATTATTAATGCCACTTTCCATTCCAAACAAACCATAGGAACAAGTTTCTGTGGATTTCATAACTCCTCTTCCTATGACATTATCGCATAACGACATGATTTGGACAATAGCTGATAGGTTTAGCAAATATGCGTATTCTATTCCATGCAAAAAGATCTTGTCTATACCTCAAGCTACTAAGTTGTTCACTAAATGTATTTTCCCGCACCATGGTTCTCCAAAAGCCATGTTTTCTGATAATGATGTTCGTTTTTGCAACCATTTTTAGGTTGCATTATCTGAAAAAAAAAAGATTTTACATCTACATTTCATCTTCAAAGTACTAGAAACATTAAAGCTAGCAATAGCACTATTATTGATTTGCTATGTCATTATTCATTAGACAATCCTATTGATTGGGATCACAAATTGTCATTGCTTCAATTTGCTTACAATAACACAACAGATACAACTACATGTCGTGCACCTTTTGAATTTTTTTATGGTAAAAAGCTTCCCACTCACATCTAACTCACTCAAACTAATATTCCTATGGCTAATTCTATTGTTCAACATCACATTTATATACTTCGCAAATTTCATGAGCACATTAGAAAAACTCAAGAATGTTATACTCCTAATATTAATAAGAAAAGTTTAGCAAAAAAACTTAAGGAGAATGATTTATTATAGTTACATATCATTTAAAGATGTTTCAAAAACATTTTACAACATTCTAAAGATAAACTTGCATCATGCTATTATGAAACATTTTGCATTATTCAAAAGATTTACAAAATTTTATTTAGATTAGATATATCCTCTACTTAGAACATACATAACTTTTTTCATATTATTTAAGTAAACACATTCAAAGGCACTTTATTCTTGATGATCCTCTTTTTTTTTTTATATAAAGGAAGTTCGGCAATAGCCTACTCTCCCGGACTTGAATTAAATTAAGAAACAAAGGTACAAAAGAGGGGGACTAGCGCCCACGGGACCCCCCAAATCCCACAAAGCAGGGGAAGCTTGATTGAATCCTAGGTTGCATTACAGAGAAGGTTAATCACCCTCTCATCGCCCTCATGCGGGGCTGATGATCCTCTTTTGCTTGAAAAAGAATGTGAGATCTTAATTCTTGAAAAAATACTAGATCATGGCATCACCACTACACGTACAAATACTCAATATAAAAGATATTTAGTAAAATATAAAAATAATTCTATTGAATAATGTCAATGGATCTATAAAACTTCATTAATGTATCATTATGATCACTTAATTTCTTCATATCATTCACATTCATAATAATTTAACTGCTTCATGATACATTTCCATGCATGTGTTTTACATGGAACATGATTATTTCTCTTCAACGATGGGACATGTGAGTGGCCATTCATTTTATTTCTTATTAACTAAGGAGAGTTACTTTTTCAGCTGGGGGCACGTTATCACTAATGCAATGTCAAAATTTGGAGTTTAATTTATTGAGATATTAATGTGTTTTGTGTTTTGATATATCAATTGAAGGTTCGTGAGCGCAAGATGGGTGTGGACATTTCAAATGTCTCTAGACATAATTAACAAAATTTATATTTTCTATATACTTTGTAATTAAAGGCCCACATAGAGGGTTCTTTTTAGAAATTCATAAAAGTAATGGACAAGGATTGTTATAGATCATCCTTTTTGTGGAAAAAAGATAAGGCTCTTCGTAAAAGAGAGGGACTTTTTACTTTCATGCCTACTTTTCAAAGTTCCACCCTCATTGTAATCTATGTTTTTGAAGTAATGAGAATCTTATAAATGCACACACTCTATAGCCTCATCCAACAAATTGCATGGGGGGACTGCACCCAGTACTATGTACTATCTCATCTACTATGCAACTTTTTTTTTTGTGATTTTCAAATTTTTAACTCTCTTGTATGTCTGTGCATAAGATCTTGCAACACACACACACACTCTCTCTCTCCCTCTCTCTCTCTCTCAATTTCTCTCTTTTCCTCTCATCCTTTCTCTCACTCTCGCATCCTAATTTCAATCTCTCTCTATCTATCTCTTGTTCTCCACCTCTTTTTTCCTCTCGGCCCCACACACACACACCAGGTGGATTAGTCAATATTTTCTCTCTTACATTCCTTCTATCTCTCTCTCTCTACGTTGCTCTCTCCCTCCCACAATACACTTTCCTTGCACTCTATCAACCCCTTTCTCCTATTAAATTTAGATGCATTACATAACTACCCTGTGTCACATAAGTACATTTTTATATGTCACATTAATAGTATGCAGAAGGGAACATGTGTTTTACATGGAACATGATTATTTCCCACTAGTTTGCCCTATCGCTATGGCTGATGCATGATCAAATAGGATAATGTTCATTATATTGGTTGCTAGATGTATCGCCATGCATGTGTTTTACATGGAACATGATTATTTCTCTTCAACGATTATTTCCATGCAATAGGGAGACCTCGTGGGCCAAGCTGATCTTCAGAAACAAAAATGAGTTGGCCCTCACGGGATCCCCGAACTGGAAGAACCTTGACATCATGACCCTGCTATTCTCCCCGATACCTGTCTTCCCGAAAGGCTCCAATCTCGTATGCTCTCTTTGGAAGGGCTGGAATAAAGTCAAAAGCTTCACAAGAATTAGTGAGGACTGGAAGTGGGCGGCCGGAATCAGACAAAACGACTCTATCTGGTTTCCGATTTATGGCATCCGGAGTGTGGAGCCATGGAACATTCAAAATGCCAAGAAGTTATGGAACAAAGGATTCAAAAAATGGAAACACCTCTGGAAACATGACACCAACAGTTGGATCAACTACGAGGATATCGACCCTCGTATAAACATCTCCTACGAAGAATGGAACACCTTGCAAAGCAGATGCCTCGCTTGGGATCGTCACAAAACTCGCCTTCTCATGGGACAGGACGCTCCGAACGTGCGTGGTCTCAAATGGCACAATGGAAACAGCCTACTCAAAATCCCGAACATCAACGAAACGACTGACCTCCAGATCAGCCTCAACAAGAAGTGGTGCCTGTCTTGGACTCGGCTTCGGTGGGACATGAAATTCATGGGTATCTGGCACCCACTTATAGAGACTAAGAAGTCGGTCCTCTTATGGCAAATTCTTCATCGAGGAATTTGGACTAACCATAAGGCAAGCAAAATTTGTGGGATCCCTCCGTGGTGCAAACGCTGCCACCGCGCAATCGAAGATGTCCCACACATCTTCCTTTCTTGCCCCAACTCCTACAGAATCTGGCAGATGGTTGGATTGAAAATCAGAGTTCAGAAACAGCTTAGTTGGAAACAAGTCCTTTTGGGTGAAGCGATTGGGTGTTCTGCGGCTCTCTGGAACGCAATCAGAGGGGAAGTCCTGTGGAAAATTTGGTGGGAGCGGTGTGCTCTCAACTTCGGCGACTCCCCCAGGGAGTGGTCGATTGAAAAATCTCTACTCCTCCTTGGCAAAAGGATTGTCAACAGTAAGAAATCCCCCCCCTTCAGGCACCATCAAGTCCTCCTTTTGATCAACAACAAGCTCAAACCCAAGTGGGTCCCGCATGAGGGCGACGAGAGGGTGATCAACCTTCTTTGTAATGCAACCTAGGAATCAACCAAGCTTCCCCTGCTTTGTGGGATTTGGGGGGTCCCGTGGGCACTAGTCCCCTTCTTTTGTACCTTTGTTTCTTAAATTAATTCAAGTCCGGGAGAGTAGGCTATTGCCGAACTTCCTTTATATTAAAAAAAAAATGTTTGATTCTTCATTCATAGATTTTAGATCACATAATCACACCAATCCAAAACATACGATACATGATCCATGGTTTCAGTGGGTATATCATCAAAGCTTGGTGGGAGCTTTGAAGGGAGCCATCCAGGTGGAACTTCCCTTAACACAATAGCTCGTGCTGATATCTGTGCTCCTTCTCCTTGCCCATGATTTTTATAATACTTTCACATGTGCCAATATGAAAACTATATCTTATCTTGGGGCCCACCTGTTCCACCTAATGTCACACTATGTATGATGGTAATATTATCTCCCGCCACACTAGTTTGCCCTATCGCTATGGCTGATGCATGATCAAATAGGATAATGTTCATTATATTGGTTGCTAGATGTATCGCCACATCATACAGTTTTGATGCCCTATCTTGCAATATGCATGCAAGTCAAGTATGTTGAAATCAAGGTTTCGTGATTCAAAACTGTTTTTCATAACTCGTGTTTTGCATGTTTAGAAGCTTGATTGCAGCCATTTGATAGAAACCCATTTTGCTCTACATTTCCTAAATCTTTCATGGAATTCACACCCATACACCCATGGAATTCACACCCATATATATATATATATATATATATATATATATATATATATATATATATATATATATCATTTTCGGTGATTTGTAGTATTGATCTATCATGTTCATAAATTTAGTAATTGAGATCCATTTGAGTATATATATTTATAATTTACACACTTACTCACATATAGGATCAAATACATACATTTATACACATCATGTCCTAGAATCCAAACCTACACACAAATATATATAAACACATGATTCAAATGTACTCAATGTGTGTGTATATATATATATATATATATATATATATATATATATATATATATATATATATATATATATATATATATATATATATATATATATATATATATATATATATAATCACATAATCACTCATAGGCATATTAATTTAGACACACTTCCATTTATTGGCACACTCACACCCATAGATACATTTACTTGCACACATATAGCTAGATAATGTTAATTGCACTCACACTTAAACGCATACTTACCATTAGCCACACATAGTCACACATACACAAGTGTAGATGTATGGTTTCACTGACACATTCATATACATACATAGATACATCTCACATACACATAAACACATACACTAGACGCATAAATGCATAAGCACAAAAACACACGTCCACAATCTTGAACTCATTTTTGTTTTGGTTTTTGTAGGTACAATGAGGTCTCCAAATTATTTGCAAGAAAACAAAAAAAAAATGTGATCACAATCAAAAATAAGAAAGTATCACAACATAGCACTAGAGCGGAATTGGAGGTAGAGCCTTCATTAACATGTTTGCCAAGCTCCCTTCAGAGGCACAGTGCTCTAGAGTAATCTTGTGAGATAAGATCTTCTCATAGATGAAGTGGTAGTGGATCTCCATGTGCTTCATCTCAGCATGAAAGATTTGATTCTTGGCGATGGGCAAGGCTAATTGAGTATGGATCCGGATGCATCTACGAATGTCTTGCAAAATACCAATGTCAGTACTTCATGATTGGGTGGTGGAGGTGTAAGTATTGAATTAGGTGGTGGAGGTTTAAGTATCCAAGTCTTGTTATCTTGGATGGATTGAATCTCGAATTTGTGGATTCTTCCCATTCTAGATGACCCTTAGCTTCTTGATAAGTTGAAGGTTCACGTATCTCCTAAATCCTATGCATTAAGCTATCATTGACAATCACTTTGCTATTCTTTCTTTTTTGTTCATCTAGAAGTGTTTTAGACCTTCTTGTTTGTTATGATCTACTTGCCCCGAGATTTAGTTTGGAGATTACTCATCCGCAACTAAAGTGTAGATGGTAGGACTAGATTCCGGTGTTGGATCTGTTGGTGCAAGGCAATCAACAATTGAAGTTTTGATGAAGGTTTGAAAGTCAAGGACTAAAGAAAAGATCAAGATATGAAGCATGAAGAAAGTACATGTTCAGAGAATGAAGATGTGTATACATATGTACATTAATTTAAAGTTAGTTCACTTATACTTTTGTATGGTGATGAACTTGTACTTATTTTCCTACATATACAAGTAAAAATGTCGGGGCAAATATGAGAGAGCATGTGAATAGAGAAATAAGAAGTTGTATGAGCCATTAGACACTTTAGAAGTGAGTAAGATTGTTGTCAAGATCTTGCTCACGCTCAAACAGAGGTTACGAACGTAGAAAACACACAGAAGAATAGACGCAACAATAGACGAGACAAAACGCAGATTGGGTGCAATCTCGCCCCATGCACTCTATTTCGACAGTCCACAGAGTGCATGTATTTATAGGAATTTTGATTACGTCGAAAAGAGTAGTTACATGAGAGCGGCTTCGAAAAGCAAGCGTGAAACTAAAAGTTGGTAACTTTTACAGAAAGCCATTGCTTTCAATAACAAAAACTGCAGTCTACAACGACCCTTATTCTAACCATTACTTTTCTAACTGTTTCTAACAATAGAACCTTCTACACAGGTTTATTTACAAGATAAATAATAATTATTCGGATTATTGATATCCGCCCTTTCACGCCTTGCACGCTCCTCACGAACCTTCAGTTGCTATATCAGAAACATAAAAAACACATTAATACATCAATAATTTAACACTCCAACAATTACTTGTTCAACATATTCCATAATTCATAACAAAGATCTCTCTCATCACTTAGATGTAAATTTTTCCAGAGATAAAGAAAAGTTGTGCATGATATTTCTGAGAGTTCTCCTTCTGTGTTGAGTCTTTTGTGAAATTATTTTGTACAAGTCTAAGTCTATAATTGATTGACCTCTGTGCGAACATTTTCAGCTTCTAATTGTGATCAGGCTGAGAGAATTGAGTGTACGAACATTTACATGTGTAAATAAAAAGAAGAGAAGTTGGAGGAGGTGCAAAACTCGATACTAATGTTTTGTTCAGTTCTCCTTCCACAATGTAAGGTTTTGAGGAAGCAAGCACTCATTCTTTAAGTTGGAAGGTAAGCTATCTATGTCTAAAAGCATTTATTAAACGGGTTCTACTTTGGGAGAACCAAGCTTAAGAAGTTACAAGTGTCAAAATCGATTGTAAAGAACTATAGTTTTAGACATAGGTGATTTGTTAAGATCATTTCTCAAGATCTACTTACTCTTTTGGAATGATTTAACTTGGAAAAGGTGCGCAAACTATGGATGACACCTTTTGCAAAGTTTTATAAAAAACTTTACACATTGACTAGACAAGACTAGAGCAAGAGAGAAGACTAGAATAGGAATTGGAACTTGGAGAGTACTTACTTGGTGGTCACGATCCCTTGAGCTCCCAAGAGTGGTATTGGCAAGACTGAGAATGAATGTGACCAAGCCCTCCTTATATAGGTTTTCCAAGGGCGATTCAAGGGTGGTTACGAATTGATGATGTCATCAATTTGAAGCATCATCTCTGGATGTCAGAATCAAGCAAGAAAATAGTTGATCTTAGGGTTTTGGCACGTTTTGGATGCAATGGAAGCATTGGTTTGTCCTAATTCTAAAACAATCATGAGATATAGAAAGTGGCATGAAATCTCAGGTTCAAGATGGTTTTCTTTGTGTCCATGACATCACCTCCCCCTCAAGCGACGAGTTCCATGAGGAGCGGTTATGTGACTGAGGTGTTGTAGAACTTGAATCTTCATAGCTCTTGGTCTTTGTAGAGTTCTTGATATGTGGTACTGCAACATGATGATGATGGATATCTATGATGAAACGGGAAAGGTTTTGTAGTATATCTAGGTGCAAAATCAAGGCCATGATTCCCATGATGGGTTGTGCTCCTCTTTTGATACTGATGATGATCCTTCTTATATGGGATGGTGATTGTAGAAGTCCTAATTCCAACTTGCTTCATCTTCTTAGGACATTTGAATACCATATGCTCATGATCTCCACAATAAAATCATAATCCTTTGTCTTTTCGATGTTTTCTTTCCTTTTTTGTAAGTCCTCTGACCCTAATGTTATCCAACTGCATGGGTTCTGGTTGAGATTCTTCCAACATATGTTGTTAAGGAACTGAGGTAAACCTATATTCTCGATCATGAACAGAAATCTTCTTCTCTTGCTTTCTCTCAAACAACCTATTGTCACACTCAATTTCTTGATTCATGAATTCTTTCAAAGCATTTACCTTGGGCATGGTTAACATGAGGTCCTTGACATCATCACATAAGCCCCATCGAAATTGGTTGATAAAATAATCATCATGCCATGTGACATCACAAATGATTTGTCTAAATTCTGATGCATAGGAACACGCACACATATTTCCTTGATATAGCTTCCTTAGCTTTGTTTCGGCAACACGTGAACAACTGGTATCTCCAAATGAAGATGTGAACTCTCGGATAAAGGCTTTAAATCATGAAAAATATCCATATCCTTCTCAAGGATAGGTCCCACAACCCGGGATCGTAAGTATGGAACAAGATATGTGGATTACAAGAACTTCCTTGTGGGAGATGAATCAGATACAAGAAAGAACTCCACAAGATCTCCTACTACGAGATTACAAGAGGACAACACAGGATGTCCAAGAACTAGACTAGACAAGACTACACAAGACTAGAACAAGGAACAAGACAAGAACTCGCACTGGAACTTGGAGAGTACTTACTTGGTGGTCACGATTCCTTGAGCTCCCAAGATTGGTACTGGCAAGACAGAGGATGAATGTGACGAACCCCTCCTTATATGGGTTTTCCAAGGGCGGTTCAAGGGCGGTTATGAATTGATGATGTCATCGATGATGTCATCAATTCAAAGCATCATATCTGCATGTCAGAATCAAGCAAGAAAACAATCGATCTTAGGGTTTTGGCACATTCCAAATGCAATGGAAGCATTGGTTTGTCCTAATTCTGAACCAATCATGAGATATAGAAAGTGACATGAAATCTGAGGTTCAAGATGGTTTTCTTTGTGTCCATGACAAGAACTATCAAACCCATACCTCTCTAGTTTTCCTTTCTACCTCATGGACCTTCTTAGGCCATGATGTGGTGATTCTGCCTCCTGTCCAAGTTCCTACATTTTAGCTTTAGCTTTAGACTTCCACATTTTCAGTTTTTCAATCTAAGTTGCTTCATCATCTTCTAAGGTATCTTGTTCTTTCATTTTATGAGTGTTATCCTTGACAAGCTTTGGAAAATCTTCTTCAAGATCATAAGGTAATTTGATCTTATTGCATGAGTCTTCATACCTAGAACTATTCTCATCAAATACTACATCTCTACTCACCAATAATCCTTTGGTTGTTGGGTTGTATATCCTGTAGCCTTTTTTGTTGTTGTCATATCCAACGGACACACATCTTTCAGCTTTTGGATCCATCTTTCCTCTAACATGTGAAGGAACATGAGCATAAGCAAATACATCCAAAAATCTTACATCCAAGCTTGGTCTTATTCACCTCCAAGCCTCATATGGTTTCATGCCATCAAGTGATTTTGAAGGTAACCTATTAATCAAATAAGTGGTTGTGGATACAGCCTCAACCCATAAATAATTAGGTAAGTGTTTTTCATTTAGCATAGAACTTGGAGCTTCAACAATTGTCATATTCCTTCTTTCTACCACTCCATTTTTCTCAGGAGTGTACCTTGTACTAATCTCGCTTTTCATTCCCATCTCTTGAAGAAAGGAGTCAAATTCATGGGAGAAGTACTCTCCCCCTCCATCTGACCTTAGCCTTCTTAGTGTTTTACCTATTTGATTCTCCACAAGAGCTAAATATCTTTTGAACCATGAAAAGACTTCATCCTTGTGTATCATAAAGTATATTATAGTCCATCTATTGCAATCATCAATGAAGGAGACATAATACCTTCATCCAGATATTAAAGCATCCTTGCTAGGTTCCCATACATGTTTATGAACCAAATCCAAGAGATCTCCATGCATGTATCCTTTTTTCATGAATGATAACCTATGAGACTTTCCAAATTGACATGCACTACACTTATAAATCATCTATTGCTTTGACAGATTAGGGATTCCAAGTATACTTTGGTCCCTCCAAATTTGCTTTAATGACCTTTCACCAATATGTGCTAACCGTTTGTTCCATACTTCCAATTATGTGAGTGTCTAACTACCATAATTAAGGAGAGCAATGTTCCTAGTGTCTTGCAATTCAAATGTGAATAATCTACCTATCTTCTCACCCCTTACAATTCTCCTAAATCCTTGACTTGGATCTTCAACAAATGCTCCTCCTTTTATGAACCTAACATGTAGGCCTTTCTCCACAATCTATCCTACACTTATCAAGTTCTTTGTGATGGTAGGGACATAGAGTACCTTGCTAATTAGGTTGATGTTTCCATCACGTGCTTTTAGATTTCCTATATTCTCCACCAAGTGCCTTGTATCATCACCCGTTTGTACTTCATGCTTGTTCCTTGGATCTTCTAATTCTGATAGGAGAGCCACATTTCCTACCACATGATTTAAGCAACCTGAATCTATGTAGAAAACATGCTCATCAGATTCACCTTGTGACATTGTCATATTCATGAGAAGTAGAGAGTCTTCTTGATTTGAGTCTTCTATGTAATTGTTGTAATCTCTTCCATGGAAATTGTTGAAATAGTTGTTGTGGTTTCCATGGAAATTAATGAAACTTCCTTTTGAGTAGCCATAACCTCCTCTGTTGTAGCCTCTACCTCTTTGATTCTTGGAATTCCTAAAGAAATTCTCTGTTGTGGATTAGTTAATCCACAAATAGAACAAAGATTAGATTATTGGGGTCTCCCCCTACCTTGTCTTCCTCCTCTACCTCTACCTCTACCATGTCTTCTTCTATCTGCATAGTTACCTCGGTGTGTACCTGCTTCATCATCCACTTTATTTCCTTTCCCTTTGTTGTCTTTGGCTTTATTTTTATCAGTATACAAAGCAGAAGATTGATTACTTTTGGAACCTTCTCCATTCTTCATGAGCTTGGCCTATTGAGTAAGTAGTTGTCCCATAAGTGTATTGAAATCTTGTACATGCATATCCATGTATAGATCCATTGCATTAGGGAAAAAACTGAACCTTGCATGGGCCTTTTGGATTAAGGAGTGATTAGTGATGGACCAATGAGAGGAGGCTGGTGGACAGAGTCTATAGCCTATAAATCACTAGGCTAAAGGGGGATGAGGGGACAGGATTCCCCTATGTTCAAGTTTTGCCAATAGAGAGAGAAAGGAATCTTGTAACTTACCTAGGCCCAAAAATTCAAAATTTTTGGAAAGTTATAAAACTCATCATAACACCATTTAATGGTCCCCCAGTCGTGCATGAGCTGACCTGAAAAAAGTGACTTTTTCAAAAAAAAACTCAAAATACAACTTTCTCTCTCCAAAACCTCACATTTTCATACCCAGGTCCCAAAAACTCATCTCTTTCCACTACTTTCTCTCCCTAGCAGACCATTGCAGCTCCTATGTCTCCATTTCTTTCTCTATGCATCTTCTTCTTTGAATTCCTATTGTCACTTCCATAGCCTGCACTCCAATGTAGAAACCTAAATCTCATAGACGTCCAAAAGATGAGGTTATGGTGATAGAATGTCACAATATCAAGGCTAGAAAAGGAATTTGGTTAGGACATGAGTTCTGCAAAGGTGCATGGGTGTACATGCAACCCTCTGGTGTTGGTCCTCATCATGTAAGAGATTGTGGAAACTTGGATCTTCATTGGAAAGGGAAGTTATTAGGCTTCAAAAAGCTCAAAAATGGTGAAACTGTTGCCATTGTACAACATGTTTTCACAATGTCCAGCATGAAATTGGAAAACTCAAACAAGATGAGATATCCTATCAACTGTAAGTATTACTCATTGACTTTTGTCCAAATTTCATAATATACCTAGCTAAGTTGTGTAGTTTTTTGTTGTAGACATATTTCCTTCTCCCTTGGTGGAAGAACAACCACTTCATAGTCTTACAGGTAGTTTCCAAGCATTGCATGCAGATGTTGGGTCGATAGTCTTTCCACAAGCCTGTTGTACTCGGCTATTTCGTGAGAGATTTTTCTTTTACACACATACATATGTTGTACCCTCTTCGTCAAATGATTGTGGCAAGTTAGAGATGATTAAGGTAAATTCTCTTTTAAAGATCAAGTGGCTACAACCTGATATATGGAAATTAACATCTTTGAAGCATAAGATGGTGATGGACATACACAAGTCTTTGAAATTTACAAGAGTTTCAAGATCTATAGGATTACATTGGTGTGTTGTTGTTCATTGTTTTGTACATTTATTTTAGATATTCACAATTCTAGAGACTTCAACAATGTTCATGTTAAAAGATATCACGTATGAGCGAGTAGATGGTTTACTAGGTGAAAATTGGCGACTTGTAGAAGGATGCACCAAAGTGGATAGATACCTTTGTAAAATTGGTGCAATAGGCATAGGATTTGGATACTTGAAACATCGTTCTTCATTGTACATTAGATTCTATTATGATCGTTGGATGTGTAAACTTGGTGAATGGATACCATTACAAAGTTCTGAGGGTTTTTTAATTTCATTTGAAACTAAGATAAATCTAGCCAACAACGAAATGGAAGTTATTTCAATAAATCATTATTGGACTCTTGCCAACGTGTAATCATGGGATTTGAGGATCTCGATCAATCAAAGTTCAGAATACAAGGCATAAGGCAAATAGCATATGGTATTTTTTCTTTTGTTTATACAAATTCTTATACTCAAGTATGTTATTTTAAAGTTTTCTATTTGTCTGCAGATTGGTAAGAGGTTGGAGGATAAAATTAAAGTCCTTCCTGAATGGAGTGTGGATGGAACTCAACTTTCATTGTCATAGCTCAAGAACTATTTGAGTGCTAGAGTGTACACTCAACCTATGTTCCATGTATAATCCTTCATCTGCAACATTTTATTTAACATGCAAGACATGTAGCATGTAAAATTTTTTGATCTCAATATGATGTTACACAATTTGCCAAATCTTTGATTTTTCCAATGGCAATTTATTATAATTTTAAAGTTCTAAGAATTTATTTTTTCTATTGTCTAGATGTGGTGTAACTTATTCTCGTTAATGATTATGTTCAATCTTTTTTATAAGCCAAAGTTTTTTTTTTAGAGTTTTGTGCATGATTGTTTTATTTGAAGGTATTTGTTTTAGTTTTAAAATGGGTCCCACTCACTTTAAAATTTTGAAACTACTATAAAAGCAACACTTATTCTCTCATTTCTCACTTTTGCAGCCAAGAAGAGCTAGAAGCACTCGTAGAGCACGCACACAAGCTAGTATCACACACAATGGCTGCCCCAACCTCCAGTACCCTACAACCCAAACGTCCTCGTGAACTCTTCAATGAGTTCTTGGAATCAACTGAGTTCAAAGGTCAAAAACACTGTTATGACATATTGTCTAGAGTCCCTGATCTAGACAAAACAATTCAACTGAACACCGATGTGCTCGAAGAAATCATAGAGTTCCTTGAGTACTACATCTTGCGTTACTCTATAGAAATACCACCTTATGAGGGTAAATGGTTCACATGTGACCTTCTACTCTACATACACAAAGGCGATGTAGCCTTCATGAAGCGCCTTAAGCGCTTCATGGAAACTACTGAAAATGCAGGGCACTTATTAGATGACTCTATGTCGTTAGTAAAGAAACTTAACAAAAAGAAGAGGATGGGTACAAAGTACCTTTCCTACATTGCAACAACATATTTTATCATTAATGAGGAGCCCTAACCTACACTTGTTGAACTCCCCACCCTTGTTACTGGGGGTTTTGTTAAGGAGAAGAATGAACCTCAACGAGATTCCGTAAGTATTGCCAAACAAAGCATTACAATCCACCAAGAATTTTGTGGTGGTGTTGAGTAAAAATTACGTGAGCAATCAAGCATGGAGGAGCCCCCCCTTCAAATCTCAACCCTTCGGAGCCCACATTACCAGAGGTCGAACTTGAATATCTCTCCATCATCGTTGTGGATGGAGAGGAATTTATTTTTCTTCATGACATTGAGAAGGCATTCGGCCTACATCTAGATGAATGCTTGAGTATTTTCTCCACAATGTCAGATGTTCCGCTTGAAAACACATCTGGCATACTTGAAAAGAAGGCAATCCCACTTGGGGATTTTGTGGCAGACACCATAGCAATGGTGTGTGTTGATATTTTAAAAGATGACAACAATTATACTACAGAGGAGGAGTTCAGCACAGCACGGGAGAGGATAATGAAGCAAAACATTCCTACATCCCCCATAGTAGAGCAGAGTGGCATGGCCCACTCTAGCATTGATCTTGATGCCCCTGGAAGAGGGGAGGAAGAAGAAAAGCTTCATGATGTAAGTGGTAACTAAATTAAATAAATGGATAATTTAAGTTAACAAAGTAAGAGCTTGAATTATCATTTTTTCTTAACAGGAAGCAATTGAGCTCGACAAGTTTTCAGCAAGAGCAGGAGTGGTTCATCCTTGGCAAACTACATTGGAAAGTTGCCAAAGGATGATTTTGTTATCATACATAAAGACTAGAGTCCGTATGGGCACTTCATGGCTTGGTGCTTGAAGGCCCTTACCAAAATTTTGTGTTTATGTACAATTACCCAAGGCACTAATTGTGTCATTTTGGTTAGGAAATCCTTAGTTGTAACTACATTAGGACTTAATTTTAGAGGAAAATTACTAGGGAAAATAGGTATCGCCATGGGTCTGGGAACGCAAGACCCCCATGTAATATCAAGATATGTACTAACTTACCAGCTACCTCAATCTCTCCAAAGGAGAAAGAAAGTTGTAGAGAAATTGAAGGTAGCTGAGAAATGATGTAAATGTTTGGATAATACAACCTTTAGTTTTTCCTTATTTGTCTAATCATGTGTATGATATATGCTTCATAAATTGAACCTACCATTCTCTCCACAAATTGTATGTAATTTTAAGTCCTTTTTAATCATGGTGTATCGTATATCTATTGTGCCTATGGTCTTTAGGGCATCACAAAAAGCATAAAAAAGGCTAGAAAAGCCCCAGCCACAAAAACGTAGGAATCAGCCCTGCAAAAATTTTGCAGGGCTGATTCCCGCGTTTCTATGGCCCGGGCTTTTTTGGCCTTTGCTAGTGTTTATAGGGGCTCCAATGTATGGGAAAGTATGTTATTGTTCAATTTCTCTTGGTAATGGTAGCATCAAGTTTACACTAAATTCAGAGCAAGCCAAAGATAACCTGTAGGGAATAGCCTCTATATTAAACACAACTAACATCTCATCTATACATATTATGCATACACAAGGCCAAAAAATGCAAGAAAAACCCCAGCCACAGAAACACGGGATTCAGCCCTATAAAAAATTTGTAGGGTTGAACCCTGCGTTTCTGTGGTTGGGGGTTTTTTGGCATGAAAATGACATGTGGGGCATAATTAGGTACAACATGTACATATCTTGTCACAAAACAATAGGCAAATGCATGCATGTTCAACTCATTCCATGTATATCTAACTAAAAGAAAAGTTATTTGCACACAATTATGTTGGGGAGTCAAAGATAGAGAGAGTGAGAGAGAGAAAAAAAAAGACACAAAGAATATAGGTTAAAACAAAATTTTCTATTATCCATTGTATTACATCGCAGAGTAGGCCTATTAAAGGGTAAAATATACACATTTCATGGGTTATTTCCTCTGATTAGCCTTGCTAGCTAAATGTCCTTGGGTTGTATGGTTACTCTCTTGGCATGGATAGCACACAGGTTAGAGTCCTCAAGCATGGAGATGAGGTAGGCCTCAACTGCCTCTTGAAGCGCTTTAAGTGCTATCCCTTGTATTCATAAACCTGCACGATAACTTTGTATTTCCTCTTTTACTACCCTTGCAAAATCTATTTGTGGTATGAGTAGCTCAATGGACTTTTGGTAGTGTCGTATCTCTGCAAAAGCCCTGCAGTGCCTCCTTCGTCTTTGTGGAGCTCTTGCATTCGGAGGTATGTTTGGCTGTTGTTGAGGTCTACGTCATGGTTGATAGTTTTTTTTTCTCAGATGTACATGATGTGAGGGTCCAACTTCATCTTGCACATTTTGTTGTCGATGTGGTTGTTGACTTTGCTCTCTTTCCTCCTCTGTTGGTATTTTCCCTTGTCCTTGTGGAAGTGTCTTGCCTCCATGTGTCACCCTATGGCTCGTTGGAATTTGCATATCATTCCATGGTGGTTGATTGTTGCTTTCGTTGTTCGGGGATGAATCCTCATCGCTCTCTGATACAACCCTTCTCATCAGCTTCTGTTTGGGTCTTGCCTTGATGGGTGTCCTTATTAGTGGCTCATCATCTGAAATTGACTCTAATCATCTTGGAGTGAAATACTCCTCTCTATTGGACACTTCATGTTCTCATGTTGGATTGTTCCCTGGTGGTGTGCCATCATGTGACACAAGCACAGATATGCGCTGGGAACCACTTCGTGGTCTTTAGGGGGGTTGCAAGCATGGTGGGCATTGTGTCCCTCGATGAGGGCTAGGAAAGAAGACACGATCTTTCCTTGCAATTTGCTTGGTGCGTGCCATTCTCTTGAGTTGCAAAAAGTGTGAAATGAAGTGAGTTTTCTCTATTTACAGAGTTTTTTAAAAAACTGTTTGTTCACACTAGAATGGACAAAACCTGTTTAAAACCATGCAGAATATTATAATATAAATAATAACACATTGAAACCAAGATTACAATATTCATAGGTTTTACCACATAATGGGAAATAACGAATTCACTTTACTTCCAAGTTGCGCCTTCTTTTTGCCTCCTAGCACGCCTGTGAGCATGATGGAAAGGTACTAATGATGAGTTCCATTTCTCACTCGCAATGTTGTGTTGCATCGTTCTCGCAAGTTTTGCCAATTTTGAATCCCTAAGTCGTTCCACAAAAAACTTTCTCGAGAATGTAGTGCGGTAAAACCAATTAAACATCTCCTTCATGTAGTTTGATTGCATTGGACCACCACCATGTCGCGTGCTTTTGAAGTAGAAACCCCTCGCTTTGTAGTGTGACTTTTCCATTCCTTGGGTACTGAAAATATCTAATGACCCATATCAATGCATGAAATAAGCTCCATGTGCAAACAAAATATGCTAAAATTTTTTAAGTACATTGGAAAAAGGTAAGTGCAATGAACACTTGTAGAAGAATATTACACTTACAATGTAGTGTGTTATATTGCTCTCTCCCCAAGATTGAATGAAACACTTGGTGAACTCCACTAATGTTTCTTGAAACAATTTATGTTGAATAGCACTAGACCTAGTCAGACCCATTAAGCCTACCAACTTATCAAAGTTTGACCAAACCTTCTTTCTCTTATTACAAAGATCAACTTGAGAGTCATTGTCTGTTGTGATCATGCATAGGTCTTTCCACAGCTCATAATGTTCATTATTTTGAGTGCTAGTACCTCTTCTAAAAAAATGTCTTGATTTATTCCCTATCGTTGACACTTGTTGAAAACTATCTTGAGATTCTCCAACTTTCTTAATAACTAGGATTAGATTTCCACCATGACAACCAATTGAATTAAGAAGTTCCTCCAATTTCTTTATATCTTGAATAGATTTATCAAATAGCTTCATGGCAAATGCATGTTCTATATGGAGCTTCAATAGTCTATTGAAGATTCTCGTGAATGCATGCAAGGTGCAAAAGTGGACATTCACTAAAGGGAATGGAATAATGGGATTCCAATCCTTATTTGACATGTCACGATTAGGTGTACCTAACATGGGACACCTCATTAAACGTATATCCCATTCAGTAGATGGAGATGCATATGTGCCATCAGCTAAATCCTCTATGTTGTTTTGTTTTCTCTTTGTTCGTATATAACCTCGTGTGCAATATGGACAAAGATAGAGAGTAGATGCACCTTGTTTGCAACCTAACATGCATTTGATAGTCTTTAAGTCTCCACCTAAGTAGCACTCTACTTCAAAATCACCTAGGCCTTCTACAGTGATTTTGGCACCATGAATTTGAGAAGTTATCACATTTGTGATCCATGGGGTCCTACCGAAAATCCATGTAAGAACATCATTGGATTCTTTAGGTACTTCAAATGCACCTAACCACCATATATATTTCTTGGATTGGACACTATATGTAAAGTGATGGGTAGATTCTTCACTTTCATCAATAATGGCATGGGCCATAGCTTCATTCATGAGTGTCACACATTGTCTCTCCATATGTCGTCCCTTTATGATTTGACATTCGTCTAGCTTCAATACAAACTTGAGTTTGGAACCATAATCTACATCAAATAACAAACATTATATTATTAAAAATACTATGAATGTCATTATCAAAACAATGGATATACCTAGAATTGTGGATTTGTAAAATTTAACCATTTCCTTTTGAAGCCTCTCCAAATTCACAAATATATTGTTGTACTTTGTGTAGATGAATCCCTTTCTAGATGTGCTCTTCAACTCTTTCTTTGATGTAGATGAATGATAAATGGATGCAGGCATAACATCTTCTATATGCAGGTAATTGCCAAGCGTATTCGCTACATCCTCATTGGTCATCTTCTTCTTCAGAGATACCTTGTAAGGGCATGGAAAAATCCTTTGGAAAATACCTTTGTTTTGCAGATCCTACTTCAAAAGGTTGTACAATGCAGTGTATGCTCTAGTACTAACACCTGCTTCATCACATACCATCTGTACCTCACTAGGACTAATAATATCTTCTAAGTTGCCTGCAAAATCTTTAATCACTTGGGTTTTGATGCCATTTCCTATTGGTGAATCCAAAATCATAAGCACATGTTTGTTGCTAAGACAAGAATTCAAAAACTTCAATTGATCCTCCATTGTTGAGGAAGCACTCGCATCTTCAACAAATGATCTGCATAATAAGAAACTCAATCTAAAAGTCTTTTAACATAAATAAACAAGCAAAACACTTACCTAAGTGCATAAACACGTCGCTTCCATGCTCCACCACCATTTGAAAGAGCTTGAAAGGATGATAATGGTCGTTTCCTATATCTCATCCCAAGTGGAGTCTCTTTTAGTTGTGTAAGATTGGCTTTTAACTTTGTAATTATGCTCTCCTTTTCTTCCACATCTTGTTGGAGTCTATTGTTCTGCTCATCCAAAGATTTGAAAGCACTTTCGAAAGTGTGTATAGCACTCTCTAAACTGTGTATCTGGAAATGGTTGTGATGACATTGTTGCATCCAATACTTTGATATAGATGTAGAATGGTTAGACAATTGCTTGCAATAGCCTAGCAGTCACATCTTCATCGCTACCAAGGAAGTGTAGAAATGTGGAGATACTATGGAATCTAGGATGAACATTAGCCATTGGATCTAAGGGATACAAAGCACCATTGACCCAAAGATCAATATTCTTCTCTCCAGCTACACGTCGTTCATTTTGAGAATCTATGTCATTGCTACCTCTAGTTGTTGGTGCAAATTCTGTTGGAACATGAACATGTACACTCTTTGTGTGAGGAGCATGCGCTGGTGCTGTTGTCATGTTTATAATACATGTGAGCACCATGATGTTCCAAAACTCCAGCACCGAATGGGAAGAAGCACAGAGATGGCTAGAATGGCTTGTACGATAGCTATGTGCAAGAAAAAATTGTGGTTTGGTATGTGGATAGGTCAAAATGATGTTTTCCAGTGTGTTAGACGGAAAATGAGCTTTTTTTCAAAAATTCATACTTTGGGGCAACCAAAGTTACGAGTTGGATAATGTGGCACTTAACTTTTGGAGGGATTTTGAAAAGTATGTTTTTTTAAAGTATTTTGTATAAGAACAAGACTAAAAAAATTAAGTTTTGACATATAAATAAAAGTATGTGCCATTTTGAATAAAGAATAGCTGAAAAAGAGACTTTTTAAAAAAATTCATTTTTTATTCATAAAGATGGATGGATTTGATGAGGTGGAAAGTGGTTTTTCTCTCTCTCTCTCTCTCTCTATGTGTAGAAGAGAGAGAAAATCCTAGATTAGCCTAAAAAAAGCCTACTTCAACCTACCAAAAAGTGTTCTATTAAATGCACTTTGTCCCCTTAACAAAGTACAAGATTAAGCTTAATCCCTAAAAATTAGGAATCCTTACAAAGCCCATGCATGGTTCACTTTTTTCCTAATGGCTATTGTAAAAGCTTCCCATTTGTCAGCTGCCTTCAGGCCATTGATGACTTGCCTTACAATTTGTTATTCATCTATCAGTAGTATCTTTGATCTTTGTGATAAAATCAGTCATATTTTGCTTGGAAGATTTCTCGAGTGTTGTGAAGTCCAACCATAGTTGGTTCTTTCTGGCCTTTGTGCTTGAACAAAAGAAGGCCTCAAGTGCATTCCACACTTCCTCTGATGTTTTACAACTTCTTATGTGAGGCAACACAAAATTTGAGATAGAGTTGAGGAGATAAGACCTTGCAGGTGCATCCTTGGAGCACCATGTGCTCAATCTTTGCTGCTCTTCTTGTGTAGGTTGACCTTTATTCCTGAAACTTGGCATAACTTCATCTCGATCAGTATAACCATATAGATTCCTACCTTTAAGATAATCTTCCATCCTTAATGACCAAGCTGAGAAGTTTCCTCTCTCCAATTTTTCAATTGATGAAGGGAGTCCTTTTGCCATGTTATCCAGCCTTGCTGTGATACCACTGTGAGGATGCATTTGTACTTGATGAAGATGAAGTCGTGCAGCAAAAACTTTGCACTACACTAGCCATATGAACTCCAAAGATATGTACTTGGCCCTTTGATATTACCAAAGGATGTATTAGACACCATTTGTACCTTGGAAGACCACTCTCAAAAAGATGAATCAAAACAGATAGGTAGGATTTGATCCAAGAGTAAAAAACTCGCTATTTTTGTTCCTACACCTATTCACGGTTTTGAACAATTCTCTAAGCATAGTAGCAATTGGCTTAATTCCTTTTTGGGTAACTCTAATTAACTTAGTAAGCTAAAAACATGAGTGATTTCATAAAAAATGATGGACAACATGCAGAAAAGGGACTTTAACGAATCACAGCTCCATTCCAACATTCACAAGCAACAACAATCATGAGACTAGTGAGCAAAGGTATGCTAATATCTGACAATCTTGAGAAGCAATGCTAATGAAACTTTGTAAGATTATAAAAGACCGTATGCTGATTCTATCATGCTATAAATCATGGCAAATGATCAACTACCACTGAGAACAAGCTCTGAGAAAATCATTGCTCTGATGGAGTACTAACAAAGAAGTAAAATATGCAGAGATATAGACAACTTCTAATGAATATATCTCACAATTGAGAAACCAAAATGCAACGAAACTTTAACAATATATACTAGACGTAAAGATCTAATTTTAGCAAGTTAAATCACTAAAAATGATGGATCATGCTGAAAGAAATCATCTCTCCAATCTGACTAAAAAACTACGAAGTATGAGATGGAACACTACACTCACATAGACATGAAGATATGGTCACAAATGATCCTGAGTTCAAATGTATATTGAATGTAAATTACAATTGACTTATTGGTACATGTGTGTGCCTTGCGATCACACTTTGATATGGCAAGAAGCTCAGCTAAATGAGTGTGTCAAACTCATGATTAAATCATGTGTATATATAGTGATGATTGGAGCCACAATTTGAGTTTGAATCTTGGTCACCTAAAACCTCTTTTCCTAATTCTTAGTGATAGATTCTCATCTAACTCAATCATGAGTTCATGGCATTTCTTTCCCTTCTCATCAAGTGGACTCAAGCACTTTGATTCCTTCACGTACACATCAAGTAAATACTCAAAGAGTTACAAGGGTGAGTTCATAAGTGAAATCTTCAAAGCTTTAGCATTTTCTTCAAGTCTCTATGACATTTGAAGACTCAACATTTGCTTAGGCCTTCCATGAACGTGTTCCAATAGTATTTGTTGATGATGATATTGTTTACATAGAAAACATGGATTATGATCAAGATAACAATTCTTCAGTTGTCTCATCATATAAAGTATATGATTTTTTTATATGGGTATTGTTATTATTTATTGGTTTTCTATGGTTTAAAGAATTTCACTAGATTTTGTTTTTTTTCTTTCGACCAAAACATGAAGAGAAACTTATGGGAAAGAGGATCTTGGCAGTCCTAGAGGGCTAGATCATAGGATTGATGGTATGATGCATGTATGGATTTCATATTATATTTTTGTTTTCCTTGAATTTAAAGATGCAAACTCGATCTTGATATTATCTCAAAAAATCCTTTTGTTTTGGGAATCCTTTCTCGAATTGAGTTAAATGCTCTTAATGTATTTCCAACATTGATATTTCATGATATTTTGGCTTCATGAAATGTTAATATTACTTTTGTCTTATGTGCAACCATGTCAATCGTGGTCCACAAATTAGTCAATATAGGGGTCATTATAGTAGTGCATTAATTGAAAGAATGATTGCAAATTCAAAAGAGTTGTGAGCTATAGAACAACCCCAATGTTGGATCAATGTTGCTCTAAATATAGCGTTTGGTATGCTTTGAGTCGAGTCTTCATATGTTTATTCCATGCCATGCATATCTATTGATGATGATAGTGTTTATGTAAAAAACATGGAGTATGATCAAGATGAGAATTTTACGATTGTCTCAACAGATAAAGTATATTCGTTTTTCATATCGATAGTGTTATTATTTTTTGGTTGTGTATGGTTTAAGGAATTCTACTAGATTTTGTTTTTTGGCTAAGATATGGAGAGAAATTTATGGGAAAAGGATGCTCACAGTGCTAGAGGTTAGATTATAGAATTGCTAACATGTATGCTCGTAAGAAGGTACCATCTTCTCCTAATGCTCAAAAAATGATGCAAGTTACATGTGTATCATGTATGATGTAATGTTGTTTCTAGGTCTCTAGAGTGGACCATGAAGTGAGATGATCTAATACCCAAGACTCCATGTCTATAAGTTTCTAATGATAAACTCAAACTTGTATCTTGCCATTTATGGTGGCAATCAATATTCATCTTGCTCTCAAATGGCTAGGAGTTCGTCCTCCGCTCAACACATCATGAGTGTTTTTAATGGGAGTAATCGTCCCTCAGGTATGTAATCAACTCCCATCAAGTATAATTTTGAGACCGAGAGATATAACAAGTGTTTGCATGCTTAGGGTTAGGTTTTATATCTACAAAAAAAGGCTTTACCAATTTTTATTTATGGATATGTGTGTCTATGTAGCAGTATGCATGTGGAAGTATATGTGTGTGTGTGTGTCTGCGTATATATATATATATATATATATATATATATATATATATATATATATATATATATATATATATATATATATATATATATATATATATATATATATATATATATGTGTGTGTGTGTGTGTGTGTGTGTGTATGTGTGTGTATGTATCTCTCTCTCTCTCTCTCTCTCTATATATATATATATATATATATAGAGAGAGAGAGAGAGAGAGAGAGAGATACATACACACACATACACACACACACACATACATATATATATATATATATATATATATATATATATATATATATATATATATATATATATATATATATGTGTGTGTGTGTGTGTGTGTGTGTGTGTGTGTGTGTGTGTGTGTGTATGTGTGTGTATGTATCTCTCTCTCTCTCTCTCTCTCTCTCTCTCTCTCTCTCTCTCTCTCTCTCTATATATATATATATATATATATATATATATATATATATATATATATATATATATATATATATATATATATATATATATATATATATATATATATATATATATATATATATATATAAGGAAAAGGTAGATACTTGCAGTTATCAAAGTACACATGCAAAGTGTTCCTTTTGAATGTATCACTTTGGCCAACAATTAGTGGTTGGATTTCCCTAGAGAAAACTAGTTCTCTTAAGTATGGATTTTGCATGCCTATGAAAGGAATCATGCAAGCTTCTAACATATGAAATATAATGAATAGATGATACATGATGGATCCGTTATCCCTAGAAAGTACCTTCTCTAGAACTTGAATATTTTTCCTGTATACAGTGAGGTTACGAACATCTATTATTGGGTATACATGAAATGTAGGAACAATTAAGCCACCCTATACATTTTTGAATGTTGCCTATCTTTATTTAATATGCATCACACTTCCTTCTTTTTGCTACTAGGATATAGATTGCATTAGCTCAAGATTTGGTTGGGGATGTGTATATGTATAGTACATATATAAAGTATATACAACATATATGAAATACATATATGTATCTACTATATGCACCATATACAACATATATATATATATATATATATATATAGTATATATAGATGTCTAATATGTACAACATCTAAACAATACATATATGTATATATAGTACATATGTACAATACAATATATACATCATATATACAGTGTATATATATATATATATATATATATATATATATATATATATATATATATATATATATATATATATATATATATATATATATATATATATATATGTGTGTGTGTGTGTGTGTGTGTGTGTGTGTGTGTGTCTAATATATAGAGTGCATATTTACAATACATATATAGAGTATACAAAGCATATATAAAGTACATATATGTGTCTAGTATATAAAACACACAGAATGCATATATAGAGCACATATGTATAGTACAATATATATAGTGCTTATGTACAATACATATATGGAGTATACACAATATATATGCAGTACCTATGTATAGTACATATATACAGTTTATGTGTTGCTCTAGCACAATGGTGAGAACCACGTTAAGAAGCTTCACCTCCTTAATGTCAATCCGCGGAAGAGGTAGGAGTGATATGAAGATCGTGAATGAGAGATGATGTGAGAGTGAAGGTGAGAAGCACGAAGATGCACACACACATACACACACACATACACACACACAATGAAGAGATAAGCAAGACACAATGGAAGGTGGGAAATTAGCTCTATTACTCAAGAACGCTATTACAAGCTCAAACTAGCTCTAAGCTCACACTAACCAAAATGAACCAACCTCAAAAATGAGCTCTCTAGCTCTTTTTATAGTTTCTAGACTAGTTTTGACCGGTTTCACATCTAGTGACCGGCCTAGTTAAAAAATAGGTCCTAGAGGCTATTTGGAAGGGTAAACGATGTCTAAAAATAACGAAAATTGGTACGCATATTCTACCTAAGCTCTTCAAGCTCGAGGACTCCTCGGCTTGCACAAAATGGAGCTATGAATTACAAAATGGGGTTTTGTCTATATTACATATGTTACAAAAGTGATGAAAATCACTGTTGGATATTTGAAGAGGTAATAAAAACATAATTGTTTGAAAAAATGATCCGACTGGCTCCCTGCTCCGTCTTTACATGCTTCCATGTCGTCTGTGCCTCTGACTGTGCCTCTGACTGCTTCCAACACCCCCCTCCCTCTCGCTTCTGTCGTCCTCGACAGAACCTTGTTGTGCGGTCTGCCGGATGTAGTTTTGTAGGAGGTCGTGAGCGAGGGTGTGCTCAGATACTCGAATGGCTCGGGCCAGATCAGCCTCGAGCTTCTCCCAGTCGATCGGTTGCGGTTCGTCGGGTGGCGGGAGTTGATAATGTGTGGAATAAACCATTCGCTCACAGGCAAAAAGTTGCAATAAATGTGTGGGCCTACTGATGAATACCTCGGAATGGTATTCCCAAAACCCGGTGGTGAACATCTCTTCAAAGGTTTGTTTGTAGCATGCCGGGAGGTATTTTATCCTACAGTGCCAGGCATAACACACCCGGAGCGATGGCGTTGTGCTCATGTCATATACTAGATCAAAGTTACCATGCTCAAATCCCGGGGTGTTTACATGCGGTGCTTTGACGCGTCGGAAGACTTTAAATATCATTTGCATCATGTCAAAAATTTTGACAGTCACATGCGCTGCGATATCATCCATATGCTTCAGGCGAGGGAGCCAGTGACAGATTGTGGCCATCATATAGCCAACAGTGGGCAACTCGGTAGGTGGCTTGAAGTAGGGGTAATTCAGCCAATCCTGACACTGCCTATTGTTTTGTACTTTGATAGCGAATGCAGTCCAGGAGCGGCGTCGAGGTACTGGTCCCCAACAAGGATTATACTTTAAATGTAAGGGCACTTTCACCCATGTGCTCATCATTTCACGGTACTCCTGTAAAAGACGTGTACGCCAATCTGGTTGATAAATAGTGCCTTGTTGCGCATCCAGTGGCAAGTCTTCAGGCTCGAACTGGGTTGCATGTGATGGCTTCTTGCCAGTTCGCTTTTCTATGGCCAGCTGGTATTCGGCCATTAGCATGAAGTAAGGTTTGTATTGAAGCTCATGCCCGGATATGTACCTGCGTGGGGCCAATTGAGCAAAGTAGGGAGATTGCAAAATTCGTTCTTCGATCATGGCCATAGCATGTAGCTGGGCCCCGACTCTAGCTGAGTGCGTTGTTCCAATCTCCTCCACAGTCTTCATCCATGCGGGGGTCGGAAGTTCATAGGTCATCTGGCCTTCGGCCGTGACTTGTCCGCCTGGGATGGGTATTGGCTCGTATGCGTCTTCGAACGTTTCCTCCACCGGAATGGTTATGTTCTCATCGTCAGCGGGGATCTCCGGTGGGGAATCAGGCCGTGGTGGTGCTTCGTATACATCTATGCGTGATTGGAGAGTGGTTACCTGGGCCCGTAATGCGTTTAGTTCCTCTATGAGTTCAGGAGAGGGGTCCACAGGTTCTGGTACTTCTGCTGCCACTGGTAGTTGTTGTGGTGCCGGTTCTCTGAGCTGTAGTAACTTGTGGTCTTCTTTTAGCTTCTGATGTTCTTCGTTCATTTGATCATAGTCCTCTAGCAGTCGAACATGGTCATCTAGCAACATCCGCATCGATTCAGATGGGATTGCCTTGAATCTGCTCGGACTTAATGGTTGTTCAGGGTGGTCCAGTGCCGCTTCCAAATTTTCTCTATTCTGCGCTTGGAGTCTCACGTTCTCCTCCTGGGCTGCGGCTAGGTGCCTCCTGAGTAGGCCCATATTCCTTGTCAGCGTCGCGTTCCTAACTGTTTGGGCTCGAAGCAGGTTGTCTAGATCAGCAGTGGCTTCTTTTGTCTTTTCTTCACTTTCTAGCTCTAGCTTATGATATGCCTCTCTTAGTTCTTGGTGTCGCGTATTTAACGAGGCATTCTCGATTGATAATGAATTGAGCTGCGACTGCAATTCATTGGTCGTCCTCTGCAGCTGTTGATAATTGTTGCCAAGAGATGCAAACTCATCTCGTACTTGTGACATGCATGTGAACATTTGTTGAAGTGCAGTGTCTATGGTGGGCGATAATAGTAATGAAGTGTTAAGTGAGGATGCAGTAGAAGTAGATGCAACGGGAATGGGGAATGGGGTTGGGAAGGTGGATGCAGTGGTGATCGTGGAAAATTGTGACGTACCTAAATATGATGGTGCTGTGAGTGGAGTGGGTGCTGGTGCGGTGGGTGGTGAGATGTCCATGTCATTGGACGTGTCAAGTGCGGTGACTGTGAAAAGCGGTGTGTATGTGGGTGGTTGTGTAGGTGTGAAGACGGGATTTACAAATGTAGAGTAATTTACAGGGGGGATGGCTGGAGTAGCTTGGTGAAAAGGGGATATAGGGGTTATGGTGGGTTGGGGAGGTGAAACTGGTGAGAAGGTTAGTGGGGTTAGAAAGGTGAAAGGGGGTCTTAAAGGTGGGGGAAAAGATGGGAAGGATGAAGGGATGAAGGGGTTAACATGTAGACGAGGTGGGGTGGGTGCGGGCATGGTGGCGTGAGTGGGCGGGGTAAAGATTTGGGTTATGTTTCCGTGGACTGGTGTGGCTGTTGGAGGAGCAGGTGGGTGTGCTGGGGATACAGGATGGGTTGGTGAAACATGAGGTGAGAGAGGAGTAGATGGTGTGGATGTTATTTCAAGGATAGTGGTAGTATGTACAATGGTAGTACGTGGCGGGGAGTCGACTAGGATGGCTTCTTCGGTGAAGGATCTTTCCGGCCGTAGGCGTGCATCTTGCGCCTGGTGGGATGATTGAGCACCTACCGGAACTCAAATATATTCACCGGGCTTCGATAGCAGTCGAACTCTACGAGGGTCGTATTGGGGGAGTGGCTTCCTTTGTAAATACCTCAGTGCTTCGACCGGGCCGATGGATTGGACCAGTTCTCTGAACCCTCTGATGTAGACTTCTTCAAACCCTCCGGAGACTAGTTCTTGTTCGATTAGGGCCTGGCTCTCTTCTTCGGTTAATTTCTTCCGTGCCCAGACTTTCTCCATCGTACGATATAATTTTTTGATTGCCAGCGTGTAAGCTGCTGCTTCGAAAGTCTCCTCTTCGTGCGTGCTGGTGTCACCGTGTGCATCGGTTTGTTGGCCTTGGCCGTCTGTCTGTCCTTGTTCTTGGGAATCATGCGTGCCCTGGCTGGCTTCGTCATCACCTTCGTCATCTGTGGCTGTTCGTTCATTATCAGAGCTAGACACAACTTGTCCCTGTGGCAGATCCCACGGTGTGGTAGGGTAACTGGGGCGTTCATATTCTTGGGAGAACATCTGTGCCTCTGAAAACTGGAATTCATTTGAGAATGCATCAGGCATTTCAAAATCGAATGTTGTGTTTATTGGTTCTGCCTCCATGTGTGGTATTGGGAAAGAAAAGGCGTCCGCACCAATAGTGGTGGGAGCTTCTGCTGTCGTGGTGGTGGGTTCTGTGGTTGCAGCTGCCTGAGGTGCAAAGATACTAGTAGTGCCCTCCGTGACCACTGGTCTAGACAACCTTATGCGAATAGGTTGCACTGTGGGAGCGGCTTCTGTTGGTGATCGCTCTGGAGAGGGTTGTGGTGATGGTGACTCTGGCACTTGAAGGCAAGGAATGGTGCCTCTCATGCGCTTACCTGCCCGTGTTCTGCTGGGCTTCCTGGCTTTCTTCGTTGTTCCTTTGAATGCTTTCAGCTCTTCTCCTGTTAATGCACGTTCAATTGGCAAATCATAGGCCAAGCACATATAAACAATTCTTGTCAGCGCACAACATCCATTAAGTACTTTCTTGCGTTCCCATCTATGTTGTGCCAAATACATTTGATCGATGATCCAGCTTGCCAGATCAACCGTCTGAGGTCCCGTACATGCCAAATACAATCCAAACCATATTCTCTTATGTGGCATGGTAAATCTGTCCTGAGCGGGGAATGCGAAGTGTTGCATGCATATCCTTAGTGGCTTTGACAGCTCCGATGTAATTGCTGAGATCTCCTCCCACTTAGTGACATCCCCACGTTTCATAGGGTCTGGAATTAATCTTTCTCGATCTGTGGGTGTGTGGGTGCCATGAATTTTGATGGCCGCTCTGATTAAATCCTTTGAGAGGTAAAACCTTTTGTAGGGTGGATCATCTACTAAAGAAGGCAAAATAAAAGTTCCGGGAATATCCTTATTCTCTGAGGCCAGCAAAGTAGTGATTAAATAATAACACCTGTAAAAGTCAGGTTTGGGTAGAGGATCACTGAAATACTCCGTGAAGCCTGCTCTGGCCCAAACGTGAGTTAAATCCTGGGTGTTCTGTAGGGCTTCGAACTCTCTGGAGAAGAATTGGTATTTTCCCCACGTGCGGTCATCAAACGTCAAATTGGATTCAAATATAAAATCCGCGTCCGCTAAGGGTCCTGCAAGTCCCTGGAACCAGTGAGAGTTACGGTGTATCTTTTCTGTGTAGCCCATAGGTGGGTTGTCGATCGGCATGGGCCCTGGAAATCCTTGGAATTCTGGCGGTGGAGCAGACGGGTGGGATTCTGCTCGTAACACATTGAGGGGCACTGCAGCTACACTGGGGCCTGCTCCTGATGGTCCTTCGTCGGTTTGCATGATGACTGATGCGTTAGTGAGAAAGATCTGCTACAAAAGATTAACACATTAGCATGGAAATTAATTATGATCCCATTATGATCCCGTGTAGCCAAGTGCTGTGATGTGATGGATGCAATGTTTCTTGCAGCACTAGTGCAGGTCTCTAGACACCTACACGTTTCAGATCATGCATACATTCCTTGATGAGATGAGATTATGAGTGATGTGTGATGATGGTGGGTGAATTTTTACAAGGTTTAAAGGTTAGTGATTTAGTACAAGGTTGTAGGTTAGTCGGGGGGGTAGTTTTGTCAGACATGGGGTTAGGGGGAGACGGTTGGACACGCTTCGGTATCCATTTCCTAAGAGTCTTTGAGTGGGTGGTGGGTTTTTGCTGAGGGGTCAAAGGTAGTATCGGGTGTGGTGGTGTTGAGGGATGGAAAGATTTGTGAGGGGTATATATTACATGGCTTAAGGGTTGAGCTATGATACATGTTTTGGGTACCCAAATCTGCGTGGGTGTGGGTCTATGGGTAAGGTATTTCTTGGCGATCCAGATTTGTCAAATGCTCGGACCTGTGGAAGAAGGTCGAGGGGATGGTGGATACTGATTCTGTTTCTGCGCTTCCTTTTGCTTGTCGATTTCTGCTTGGTTGGAGTTCTTCGGTGCTTTTTGTCCTTTTGGCACCCATATTTGTCTGGTGCCACTTCCTTTGGGTGTTCTATACTGCTTTCCTTGTGGTGTCTTTTGATACTGCCGTCGGTCTGGATTCCTTCGTCGTGATTGACTCTGTTGTGGTTGCGGTTGAGAGGTCGGATGGACGCTCTGCTTTGGAAAAGAAGGGAGATCCAACACTTGCGTGACCTGCCCATTAGGAAGTGATTCGTTCTTTAACTTTAATCTAGGCCGGTCCGCAACAAGTTTGGAAGGATGAGCACCGCAGGGTGTCGTGCTCATTTGGCTGCTGATGCAACCCACATGACCGCTGATTGTGTCCATCTGCCCTAGCGGATGGGTAGCTGCCTCTTCTAGTTTGCAGGAAGTCCCAGGGAAGATCTCCTGTCGTCCTTCTGATTGACAACTGTCCATAGCCAAGCCCTAGTGGGTTGGTGTAGACGTAACGCGACTGGTCTGGTTAAAGATCTTTCGGTCTTCCGTCGCATGCGTTTCATAAGGTCTAGGGTTACAACCGTCAAGCGGAATACCGTTAGGGAAGTCAAGCGGTATCACTCGCTTCTGCTGTAAGGTTCCAATCTGTAAGGAGCCTTGTCTAAGATTTAAGTCCACTGAGTGATCGTATAGCCAATCTTGGCCAAGGATTAGGGGTTCTATCAGGTCGTCATCATGGCACACTAGTAGCTTCGCTGTCATGGTCACATCTTTAATGAGGATAGGAAGGTCCACCTCACCCATGCAAGGGGTTTCCATGCCTCTTAGGCCTATGAGGTATGCCTCAATTGGCCGCATTTCTATTCTTGAATCCTTATAGTGGGACCATCTAATCGCACTAGTCGCAGCACCTGAGTCAATTAAAGCCCTGAGTTCTTGGCAAGGGTTGCCGTGCTCTAGCCTAACTGTAATGAATGGTCTCCTGTCCACTATGCTAGGATGAGTGGTTGTCTTTACTTGACACATGGCCATGGGATATCTGGGTGATTTTCCTGATGGTTATAATGTTCTCTCCCTAGTCCTTGTCTTCTTAGCTTCATGCGCTTAATGCGTTCTATGGCTTCTGCCTGAGCTTCAGCTCGTATTCTGTTTTCTTCCTCCTTACGCTTCTTTGCCAACGTGAGTCGTCTAAGCATATCCTCAGTCAGAGGTTCCTGATATAGCTTGACTCTACAGCCACTAATGTAATTAGGCATTATATCTCCTTCTAAGGTGGCTAACTGTACTGCTCCACTTGTCGAAAGTCTGTTAATGATCATGGGTCCATAACCTCGCTTTTCTAACTTCCGTGCGTGCTGTTTCAGCGTATACACTAGAACTAAATCTCCTTCTTTTAAGCCTTTATCTTTCACATGTGCATCAAAATATGCCTTCTGTCGCTTCTTCACTGCGTATATTCCTGCTGCTGCTTTCAGTCTGGTTTCTCCTAATCGTTCCAAGTCCATTATTCTCGCTGATAATTCATGGCCCGTCCACTGATGTTCTTGTGCAACCTTAAGGGTCGGTATCAAGAAGTCCAAAGGAAGCACTGCATTCTGACCAAAAACCATCTGAAAGGGAGTTGCATTGAGTACGGTCTTGTAGGCCACTCGATATGCCCAAACAGCGTGGTGTAACTGTTTGTCCCAATCTGAACGTTTGTTGTTCACTAGTTTCGTCAGTACGTTACAAAGTATCTTGTTAGTGCTTTCAGCCTGACCATTGGCCTGAGGATGATATGGTGTAGATTTCTTGTGAATCACCAGAAAATCCTGTAACAAATATTCAATGACTTGGTTTAGAAAGTGAGTGCCTCGATCGCTCACTAACTCTATAGGCAATCCATATCTTGTAAAGACATTTTCAAATAAGAATTTTGCAGTCGTGTGAGCATCATTCTTTTTTGTGGCTTTTGCCTCTACCCATTTCGTAAGATAATCTGTGGCAACAATAATGTATTCCGCATGTGTACCTTTTGCAGGGGGGTTAATGGGTCCTACAAAGTCTATACCCCACTTTGAAAATGCACGTCCGCCCATCATGGGTTTCAATGGCATTTCATCTCTGCGAGTAGGAAACTGAGTTCTTTAGCACACGTCACATCTCTTTACATAGGTATGTGCATCCATGTGAAGAGTGGGCCACCATAATCCTGCGAAGAGAATGGCTTTGACTATCCTATCTGGTCCAAAGTGACCTCCTGCAACACCTTGGTGTGCAGTCTCTAGTATGCTCAGATAATCGCTTTCATGAACACATTGTCTTAGATATCCATCTCGTCCTCTTTTGTATAAATTATCGCCAATAAGTGAGTAGTCTTGAGCTTCCTGCTCTAGACTGCGTTGTCGAGCTAAGGTCATTCCTTGAGGGAATGTGTTCATCCTCAAGTATGTCACTAAAGGTTCACTCCAGTCTGGTGTGAGAGACACGTGATATAGTGTAGCATGCTCTACTGGTGGTGTTTCACAGCAAACATGGCATTCCTTACACAACTTGTAGACATCTGCTTCCATCGTAGGCCAATATACTCCTAATCTATGCAGAGTCTGTAATGTTCGATGTTTTGAATGATGTTGCTTTAGTGCACCTATGTGTGCTAATTGCAACCAATTCGCATGTTCTGATTCATCTACACAACAAGCAAGAATCTTTTGATTATCCTGTTTATATATGCTTCCTGCCATTATTTGGTACCTCTGAGACTTGGTAATCTCTCCTTCTCTGATCTTTATCCTAGGATTCTTGGGTCCATATGTGAGAATGGGGACTATAGGCTTAGCCCATTCTGGTGCTATCTCAAGGTTAAACAAGTATGCATCTGGTAGATCATCCGCTACTCCTTGAGGAGCTTCTCCTGAGGTTAATCTTGAAAGGTGGTCAGCTCTAAGATGCGTCCTTCCTTTCCTGACTACCACTTCAAAATCATACTCCATGAGTAATAGAAACCAGCGTATTAATCGTCCTGTGTTACATGGTTTGTTGACTAAGTACAATAGGGCTTGATGATCTGTAAAGAACTTGAACTTGTTGGCCAACAAGTAATGTCTGAATTTCTTTACCGCATAGATCATCCCTAATCCTTCTCGTTCCGTCGTGGTGTAATTTCTTTCTCCTGCGTTCAATTGTCTGCTCGCGTAAGCTATGGGGAGATCTATATTACCTTCATTCGTGGGTTGTGCTAACACACATCCTATGGCATAATTGGATGCATCCACATGTACATGGAATGGCTTACTCCAATCTGGGGTTGTCAATATAGGTGCTGAGCACAAGCGTCGTTTAAGTTCGTTGAATGAATTTTCACATTCATCTGTCCACTCAAAATTGGTTAAAAGAGAGTACAGAGGCTTAGCTATGATTGCATACATGTGTATGAATCTCCTATAATAACCACAATGGCCCATAAATGCCTGTACCTCTTTCACATTGGTTGGTCTGGGTAGATCCGCGATTACCTTCACTTTTTCCTCATCCGTCGAGATTCCATTTTTTGACACAATGTGTCCTAGAATTTTGCCTTGTCTGACCATGAAAACGCATTTTTCTGGGTTCAAACAAACCTGATATTCTCGACATTTGTCAAATATTTGTCTTAACTCTGGAATATGTGTCTGTCTTACATTTGAATGAGCACATAAGTCATCGACATAAACTTCCAAGCTCTTGCGTAAGAATTCCTTAAAAACATGACACATGAGTCGCTGGAAAGTGGCGGGTGCATTTGTTAAGCCAAACGGCATTACACGAAATGCGAATATGCCCCATTCTGTGGCAAAAGCCGTCTTGTGTTGATCTTCTGGAGCAATGGCTACTTGGTTATAGCCTGAGAATCCATCAAGAAAGCTGTAAACTTCCTTGCCCGCAACTCTTTCCAATAGATGTTCCGTGATAGGAAGAGGATAACTATCTCTAATCGTGGCGGCATTAACTTTTTTAAGGTTAATACACACACGCAATTTTCCATTCTTCTTGGGCACAACCACAATGGGGGATACCCATTCGGTGTGCTCAATTTCGTAAATGAATCCTGCTTCTATCAAGCGATCTATCTCCTCTTTAATCTTCGCAGCGTAGTTATCATTGTACGTGTAAGGTTTCTGTTTTGTCGGTTCTGCATCTGGAGTCATAGGGATTCTATGAGAACATATATCTGGATCCACTCCTTTCAAATCTTTATAACTCCAAGCAAAAACATCTCTATATTCACGCAATAGGGCAACTAACTCTTCTTCTTCTTCAGTCGTCAAATCATGCCCTATGTATGTGCATTTTTCTTCTTCTCCTTCTATGGCAACTATTACTTTCTTGGTTTTCTCTCGGTTATCATATACTTGTCCGTCATTCGCCTTTCTATTGGGCATTCGTACCATGATTCTTCTATCTTCGATTTCATATTTCTTGAAGTTCTCGGGTACTTCAAACAAAGATTCTTCTTTTTCTGTCATGATGTCTTCCTTCTTTCTTTTCTTGCCTTCACTCTTGGTAGTCACTTCCGTGGCTAATCTCACTTCTTTCGTAATCTCCTCGTGTCTCTGAGTTTGAGTTTCTACTTCGTAGAAATATTCTTCCTCGAATGCAAAGGGTGGGTCCATGATAATTGATTCTAAGTCAACATCGCTTGCATCCTCAAATGCATCAGTGCCTGGTTCACACTCTTCTAAAATTGCATCGCCCATGATTGGCTCTATCGTGAAAACTGAAATGTCATAGCCATCCTCGTCACAGTGGGGTGTCCATTGTTCTTCATTGATGGCTACATCCATGGTTGCTAGGATTTCCGCCCAACCATGGGGTTCAAACTCTTCGTCTGGGAATACTACAGGTGCATATGCTGGATCTTGAAGGGTTCGTGAATGTTGTTCCGCACCTAAGGTTCTTGCTTCTAATCGTTCTTCCTCTTGTTTGGCTACTTTACACATCCATAAATGGGTATCCTCATGCAACCAAGAAGGATCTGATTCTAATGAGTGCACGGATTCCGTCTCTACTGGTGTCTTATGGATGGTATTCCATTGTATTGGGGGTACATCTCGATGTGAATAGTCTTTAAGATTGACTTTGGTAGTCACTCCTAAATGTTGCAAGTACAAAGAATTAGTTCCCCAATCTTGTACAATTTGCAACTGACGCATGAATGGTCGTCCCAATATCATCTCATAAGCACGATTTTTCGCAAAGTCACAAATGGCGAAAGTATGCTCAAATTCTACACCACAAGTGGTGAGAGATATGCCTTCAAGTAAGCCTAATGGTTTTTCTATGTGTCCATCAGCCATTTGTAGTTTCATCCTGGTGGGTCTGAGTGCTGGCTTACCCCAACGTTTCCACAAAGCGGTGGTAGCTATGGCTACTCCGGCTCCTGAATCTAAGATGGCTTTCGTGGTGTAGCCCTGATGGGTTATTGGAAGATATGTGTTACCTTCCTCTCCTTCGCTTACGTCTCCAATCTTTTCCACGGGTATCTCTGGTACCTTCTTATGTGATCCTATCTGAGAGGGTGTGGTAGCTAGCTCAGGGAATTGATTTGCTACGTGCTTCCACAATTCTGGTTTTACCTTTAATAATTCCTCCAGAGTGAGATTACACTGTACTTTAGTGTTCTCGATCACTTCCGTGTTCTTAGGGATCACTGATTCTTCATTCCTCACTATTATCGTGGGTGCTCTCATACTAATAGACTTTGCTTCCCAAGGTCCTGTGAACTGAGGTAATTCTTGTAAAGAATTAGATTCAAATCCTGTGTGTTCACTCAGTTGTTCCACCTCTACATCATCATATATAGAGGGGATGTCTTGGGGAAATTGTTCCTGCAAGTCGTCTATTTCTTGAATAGGAGGATGGGTTCCTTGTTCCTTTCTCCATTTCTCTTCTTGGATTTCTCTCAAAAATTCATGTGAGTACCTATGTATGGAAGACAAATTGTCTTGACTTTCTGTATTGGGTACTTGAGACAGGGATGGTGCATTCCTTTCCTGTGTCTCTGGGACAATAGGGTTCCTAGGCTGATCCTTTTTCTCCTTGCTTTCTATCAAGTGTTCTAGCCTCTCCATTAGTCCTTGAAAGTGTAGTTCTGGCTTTGCCATGTTATTCCAATTAAGATATCTAGAGGCTTCAAACAAAGCTTGTGCTAGTTCTACCATTTTCATGCAGAGTTTAGTTCTCTCAATTTCTAGATCAGCTCGAGGGTAGTTTTTACTCATTTCCGTTACTTGAGGTCCCTCTTTTATTCTAGCCTGATATGCATGAAACATCATGTCTAGATCTTCTGGTATGGGTTCCGCTAAAACTGATCCTGATTTCTGAGCTGGGATTTCTTGGTTTAATTCTTGTGAAGTCAATTCTTGTATTTTGGCTCTAGATTCCCTTAAACTTCCTTCCAGCTCACTTATCTTTTTACTCCACTTTCTCTTGATTCTTTCTCTAGAATCTTTCCAAGACTTTGTCTTTTTACTGCTAGATTCTGCAACTTCACTAGTTCCTGCTACTTTCTCTTGGTTAAGTTGTTGGTTTTGTAAGAGCGCCTGGGCTCTGGTTATAGCTTGGATAGGCACGTATGTAGGGTTGGATCCATCTGCATTGTTTACAATACCTATCACGTTGATCGGTGTCACATTCGAAGCGTTAACTGGGTTCTTAGGACAATCTTTGATTATGTGCTCTTTGCCACAATCAGCACAAAAGCCTCGGATGCTATAGTACTGTGATTGCCTTGCTATTGGGGGATGTGGACAATCCTTAATGAAGTGATCTCCTTGGCACCTAAAGCATGGTCCTCTAGGGCCCTGTGGTCTCTGTTGTCTCAATTGGGGCCGTGGGTTTGGGTTTGCGTACATCACATTAGCATAGTCTGGCTCCCAACTAGGTTCCATTGGAGGACTATCATAATGATATGTCTCCACCTGTTCTGGTGACTCCGTGTAATAAGCGGGTGGACTAGTTACATGAGTAGAGTCAAAACTGTTTGAGTTTGGGTCACTTTCTGTGATCAAGGGTGAAGAAGGCACTAAGGCCCTACTTAGGTTCTCTTCTGCAGCAGCGTATTTGACTGAGATGACATTCGCTGGTGGGAGTGGCTGCTGAGCTAAGACGGGTTGAGGTCTCTGTTGAGCCTGGTATGGGTAGTTCTGGGGAGGCCTATAGTAATAAAGCTGAGCATTGTATTGGCCTTGATACCTACCTGGCTGCTGGTATGTTTGCGGGTAGTTCTGTCTCACGGTTTGTTTGTTGTATGGGCAGTCCTGAGCCATATGATTCGTGTATCTTCTCTCAATTGTACAATATTGGCCACTAGGGTTGGCTTGAGGTTGAGGTGCATTGGGGCACACGTTTGCCAAATGATTTCCACCACAAGTGTAACAACGTACATTAGTTGGTAGCTTGGGCACCTGTTTGCTAGAAACTCCTAGTTTTTGGGCCACTTTTTCTGCCAGGTCCTCTATCGAATTAGACAATTTTGTGGATGCTAGAGAAGAACAATCTGAGTCCTTATAGACCTTTGAGAGTTCTAATTCATCTCCTAGATTGTCCTCAATGTCTATACATATTCTTACACACTCCTCTAGCGTTCTGGGTTCTTTTAGGTACACATAGGAGCGTAGTTTAGCGCTCAACAAGCCATCTAGGAACAGTGATACTTGTTTGGCTTGTGAGGGTAGCTCTTGCATTGGACATCGTTCGACATATTGTCTAAACCTACGTCCTGCCAGTCTTACTGTTTCTTGAGGGGTTTGTTTAAAGCTATGAATCAACGAAGACGTGTCGTGTCTAATCCCACTTTTAGAGAATTCAGTGATGAATGACTCTAAAAAGTGATGGATGTCTCTAAATTGCCTTTGTTGCAGTGGTTGGAACCAAGTTAAAGCTGTATTCTTTAACGTTAATCCAAATGCGTTGTACTGCGTGAACATGTCTTCAACTTGTTCTGCTATTAGTACTTGCTTGAATTCTGCAACATGGTCATAGGGATCTCCTGTCCCATCAAAGTAATTCTTCATTGATTTTACTAATTGAGTGGGCCTCAATACTCTTGCGTGTTCGCGTGGTCTAGGTAGAGGAAAATCATCTCTACCACCTAGTATTCCATGATCTCTTTGTCTATCCGCTCTATTAGTGTTCGTGGTTGTTCTATCTCTTCCTATGGGGTGATTAAAGCTTACTTCTGGTCCCTCTTTATTTCCTTCTCTTTGATGTCCATGGGCTGAGGATGTTCCTGCCCCTTGTTGATTTGTATTCATGCTCGTTCTAGATGGAGGGAATATCAATTCACCTCTCCATGTGTATGTGTTTTTAGCACGCTCAGGCACCACAAAGACTCTTTCTGAAGTCTCATCCAGGTATACAACCTTTCCAGGTGTATCTGGGTCCTTGAATTCATAAATTGTAATGATGCCTATCTCACCAGGGTGTTCCTTTCTGTACCTCCAAAAGGCTTTGTCTGTCTCTTTATTTACGAACAACTTGGTGCTCCTGTTATCTTGAGGGATCCATTCTGGGATGAGTACTCTTGTTAATACGGATTTCCCTCTCGGTGTTCTAGGTTCTTCTAACGGTTCTTTTCCTTGAAATTTCGCTTCCGTCTCTAATTGAATTGTGCCAAACTCATTAGTATCGTTCGGTTGCGTACTTAGAACGTACATGGTTCCTTCTTTGTCTATGTAAGCGTCTCTCTCAAATTTCACCACTGGTCTTTCCAATCCAATGGGTTGATCAGGGTTGTGCAGTTGCACCACTTGCCTTCTCAAACCATCCTCATAGATGCGAGCACCTAATCGGTTGGTTCGGAGAAACTCTAGTTGCGTTCTATAGGGTCCTTCTGGTTTTTCTAGGTATGCTACATGAGACCCTCCTTCTGGTCTGTCTGCGCTAAATGCCATTTCTGATTCGCTAGTCTCTGAGCTCTCGTAGGGGTAATTACTATTCAATTGCTGAGCCCACGATCGAGCAGTAGTTCTTACACTAGCCTCTGATGATCTAAGGCTTCGTCGGTCCGACTTACCTATATGTTTGCCTGATCTAAGGTTCATTAATTTTCTCCCTTGCTCACTCAATTACACACTTAGATCGTCAATGGTTCTTTGTTATTACTTTCTTGATTCTTTTTAATTTTCTTTGGATTCTTGTCTTAATGTATGCGTCAGGAATTCGACTTTCCGTTATAATTTTGAGTTCTCGTTCCGTCAGACTTATGTTCTTTCCTTTAGGTTTTCGCGTCACACACACCTTTACTTGTAGTCTTAAACTTGAAAGAATTAAGTATCTTGGACTTGAGGCGTTCCTATCGTCGTTAATCCACAATGCTAACGTTTAGCCTAAGCTAAGAATTGACTGAGGGGGTTGAGTAATCTTCCAACCTCGAGTCGGCTTTTCTGGTTGCTCTGATGCCCTGTTGCCCAAGAAGCCGTGCTTCCCAAGCTCTGCTATCTTCACTGCCTTGCTTGCTTGCCCTTGATTGCCCTTGCTAGACCTGGAAAAATTCCAATGTTAGACCAATTCACAATTGAATGATCAAGCACTTGAGTATATACACCTTTTAAGTCCATTCCCTTTTTGCCCAAATTTTCAATGTGTGCCCCCTGGCTTTCTAGTCCCAAACTAGGTGAACCTCAAATTAGCTTATCCAAAAATAGATGTATCCTTTATGAAAAAAACAGTTGAGGTCACGTAGTACTCGTCACGAGCTTTCTAACGAGCTATTAAGCTCAAAAAACGGACTTCGGATGAAAAAGTTATGAGCGTTCAGGCCCTGAGGGGTAAAAACTGACAATCAGGTTTTCCTTCAAATATGAGCTAAGGGGTCTCCTATGAGTCTAATGGTCCAAAAATTTCTCAAAAATACCCCCGAAATTGGTCAAAAATTGGAGCCCAAAATTTGCGATGGGGGTGCACAATCGCGATGGTCTGGGACCGTCGCGATGGTCCCAGCGAACCGTCGCGATGGCGTGGAATTTGGACAATCGCGATGGTGCGAAAAATTGAACCGTCGCGATGGCCCAAAGTGAACGATCGCGATGGCATGAGAATGGACCGTCGCGATGGTCCGAAAAATGAACCGTCGCGATGGCGTGATCAGGCGGACAATCGCGATGGCGCGGTCAACGGTCAAAGGCGGACCGTCGCGATGGTCCGAAGTGAACCGTCGCGATGGTCACAAGTGCGATGGCGTGAGCCAATCGCGATGGTCCGATTTTGGGCTGTCGCGATGGTCCGAAAAACGAACCGTCGCGATGGTCTATCTTGACACGTGGCACTGTCGTGGCGATGGCGTGAGCCAATCGCGATGGTCCGGGGTCAGCTGAACAATCGCGATGGTCCAAGTGGACCGTCGCGATGGTCCTGCCGAGCCGTCGCGATGGCGTGAGCCTATCGCGATGGTGCGACACAATCGCGATGGTCCGAGCCAATCGCGATGGTCCACCAAAATGCGAATTTTCGAGATGCGCCTGTGGATTCGTAGATGCACAAGGGTCGCCTACCTCGTGGTGTGGTCGCCTACCAAAAATTCCGAAAGTTGCAGACCATCGCGATGGTCCGCCACACTCGGCAGATCTTTGACAGAGAGTAAATTTTTACCTTTTCCAAGCTTTCCTGATGCACTGGAGCTCTGTACCTGCAAGAAAACTCAAGAAAACACAAGCACACACAAGCACAAAAGTTCTCTCTCGCTCTCTCGCATGCACAAATGAGGGGAAATGAGGAGAATGGGAGGATATGGTGAATTTTCTGATTTTTTTGGAGATGAAGATGATGATGCGATGATGAAGATGGAGTGTGGGGAAGGTGAAAAACACTAAAAGCTAAGTAAAAACAACAACAAAAACTGAAATTTTTACCTTCCAACGCCACTTCTTGCTATACTCTTACCATCACACATTCGTCCTAGACTCGATCCCCGGCAACGGCGCCAAATTTGGTGTTGCTCTAGCACAATGGTGAGAACCACGTTAAGAAGCTTCACCTCCTTAATGTCAATCCGCGGAAGAGGTAGGAGTGATATGAAGATCGTGAATGAGAGATGATGTGAGAGTGAAGGTGAGAAGCACGAAGATGCACACACACATACACACACACAATGAAGAGACAAGCAAGACACAATGGAAGGTGGGAAATTAGCTCTATTACTCAAGAACGCTATTACAAGCTCAAACTAGCTCTAAGCTCACACTAACCAAAATGAACCAACCTCAAAAATGAGCTCTCTAGCTCTTTTTATAGTTTCTAGACTAGTTTTGACCGGTTTCACATCTAGTGACCGGCCTAGTTAAAAAATAGGTCCTAGAGGCTATTTGGAAGGGTAAACGATGTCTAAAAATAACGAAAATTGGTACGCATATTCTACCTAAGCTCCTCAAGCTCGAGGACTCCTCGGCTTGCACAAAATGGAGCTATGAATTACAAAATGGGGTTTTGTCTATATTACATATGTTACAAAAGTGATGAAAATCACTGTTGGATATTTGAAGAGGTAATAAAAACATAATTGTTTGAAAAAATGATCCGACTGACTCCCTGCTCCGTCTTTACATGCTTCCATGTCGTCTGTGCCTCTGACTGTGCCTCTGACTGCTTCCAACATTATGTATAGTACAATATATATATATATATATATAGAGTGCATATGTACAATACATATATAGAGTAAATACATCATATATATAGTACATATATGTGTCTAGTACATACAACATATACAACATATATATAGTATGTATATGTGTATAGCATAAACACCATATACAACTATATATAGTATATAGAACATATATACAATACATGTATGTGTCTAATATATACAAAATATATACCATATATATGTGTGTCTAGTATATATAGTGCACATGTACAATACATATACGAAGTATATACATAAATACAATACTTATATTTGTCTAGTATATATAGCATACAACATATACACCGTACATATATATATGTCTAGTATATACAACATATTTTTTAGTATATATACAACACATATGTCTAGTATATACCATATAAAACAAATATATAGTATAAACATCATATATACACTATACAACATATACAACATATATACATATATACAGAATATATAGCACATATACACAATATACAATATATACAATATGTATACAATATATACAACATATATACAATGTATATATGTGTGTATAGTATATACAGTAGATATAGGATATATACATATATAAAATATATACACTATATAGTATGTATAGTACATACACACACAAACACACACACACATATACATACATACATATATATATATATATATATATATATATATATATATATATATATATATATATATATATATATATATATATATATATATGTATGTATATATATATACATATATACATAGTACATATATACACACATATATATAGTATATATGTACATATATAAACCATATATACAACACACATACATACATACATACATACATACATATATATATATATATATATATATATATATATATATATATATATATATATATATATATATATATATATATATATATATATATATATATATGTGTGTGTGTGTGTGTGTGTGTGTGTGTGTGTGTGTAGAATATATGTACAATATATATACCATATATACATATATACAATATATACATTATACAGCACATATATATAATATATGCAACATATGTGTGTATACTTTATACTATATATGTTATATATATGTGTGTATAGTATATACATGTTATATATATAGTATATACAACATATATAAATATAAATAATATATACACTATACATCATATATATACAATATATACAACATATATCCATATACACAATATACAAAACATATATACGCCATATATCTATGTGTGTAGTATACATAGTACATATGTATTGTATATATAGAGATTATATATAGGTTATATAGGATACACATTATTTATACAATATATAAAACATATACTATATATATATATATATATATATATATGTGTGTGTGTGTGTGTGTGTGTGTGTGTGTATATATATATATATATATATATATATATATATATGTGTGTGTGTGTGTGTGTGTGTGTGTGTGTGTGTATATATATATATATGTGTGTGTGTGTGTGTGTGTGTGTGTGTGTGTGTGTGTGTGTGTGTGTATATATATATATATATATATATATATATATATATATATATATATATATATATATATATATATATATATATATATATACACACACACACACACACACACATATATATATATATATATATATATATATATAATGTCTAGGATGTGTCTAGAACAGTTGGGGTTTTCATATGTGTATTTATCATAATGGATCTATATATTTACTAGGTTTAGAGCATAGGTCTATGGCATATGTGTAGTGAAGTTAGGGTTTTTATGTGAATATCTCAAAATGGATGCATATATGTAGTAGGAGTAGGGTTTATATGTATGTGGTAGGTCTAGGATATGTTTCTAATAGAGTCAGGGTTTATGGCATGGGTATAGTAGAGTTAGGGTTTTTTGGTGTATATCATTAGTATGGATCTATATATGTAGTAGCTTTATGGTTTTTATATATGTGTATATCTAAATGGATGTTTATATGTGTATATAGAAAAATGGGTTTTCATCTATAGAAAGATATAGAATTATTATTTGAAGAGTATAAGTGTTTCTCTCATGGATGTGTTCATGTGTGTGTGTGCTAAATATTTAGGAACAATCAAGATGCAGTCAAAGGGAAGAGGAAAAGATGTCATGGATTCATGACCAAAGATTAAATCTATTTCTGATTTTTATTCACTTATAGAAGGGATTCGAGGCTCCAATGTTATGCACTCTTCATGCATAGCAAGTTCATTCCTTGAACCTACAACTTTATCTCCAATAGCATGCCCTTCACGAGAAGGTTCATCAATAGGTTTTGGCTCTAACATCTCTGTGATTGAGTCCAAAACGTTTAGTGACACTTCTTTGTCCAAATGTTTAAAGAGAGGGAAGGGTCAATAGGATATACAAAGGACTTTTAAAATTGATTCGATAACAAAGTTTCCTTTTATTAAACTTTTGATGATTGAGGGTTAAGAAGAGGCAAAATTCGCAACTTGTATACCATGTAGTTGAAAATGAGGTCATCAGATCAAGTTACAACTAAAATTAGATACCACTAAAAAACATGTGGGTGAAATGTATCATAAAGTAGAAGTAGAATGGTAAATGGAAAACATTGTTAGATGGAAAACAAAAGATGAATGTAGGCATCTACAGAATGTAGATACCTATAATTCTCATTTATTTCTTTTGGACCAAAGTAATGCAAATAAACGATCATTTTACATCTTTTTAAGAGAAAGCTCAAATCAGATATTGAAGGCATATTAATGTAGTTTTCAATTGTGCTGCATTTTTGTCCATCCAAAAATCAATGTCCGATTATACTAAGTGGGGAGTTCCACTCAATATTATTGGATTATGAATTCAAAGTTTTCCAAATCTTCACGATGGAAACTTGTAAAAGCAATGGAAGAGGTAATCAAATCTAACGTGAAGAAAAGTTTATCAAATGCTACTTTAGTTGCTATTTCCCTTGAGGAAGTTAGAACAAGGCATTGCACGTCTTGGCTATGAATCCATGAATATATTTTGGAGATCATTATGTAAGAAATTCCAAATTCATTGGGGCTTTCCAACTAAAGGGAAGTGCAACTTTAGATTCTTTGGTGCAACTTGTTTTAGACTCCGTTTCAAATATTGGAGAAATGTCAATTTGTGATATTAATCAATATAGTATGCATTGGTGTTGATGGATGCTCAGTTATGCATGGGCTTAGAAATGGATTGTGTGCTCAATTGCAATAGAACTATACACCATATGCTTTAGGTATAGACTGTATGTCTCAACGTACAAATTGGGCTTTTAAAATCATGTCAAAATTTTCTTTTGTACAAAACATTGAAGATCTTGTACACCAGGCATATGCTTTCTTTTAAAAAATTCCTAAGCATAATAAAGAAGTTAAATGCTTCTCTCATGGGATAAGTAAGGTAATTAATAAAAAATATATTGACACTAGATGGATCTCACTTATTCAACATGTAGAACATCTTTTTGATGAATATAAATAAGTCATCAGTGTGGTTTGTTGGTGCAAAACAAGCCTACACACATTGGCTTGGAACATTGGAATCTTGGAAGGATAAAGTTTGAACCCTTGAAGGATGTATTTACATGAAATTTGAACCATAGGAACCAATGCTTAATTAGTTATTACTTTTTATCTCATGTAAAAGTCTATATGACTTTAACCACTCATGTAATCACACCTATCTGAGAAAGTCGTGGAAACTTTGATTGATTGAGTGGGTGAATGATTGAGAGAATATCTCATTCACTTTTAGGTACATGATTCATGGAGATTGACATGGATTTGAAATTCAAAATTTTACTCAATCTCTATAAAAGCTACAAGTCAAAAGTCGCGGGTGCCCTTCACTTTTCCCGAGGCATTTGTGACAAATTCAGTGAGAGTGTGAGTGCTACACTATAGCCTACACCTCTGAGTACCATTGAGCATTACATTACATGCCAATGGGAATGTACAATCATTAGATTTAATCAATATACATACATTCACAATCTCTGTTTTCTCTGAGTGACTACCTTCAACTCTGTCAACTTCCAAGAGGCATATCTCAAGATCTACTGAATCAAATTGGATGATTCAAAGTGCATTGGATTCAGCTCAAAGTCTACTATACACCTACAAAGTTTCAAGGCCATTGGTTCTACCATCAGAGAGAAATCTCAGTCGGGGTGCTCACTGGTCTGTGACTGTAAGTCTCCTAAAAAATCGGGGGTACACCTTATTTTGCTAAAGTGATTTCTCTAAGTGTGGTTTATCAATTTGTTTCATTCCACTTGCAAATGGAAGCTTACTAAGCTAATTGAATATCTCTAGAAGGAATTTTGCTAATTGTAACTACACTGGTCATACTGAGCATAACACTGAGCAGGTATCAAGACTAAAATAGAAACTTTTCAAGTCTTGTGATTTGCAAAGTAGTCTGTTTTTGATCAAGTCATTACTCAAACCTTTTCCAAAGTACATATAGCATATTTTGGTGTTATTTGGAAGCTCAAGGAGTCTACTAAGCATATCTGAAGAGAAGAGAGGGCAGGTGTGAAGCAGGATTTGCAACATCAACTCAACTTCTGAGTGCATCCAGCCATCACATCCAACAGTGGTATCAGAGCAAATAAGGTAATCATAGGTGATGGTTTCCCTTCCTTCATTGACAAATTGGACAGAAATAATTACCAGGCTTGGTCATTGAGAATGAAGACCTATCTACAAGGGAGAAGCTTGTATGGATACATATCAGGAGATGAGGAGTTGCCCTCATTCAAGACCAGAGGCCTACCTACAAAGGATGAACATGAGAGGCTCAACCAATGTTGTGCAAAAGATGCTTTGGCAAGGTCATATCTTCTAAACTCTATTTCTGATTTCCTTCTACCACATATAAGGAATTGCAAAACTTCCCAAGAGACTTGGGAAACCTTGTCAACATATTTTTCATCAAGCACAAGGGCCAGAAAGAATCAGCTATGGATTGAGTTTACAACTCTTAGGAAGCAATCAAAACAATGTGTCTCAGATTTTGTCACCAAAGTCAAAGACATTGCAGATCAACTTGCAAGTGTTGGAGAAGAAATTGAGGAAGAGAAAATAGTCAGACAAGTGATCAATGGACTAAAGGCAGATGACAAGTGGGAGAGCTTTACCACAGCAATGGACTTGTACATGGACATCCAAGCACCTGATCTAACAACTCTGATTGGACAACTCTTTACACATGAAGCAAAGATCACAAAGAATGGAGAGCAATCAAAAGGTAACAATCCCTCTGCCCTATATACTGATAAGAAGACTAAAGACAAGGGTAAAAGCAAGAAGGTTGATGAAGAAGGCTCTACCTCCCAAGCAAACTATGCAGGGAGAGGTAGATCTTCTAGAGGTAGGGGCAGAGGAGGTAAGTCAGGTAGGGGGAGACCCTACAATCAATCTCCATGCAATATCTGTGGCTTGTCTAACCATACCACAGATGAATGCTACAAAAACTACAAGAACCAAAGAGGAAGAGGTCACCAAAGAGGAGGATACTCTCAAGGCAGAGGCAGATTCAACCAATCTCAAGGCTACCATGGCTACAACAATAATTACAACAATAACTACAATCACAATGGCAACTATCAAGGTGGATACAGAAATAGGAAGGATTACAACAATTATGCAGAGGATCAAGATGATTCCTTGTTGATCATGAACATGACATCTAAATCAGGTATCAATGATGATCACTTATTCTATATTGATTCAGGTTGCTCTAACCATGTAGCTGGAAATGTTGCCTTACTCTCTGATTTGGAAGAACCCAAGGGCAAGCACCAAGTGCAGACAGGTGATGACACTAAACATTCAGTTGTTAAAGTAGGCAATGTCAAAACAAGTGATGGTAATCAGAATTTACTAAGCAGAGTGTTGTATGTTCCAACAATCACCAAGAATCTGATGAGTGTAGGTCAGATTGTGGAAAAAGGTCTACAGGTCAGGTTCACTCAACATGGTGCATATGTGGAGGATCCAAGACATGGATTCAGAAGGATAGCCAAGGGAGAGAAATCAGGTAGATTGTTTACCTTTGAACTTGAAGATACTAAGAATATTGCTTTGTACAACTATAAGGACCAAACTCTATCAGAATTGGAGATTTGGCACAAGAGATTAGGTCACATTGGAGAGAGAACCATAAAGCAGATGAGTAGGGATCAATGTGTGCTTGGGATACCTAATGTATCCAAACAACACATGATATACAAGTGTGGGGCTTGTCAATTTGGTAAGTCACACAGATTGCCCTATACCAAGAAAGGTTTTATGCATGAAGATTATCTGGAATTGGTGCATACAGATGTTTGGGGACCTAGCAAGGAGCCATCCATATCTGGATCAAGGTACTATGTGTCCTTTATTGATGACTATAGCAGGTGGACTGTCTTATACTTCATGAAACATAAAGATGAAGTATTTAATTGTTTCAAAAGGTATCTTGCATTAGTTGAAAATCAAACAGGTAGACATTTGAAGAGGCTAAGGTCAGATGGTGGTGGAGAATACTTCTCCAATGACTTTGAAGATTTCTTGCAGGAAAGAGGCATCAAGAGGGAGATTACTACAAGGTACTCACCTGAACAAAATGGGGTAGCTGAAAGGAGAAATAGACTCATTGTAGAGACAGCTAGGTCTATGCTTAATGAGAAAAAACTACCAAATTATCTTTGGGCAGAGAGTGTATCTACTGCCACATACTTAATCAACAGGTTGCCATCAAAGACACTTGATGGAATGACACCCTATGAGGCTTGGCATGGTAAGAGACCATCCCTGGATCATTGCAAAATCTTTGGATGTGTTGCATATGTGCATATTCCCTCACAGGTAAGGGGAAAGCTAGACCCTAAGGCTGAAAAGTGTATCTTCATTGGTTATGATTTGAATCAGAAGGGATACAGGTTTTATAACCCCTCAAACAAAGGCTTCAAGGTAAGCAGAGATGTCATCTTTGATGAAAATGATTCATGGTATGAAAATGAGTGCAGGAAAGTTAGCCTACCTTATGATATGGAAGAAGATTTTCCCAAGCTTATCAGGCAAGAACCAACTCAGAAAGAGGACACAAGCTCAGATGATGAAGACACCATCAACATTGAAGATTTCAAGGCTTGGAAATCCAAAGGGAAGATGAAGATGAAGCAACTAGAAGACAATCCAGAATCCTCAACTCAAGCTATGAGAAGATCTCAAAGAGAAAAGAAGAAACCTATTAGGTATGGGTATGATACTTCCCTTGTAACCAAGCACTCTGTATATCTTGCAAAGGATCTCTTGAATGAAGAACCAGGTACATTTGAAGAAGCAATTACTAAACCAGAATGGAAGGAAGCAATGGATGAAGAAATGGAAGCTCTCAAGGAGAGTGATACTTGGGACTTGGTACCCAAGAAGGACTCCATGAAGGTGATAGGATCCAGATGGATCTACAAACTCAAGAGGAACTCAGATGGTACAATAAACAGGTATAAAGCTAGGTTGGTAGCCAAGGGTTTTGCACAAACCCAAGGCATTGATTATGAGGAGACATTTTCTCCTGTGGCCAAGATGCCAACTATCAGAGTCATGGTGAGTATAGCTGCATCCAAGAATTGGAACATGTACCAATTGGATGTGAAGAATGCATTCTTGAATGGATGGATATCTGAAGAGGTCTATATGTCACAACCACCTGGCTATGAGGATCCTAATAAGGTAAATCATGTTTGTAAATTGAAGAAGGCTCTGTATGGATTGAAGCAGGCACCTAGAGCATGGAATTACAGGTTGACAACCTATCTCCTAGATCAAGGATTTGTGATGAGTAAAGCAGATACTTCATTGTTTATAAAGAGGAACAATTCAGAAGTAATATACTTGTGTGTCTATGTTGATGACATCATTATTACAGGAAATGATGTTCAGGGAATTAGACACATCAAAGGACAAATGATGAAGGAATTCAAGATCAATGATCTTGGATTATTGAAGTACTTCCTAGGACTTGAATTGGTCTACACAAATTCAGGTATCTTTATTACTCAGAAGAAGTACATTCAGGACATGGTCAAGAAGTTTAATTTGCAGGAAGCTAAAGTCTCAAACATTCCTATGGAGGTCAACCATAAACTCAGTGCACATGAAGGAGAAGAACTCAAGGATATTACAGGTTACCAAAGTTTGGTAGGTAGTCTTAATTATGCTACCTTAACCAGGATTGATATATCATATGGTGTTAGTGTACTTAGCCAATTTATGCATAAACCAAGAGTACCACATTTGGAGGCAGCCAAGAAGATAATAAAGTACCTAAAGGGAACACAAAATCATGGTTTGTACTTTCCATATTCATCAGACATTGATATTAAGGTATACTCAGATGCAGATTGGGCAGGTTGCAAGGATGACAGGAGGAGTACATCTGGTTACATATGCTTTGCAGGTGATAAACCAATTTCTTGGTCATCCAAGAAACAACCCACAGTAGCTTTGTCATCTACTGAGGCAGAGTACAGAGGGCTAGCCAATGCCACTCAAGAAGCCATATGGTTGAAGTTATTATATTCAGAATTGGGCCTATACACAATGCCACCAATCATATTTGGTGATAACACAAGTTCTCTTCACCTAGCAGCTAATCCAATTTATCATGCTAGGACAAAACACATAGAGGTTCACTACCACTATGTGAGGGAAAAGTTACTTAGCAAAGAAATTCAATTGTCATATGTGTCTACTAATATACAATGTGCAGATTTGCTTACTAAAGCTCTGGATGGAAGCAAGCTATGCAGATTTAAATCCATGATTGGATTGCAGGAAATCATTGAAGACTAGAGATGAATACTTGAGCCAAAGTGTTTGGCTTGAGGGGGAGCTGTTGGTGCAAAACAAGCCTACACACATTGGCTTGGAACATTGGAATCTTGGAAGGATAAAGTTTGAACGCTTGAAAGATGTATTTACATGAAATTTGAACCATAGGAACCAATGCTTAATTAGTTATTACTTTTTATCTCATGTAAAAGTCTATATGACTTTAACCACTCATGTAATCACACCTATCTGAGAAAGTCGTGGAAACTTTGATTGATTGAGTGGTTGAATGATTGAGAGAATATCTCATTCACTTTTAGGTACATGATTCATGGAGATTGACATGGATTTGAAATTCAAAATTTTACTCAATCTCTATAAAAGCTACAAGTCAAAAGTCGCGGGTGCCCTTCACTTTTCCCGAGGCATTTCTGACAAATTCAGTGAGAGTGTGAGTGCTACACTATAGCCTACACCTCTGAGTACCATTGAGCATTACATTACATGCCAATGGGAATGTACAATCATTAGATTTAATCAATATACATACATTCACAATCTCTGTTTTCTCTCAGTGACTACCTTCAACTCTGTCAACTTCCAAGAGGCATATCTCAAGATCTACTGAACCGAATTGGATGATTCAAAGTGCATTGGATTCAGCTCAAAGTCTACTATACACCTACAAAGTTTCAAGGCCATTGGTTCTACCATCAGAGAGAAATCTCAGTCGGGGTGCTCACTGGTCTGTGACTGTAAGTCTCCTAAAAAATCGGGGGTACACCTTATTTTGCTAAAGTGATTTCTCTAAGTGTGGTTTATCATTTTCTTTCATTCCACTTGCAAATGGAAGCTTACTAAGCTAATTGAATATCTCTAGAAGGAATTTTGCTAATTATAACTACACTGGTCATACTGAGCATAACACTGAGCAGGTATCAAGACTAAAATAGAAACTTTTCAAGTCTTGTGATTTGCAAAGTAGTCTGTTTTTGATCAAGTCATTACTCAAACCTTTTCCAAAGTACATATAGCATATTTTGGTGTTATTTGGAAGCTCAAGGAGTCTACTAAGCATATCTGAAGAGAAGAGAGGGCAGGTGTGAAGCAGGATTTGCAACATCAACTCAACTTCTGAGTGCATCCAGCCATCACATCCAACATGGTTAACATTATGTCTTTAAGTAAAGGAAAACAAAAAGGAAAAGCTCATTATTTTTTGCAAATTTTAAGTGATATGGAAAGTGTGGTTAGCATTATGTCTTTAAGTAAAGGAAAACAAAAAGGAAAAGCTCATTATTTTTTGCAAATTTTAAGTGATATGGAAACTCTTCTCTATCTTGGAGGAATGTTACCTTTGTTCAGAGAAATGAATAATTTGATAAATATTTCTCAATCAAGGGATATTTATGTAATGGAATATGCAATGGCAAGAAAATTACTTGTATGTGCTTAGAAACTTTGTATTCTAAGACCCTCCGTTTTGATTCGCAAGAATATATTGAGTGGGAGTCGTTGCTACAAGTTCGTGTAAAAGATAGTTTTTTGCAATACAATAAAAAACGTTTGGTTGTGCATATTTGTGAAAGATAAGCAGATTCCTCTTTATGTATCACAAAAAATTCTAGGAGTATGCATTTGGAAAAATTTTAATCAAGCATTATTTCCTATCCTAGTGGATAGTGTATAAAAATGCTTAAGATCCATATGTAAGAACTTGACTTTTGAGATTATAGAGAGATTTCCTCGAGATTAGCTCTTAGAAGCAATGGGGATTGTTCATCCTTTATATTGGAATCATGGAAAAGACAAGATCTTAATGACAGATGACTTTAAACAAAAGGTCCAAATATTATCCAATCATTTTGGGAAGAATGCATATTCAGGAGATAAGATTCTAGAAGGAATTATAAATCAAAATCTTCTACAAAACAATTGTGATATCTAGACAAACCATGTGGCAGAAATTTGACTTCATTGAAGATCCTTCAAATGCACGCACAATGAAAATGTATGGAAAAGGCTCATATATCTACATTCTCAAAGGAATCTATGTCAAAGTATTTTGAAGTAGCCAATTTGTGTCTATTGATGATCCTTGGATCCGTTTAAGATGAATAGCTATGTAGTAAACTTTCATAAGAAATGCTATGAGGAATAGAGTGAATAAAAACTTGGATACATGTCTTAGATTGTTTCTTTCCAAGATTGACCTTGAAACTTTCCCTTTCAAAGAAGCTTATGCTATACAGAAAAGTCAATGCCAATGAAGGAGTGAATGTGTAGTATCTGATGAAAAGAAACCCACAATGGAATCTTCTATTATTTTTCGAATTGACTTATTAGGAGAATGTATCTGTTTTATTTGATTGGTTTTTTAATATTATGATAAAGTATGATTTATACTAATGTTTCTTATTTTCTTGAGGGGTTCCAAAAGTATCAAGGAATCCAATATTTGCCTAATTTTGTTTTTTGCCTAAAATGATGAGATTCAATGGTTGCTAGTGTTTAGTGTTCATGCCTATTTATGTATGTATGTATGCATGAACTCATGCATGTGCCATGCTTGCATGTGTGTATGTTTGTATTCTTGTATTCTTGCATGTATGTATGTGATATGTACAAGTGTATGTATATATGTGTGCATGTGTGATGCTTGCATGTGTTTATGTTTGTATTCTTGTATTCTTGCATGTATGCATGTAATATGTATGTGTGCATGTATATATGTGTGCATGTGGGATGCTTGCACACACACACACACACCCATATATATATATATATATATATATATATATATATATATATATATATATATATATATATATATATATATATATATATATATATATATATATATATATATATATATATATATATATATATATGTATGTATGTATGTGTGTGTGTGTGAAAGTTTAATGTATGCGTGATGATCGCATGTACATATTATGTTTGTATTCATACTTATATGTGTATGTATGTGTGTACATTGAGCAATCCATTCAGAGGATTTCAAGGCTTGCACATTGAAAATATTGGAATTCGGGACCTATCTCTAATCAAAAATTTGGTAATCTAATGTTGTTCTTGGATGTGCGTGGAAGTATGTATGCATATGTGTGCAAGACCTAAGTATGTATATGCCAAAATAAATGGAGATAGGTATAGGCAGGTATGTATATGCCAAAATAAATGGAGACAGTTGTGTATATGCATGTGTGGATAGGTATGGGTAGGTATGTATATGATTTGATTCATATGTATGTCATGTATGTGCAAGTATGTATATGCGCACATGTGCATATGCTTTGATTTATGTGTATAAAAGGTGTGTGTAGATGTGGAGAGATATGCACACGTTGTATATGCACATGTATGTAGATGCTTTGATTGATACTTATTAGGTTTGTATAGGCACATGTATGGGCAGGTATATATATGCTTTGATTCATATGTATGATAGGTATGTGCAAGTTCACTTCACCTTGCTAACGCTTGTTGACCTTATCTCAAGGTTCACTTCACCTTGCTAACCTATGGGATTATTATGTCAAGTGTCCCTTCATCAATTGTTTAGTCTCAAAGAGGGCATTGTTGTCTGTTGATTGTTATGTGCAAGTATGGATATGCTTTGTATATGGGCACGTATGTATATGGTTTATATATGGGCAGGTATGTATATGCTTTTCTTGATATGTATGCCACATATGTGCAAGTATGTATATGCATATCATATTGTTGTGAATTTTTGGTAGGTATGTATATGTTTCAAACGTGTTGGAGATACCACAAGCAGAGCTAGAGACCACAATTCTAAGCTCCAATAGCCCCTTACTCCTGCTAAGTTGCCCTTCACTTTACTAATGCAATCATTAGGAGAGGGTCTCACATCTTGCAGAGTCCCAAATAGCATCTCCATGGCATGCCTCTTATTGCTCGGTCTTGGCAGGCCTCTTAGTGGATTATTATTCCTCTGCCTATTCTCTCCTCAGTTCTGTGGTATCTTCATAACACTAATGATCTGAAACAATTTTTTGCTTATCTGATCATCAAGAGTATCTTCTCACATAGTGTCTCCTCATGCATTTTCATTAGAGCTCTTTTATTCTAGAGATGCATATCCAATTGAAGTGTCATATGTAGGAACCCATGGGGTAGACTATAGAAGCAGAGGTGATGGTATCTTTTTGTCTAAACCAAGGGATGAGCAGAAGATGGTTATATATGCAAAGATGCTAAATTCTTTTCTGGTTTTATTGGAATCTAAGGTGTTCAATTTTAGAGAGGCGAGCACTCCATAGGGCCTTTCTCAAAGGTTGACTAGCGATCTCAAGACAATTTTCACATGATACTTCATTATATCATCATGGGTAAAGCTTCTCTTAGCTATTAAAACATCGATTCAGCCAAGAGCCACTTCACAACCCATCAAATAAAGCAAGCTTGGGGGCATGCCTCTACAAGGTCAACAAGCTCATATTAAACATATGGAGAGTAGTATATATATTAATCATCATGGGTAAAGCTTCTCTTAGCTATTAAAACAGCGATTCAGCCAAGAGCCACTTCACAACCCATCAAATAAAGCAAGCTTGGGGGCATGCCTCTACAAGGTCAACAAGCTCATATTAAACATGTGGCATAATTGGTTATATACATGATGGGCTTGATCATGCTAGGATTACTAGTGGTTCCTTTTCACACTCAAGAAGCACCACAAGAAATCATACATCTCATTGTATTCATGCAACACCCATGTCTGATGTTAAAGTGCAAGAAAGCTAATTTACTTCATATAAGTAGATAGCTCCTTTAGGTTAATTGTTATTGTAATCTCATTTTTGACCATATTCTAATGTAAGGCTTCTAAAACAGTTGAAATGCTCTATGATGGAATTCAGGAATGGTTGTGTTGCCAAAGTTTTTTTAGATATGAAGATACCTATATTTTGCAAGTGAGGATCTATCTTTTGCTCATTTACAGAAAGTGCTCACTATTTGCAATACAAAAGAGAGTATATTTAGTGGTAGTTTTAGTTCTATTTGGTTTTAAACATTATTTGTAAAGATTTATGGCCCCATAGCATGTGCTAAAGTTTTCTAGTTGCACATCCATCTGTTCTTTACTAATGGGAAATCAGATTTTCTTACCTTTTAGATACAAAATTCTTCATTTTTTATGCACATCCAATCGTATTTCATTGTTGAATGAGCTTAGAGCTTACGTATTCTCCATGATTGTCATGGTCTTTTATTTACATAATCGAAATGTTGACTAAATACATGTTCTCAAAATCCAAAGTATCTTCTTGCATCTCACGAGAGTTTGACAGGCTTATAGACACATGTAGTTTTGTATTTTTGAGTTTCAAAAAGATGCACCATCGTGCTATTGAAAAATGTCATTTATAGCTACTTCATATCATTTTAGTTATGCTTGCATTCATAACCCTTCATGGTAGTTACAACAATAGAAATCGATGTAGAAGACAGAAGAAGTCTTCAAGAATGTGACGCGCAATCTATCTACATTTTATGAGTGCTTATCCGTCTTTTTGCCATCGCACGAGCGTTTATTGCTTCACACACAAAGAATTCGTGAGTTCTTCTCCCAGTCACGTCCAAGACAACTTTTCTAGTAGCTCACTTATTAGAATCCACTCATAAGCTCTCTTTTAGTATTACATAAAATGCATCTATCTGATGCCATGTGGCAAAACATGCCACCTCAGCTTAGAGGTGTTCCCATGCAACGCCCATGATATGACATTTCCTTCCCCTTGAAATCATTTTCGTCCTCGAAAATATAGATGAGATGTCTGCAATGGAAGAAGAAAGTGCTTGAACTCCCCTGAACCCCATGTACTCTATGTACATGGTCATCTCTGTGTGTGTTGTTTCCCCGTATCCTTCCCCTTAAGAAGTCTCATATGAGATCATCTCAAAGGTGGAAAACCGTCTGAGTGGTGCTTACTATCTCCCATGTACACTCCACCTCCAAACTATCACTCCCATAACATACAACATCATCCAAATGACCTAAGTCCATATGATGTAGCATGTATGGAGTAATAATATAAAAAGAAAGTGTAAGGTGCCAAGCTTATAGGCTTGACCATATCATAATGGAGATAAAAAACCATATAATCCTATAAAATATAGAACAAAGTTCCATAACAAGTGACTCCAAACCCGTCTAAGACTAAATGATAGATTTCCCTCATAACACTCCATGTCTTCCTAACCTTGAGTGTAATCACAAGTAATAATTTAATCTAAACTACCTTGTGAAGTATGCAAATCCATCATCCAGCTCATATATCAGAGTTTCTTGGTAATAACATGCAATCTCTACATTTCACCAACCAAGAAGTCTGTGGTTTGTCATCCTTTACCATTGGACTAAGTTCTATTGGAAGAGCCTCTATTGGCACTAGTGCAAACTCTAAAATTTTTCTTCCCTAAAGTTTTCCATATGAATGCAGAAAGCATTCCTTTGAGATTCAGATAATCCCTAATTACTCATCCTCCTAACTGATGTTTACTCATCATACGCATGATGTAACACCAACTAAGAGTTTGGTACCCTAATAGGTTAGATGTATCTCTATCTCCTATAAACCCTAAAGAGAAGAGTCATACTCAACTCCCAGTCTCACTAATGTCAATAACTAGATCATCTCATCTAGTCAAAGAACATCATTGGAAATAAACATGAATATTTCTCTCTAGAGTCATCACATGAGACTCAATCTAACCACCATGATTAATTGATCTTCATCTTGTCTATGATAGAAGAGTGCCACTTCTGTCTAGACAACCTGAATGAGAAAGTGAAACTCTCTCCATGTCTCTCTCTGTATAATCTCCTCTAAGGAAAAGAGCTCTGGTAGTGGAATCTATTCCACTTTCCCTTTCCCTTTGGAAGAGACTCCTTTGAATCCATTTGCTCTACTCATCCATAATTGAGACCACATATATAAGTTCTCCATACTTTTCTTTCCCCAAAATAGTCGAGAATCATACTCCCATGTGAAGGAAAATTACATTGAAAAGTAGAGGAAATGAATTCCTTCTGAGATATAGACTAAGAGATGTTTCCTAAACACCTCTTCTCTCTAAAGGAAAACATACTCTATTCTTCTCTTATGAACAAATCATGTTTTCCTTTCCTTCTTTCTTTCTCAAAGAGTAGGAGCTAAAGTGAGACCACTAAGCTAAAGTGAGATCTCTCCTTGATCTCTAAGCTAATTCCCACTTTCTCCTTTCCTTAAAAGAGAAACTTATGAATTCATTTGCTCCTTTCTTCCATGACTGATGCATAATCCCTCATTATAGACATTACTATAAAGATGGAGAACAAATCTCCCCTAACTAATGAAGGTACATGTAGTGAAGAGCAGAGAAAATAAATTCCTTAGGGGTCAAATACCTCTACTAAAAATGGTCAGCAATGATATGACATGATACCATAAACACATGTGTATCCATACTAAAGAGCTATCTATGCCAACCGTACTCTATGCATGGATCTATATGATCCAATCAACTAATGGAATTATCCTTTCTTAAAAACTCAAAATGAGTATGTGATACCAATGGTGATAAAATCACCTATCACATTCTCTACTGGAAGAATAAATCTTCCCTAAACTATGAAGGATAACTCCGAATCCTAAGGAGATGTCTACATAATTTCTCCTCTGATCTAGTGAGACATGACGCCATGAATGATGAGTCCTTTTCTCCCTGGCCATAGAAGAAGAGTGCTCAAAGGGAAGCCATTTCCACCATCCCATACCAGTGGAACCTTCTTCCAATTCACGGTGTCATAGCTACACTAAACCGAATATATATTCCATATATATATAATGGAATATACAGGTGGACTCTAATGAATCCCATATCCTAAAACCATGTTAGTGGACTCAAATGAGTCCCATGTCCTTGAACTAGTTAGTTTGGTTCTAATCAGTATGTGACAATGGATATCCCTTTCTGTTCCAAAACAACTTGTTCCTAGGTACAAAGACTAGGTCTAAGTACCTCTCTATAGATCCCGATATACACATATATGTATTGGGTACCCCAACTATTCCTGACTAAGGGATCTATGCTCTATACCATAGAGCTAGTGCCATGCCTATGGCCTTCCTAACCATCACTCGAATCACATAAGCACCCATCGATGTTGTCTCATGAATCCCATCTCTTTGATCCCATCTATTTGGTTTCCTTAGTAGTGTAGCAGAAATGCTTCACTACTTGGTCAAGTGATGTGCATGAGTGAAACTAGTCACTCTTTGGGTATTCCTGATAATACCCCATAGTCTCCTAATCATACTGTGAGACTCTTGTGAAGAAAAATAAATCTTTGCTAGCTTGGAGATTATCAAACCATATCTCCCGTACCTCTATGCAACTTCCTATAAGCTATAGGATTGCTTGTGCACATTACTAATGGTGAAGGTGTACCTCTGTCCCTTAGAAATCCTATAGTCTAAATCCATAAGGATTATGAGTAGGGATCCTATTTACTATTGAAGTTGCTTTATCTATACTACTATGATGGTACTAAGTCCATCAAATACATGCTTACAACTTCATCTCTTTTATCAAGAAAACATGCTTGATGAGCACCCACTTGTACTTATGCAGTCCGAGTCCTTTGCCCCAATTTGCTTTCCATTTTCTTACACGTCCATGGGCCTTGAGGCATCTACTCCTAACATTTGGCTGCTTGCACAAACCCTTATGAATGTAACTTCAACCACTTATGAACTTCCTTCAATCATAAGTTAAATAATGATGGCATAGATATAGAGTCATCATAGGGGTGTGGCTCCTTGGCTACAATGAATGCCTCCCATTCTTGAGACCGGAGTTCAATCCCAATTCCCTATGCCTGTGAAAACGTTCAAAATCGTCTGCTCTGATACCAATGTTGGGAATCGAACTCATAACCTCCCGATTAGGAGTGCGATGGGCTAACCACTTGCCCCAAAAGCCATGGTTGAAGATTAATTCCTAATCCTCTCTCTTAAGGCGTGGTTCAACCATCTCCTACTATGATTATGTGACATTCCTTCCCCCTTAGACTGAACATTGTGCTCAATGCTCACTTGTGGACCCTTCTAACTCTTGGACCCACTTTCCATGCATGAGCACTTCCAGAAACCTCAAACTCCAACACATGGACCAAATTTGGACGTATCCCACCCTCTATGGGTGCCCAAATGCCCATGCACCTTCATCCAAGGCCAGTTTCACACTCACCATAGATAAGTGCTTTTTCCAAGTGTCCACGAATGAGGCGCAAACCTCCATCTTGCCCAATTTCTCAACTATGCTCTGATACCAGTTTTACGAGTGCTTATCCGTCTTTTTTCCATCATGCAAGCATTTGTTGTGTCACACACAAAGAGTTCATGAGTTCTCCTCCCAACCACGTCCGAGACAACTTTTCTAATAACTCACTTATTAGAATCCACTCATAAGCTCTCACTTTAGTATTATATAAAATGCATCTATCTGATGCCATGTGGCAAAACATGCCACCTCAGCTTAGAGGTGTTCCCATGCAATGCCCATGATATGACACTACACATAAACTCAAACAAATACAACCTCCATTCATCAATAGACTACTAGAAATGAGGTAGAGTGTCTCAATTCATTTGCTTCGAATCTTCACAGAATAAATGGATGTGCTAAACAAACCCTATTCTTACGGTTATAAGCTCCAATTTTCATTTGAATTTTGTAATTCTCTCTATTAGAGTCTATATATTCAAAATTCTATCGAGGCCATTGAGTCTCTAGGTTATGATCGATTGGAAAAATGAGGTTATGATCCAAATGGCCCACATGATCCCACTTCTCCACACACATCTAAATGAGGTTACTGAATGTGCATGAAAGAGTATGTGAATGTGTGTGACTGTGATTTATGTGTATTGTGTATTATGCATGTGCATTGTTCATGTATGTGTGTGTGTGTAGATATGCATATGTTCATGTGTATGTATGTGTAAAATGTGCAAGTGTGCATGTGCATGTGGGTATGTACGTGTATGCATTTATGTCTGCATCTATGACATGTGTGTGCATTGTGCATGTGTTTCTCTGTTGGGGTTCGAATTCAACGCATCACTACTTATTCTGGACAATCAAACTTTAGCACTGATCTACATCACACCAAGAATACACTTTCAACAAATTTCAGGTTTAGTATGGTTACACTACGACAAAATTCTTCATCAACGAGCAGAATACAAACAGACAAGATTCATTCTTGCACTGAATGTACTTAAGTAAATTCCTCCAATGGAGTTCTTCTACATCAGGTATGCATGATAGAAAAATGGAATAGAACTTCTGAACATCGAAAATACATTACAAAAATAAGTAAATCGGTCTCTGCGTTGTTCTCTTTGAAGATGCTTCTTGCCTCTTTTAGTTTTCTTGCGCTCTCCTTCTTGGAGATGTTTCTGCTCCTCTCTAACTCCCTCTTCTCGTGAACAAAATAAAACTACTAATCTTTATTGCAACATTAGCGCCTTACAAAAGTAATTGTCTATTAAAGTCGGAACAAGAAAATACACATCCGATTGAGTAATATCTGAATTAGCAAACTTTCAGAATTCAAATTAACTATTTATCCTCAAGATTCTTCTATCCTCAACACCCGGCATAGCTCTGTGGGGGATTTTTCAAAAAAATGCACTCGAATTTACAATCCCTTGATCATACAATATTATTTCCTTCGACTGTTTAGGATTGGTAGCTTCCTCTGTTCCGAATTCTTGACTATGCAGCACTTTCACATCCTCCTCAGTACCTTCTTGCGCTTCCTGCAGTTCCATTGAATTAAGTAATTATTGCTATTCAATGATTGCATCCACTTTCTGCTCCAAATCTCTTTGCAACAATTGCTCTTGCAGTTCTTTGATTGTTTGCACGTGCTCATCAATCTGCTTCTGATATTCTTCAACCATATACAGTAAATCCTTCTCATGCTGTGAAACAAAACAGGTATGTACCTGCTCAATCTGATTTCCACACAAACTTTGCAAATGACCTTGAACTACCTTCCATATGTCTTGAACATATCTCTGCACCTCCTGCTTGAGTACTACAACATCTGACTCTGTCATTAAAACTGCATTAAACTCCACATCCTCATTTTCTAATGTTTGTTTTTCTAGTGACAATAATGCTTCCATCCGAGATCTAAGTACTACAACTTCTGTCTGCAAATTAGCATTCAGTGTAGAAAACCCATTCATCTCATTTTCAATTTTTTCTTGTATAGTGTTCTTCCACTCATCAAACTCGTGTAATGACCGCTTCACTTTTGACAACTCCATTACCTGCTTCATTTTACTTTGTTGACTGTATTCCTCCAACGTATGTGTCTTCTTGTTTACCTCTTCCTGAAATAATTGCACCTGCTTCTGTAAGAATTGATAACTTTCTTTATTAATAGACTCTTTAGCTTGCTCATACTTTTTTAATTGTTCCTTCTACCAGTTTAAAAAAATAGAAATTTCCTGCATTTTCTCCTTCATACTCGATACATCAAAACCTATTTGCAATATTGATTGTTGCTTAACCTCTTCTCCCTCTTTATTCTCCATTGCCTGCAACTACACTTCTAACTTTCTCCTTTTAGATAGTTTAAATACCTTACCTATTACGTTTGGCTGCTCCGCACTATTCGGAACCTACAACAACTTATCATCATTTAGCATATGTTTTTCATAATCAGTCTGAGGTGTTTGCATAACTGGTGCCAATTCTTGAGCCGTATATCCCGCCTTCAACAAATCCGTACACATCTCCAACAATCCTTCCACTTCTTTCTCCATTACCTGCACTTGACCCCGAATTCCTGACTCATCACCTTGAATTTTGGTTTCCTTAGGACTTGGCAGCCCCTGATTATTTGTTTGTTGTACAAACTAAAAAAGTATTGCCATATATGCTGACGTATGACTATTCAACAATGTTTTGCGCCTATCTCCCATAAAAAGTTGTTCATGCATGTGCTCGTATAGCCAGTGAGCCCAACTTACCCTACCATTTGATTCAACATAAGCTAATGGTGCAAAGTTTTCTCTTGAAATGTAGTCATACTTAATAATAAAACATAATTTTTCTAAATACCACTTTAGCTACTCCCGACGTGCATATTTTGCATTTTTCATCATATAATACTATCTTCCACCTTCTCTTGTGCCAAATTCTTTTCTCAATGACTCCTCTGAACATTTCGGAATAACCACATCCTTATATATTGGTAGTTTAAACACCTCCGCCACTAACTCAGGCAAAAACTTTACCTATAATGTCAACTTTCTTTCGTCTTCTTCAGAACCTTGAGCTGACTTTTGGCATAGTAATTGCATCGCCATTGTGCCCACAGCTGCGCTGCAAACTGTAGTAAACCTATCTTTTGGAGCCAAGCCGCATTAATAGGACAATGTATATCAATTTCTACCTTGAAATTCGTAAACGGATCCATGAGGGTCTGCATAACTTCGTCATGGTGGATGGTGTTGAAATCTCCTCCACCTCATCGTGAAGCGGGCTGTCACTGTGAGCTATCTGGTATAACCTCATCAACAGAAATCAACTGTTCCTTCAAGTCTTTGATCTTTGTTAGAAAACTGTCCATAGAATCACCTTCATTCATGTGCTCACTCTCCAATTGTTTTCGGAGGTAAGCAACACGAGCCTCATTCCTAGCTTGGTATAATGTGGTAAGTGTATCCCAAGCATCCTTAACTGTTCTACAAGAGCGAATGTGAGGAATAATGGTACGTTTGACAGACAAAGCTATCAATGCATGTGCGTGGGCATCTTTGCCATCCTAACGAATCTGCTCTATAGTAGGTGTAGTAGAAACCATAGCACAAACAGGAATATGCAGAATATCATCATCTTCGACACCTTCTGCATCAGCTTTAGTACATGCTATTGTAACAGTTGCAGGTGTGATAGGACATTTCTCAACACCCTGCATAATGTCCCACAGTCCTTTTGCAACCAATACATGTCGCATCATATAAGCCCACAACGGGTAGTTGGTACCATCCAACTTATCCTCAACAACCAACATATGGAATACATCACTACTTTCAGCCATGGCCGGTGACTAAAATAGTTTGATGCAAAAAATTGACTATTTCTCAAAAATTTGAACAGAACTGCCCACATGAATTTTGCTAGACCTGTAGCAGACTTTGAGATGCTTATATTGGAGAAAAGAAATTGGTATATACCTTTGGCACAAAAAAATGAAATAGCCTGCATAAGCATTACGATAGCACGTTCGGAGGCTGAAACGAGCTCAGATCGTGATTTCACCATCACAGAGCGAAGTAGTTTTGATCTCAAAAACACTTTGAGTATGCTCAACAAAATTCATATGATTCTGAGAATGCAACCGAAGGAGTGTCGACGACGCCCTAGATGAAGCAACGACCTGCTCTGATACCAATTGTTAGAGATAGACGTATGTGGAAGCACGCGAACAACACAAGGAAGGAGAAGAAGCTTGGAGCACAACACACAATATTGAATGTATTACTAGAGAATGTACAGCGATAAGTAGCCCATTAGGGCAATAGGCGTATATACAAGCGGGCGGGAAAAAACCTCCTAAAGAGGGAAAAAAGTGCCCCAGCGGTCCTAGTGTGTTCACTCACATCACTACCTAAATATATCAACAATGCCACATAGTACACCACATACACCTTGGGGTGCTCGTGAGCATGATGAATCCAAGGTGTACCATATATGTGATCGATCTCTAGTGATGCATGTGGTCAAAAAGGCCATGTATCAATGCATATGATAGCTCTACTCCATACAATTTGGACACTCTATCATGGTGAAATGGAGTGAACAAGACAAGGGTCACAAAAAAAACATCATTGAGGAAATCTATCAGGAGTATTGGCCAGCACCTAGGCACCCTATTGTCAGTTCAGAGTGGATTCAACACACAACACATTAGGTGATGTCCGATCGATAATCAGAGGCTCATCATGCTTTCAAAGCAGGCTTATCCAAGCCTGTATGTTTAGACACTAAGGAGTGGGAGATGATTCAGAATGAGCAATAGCAGACTCCTGACCAATATCATTAGAAGCGAGAGTAGCAGCCACATGTCACGATACATTTTGGGTAGCGGCAAGTACGACACTATGCATCATGAGTTTGTAAGTATCATTTTGATGATTGAATTTTCTTGTGTTAAGCACATCATGTATGTTGATCTACTATTTTTCATATTTGCTGCAAGAGTAGGGAGTGGGTCATCCTCTGACACGAGCAAAGGAGGCTTATTGATATCGTCATGGATTGGTTTCCTTGTTGGAGGACTTGGAGGGATGTAGTGCAGTCATTTGAAGGGAGAATCTATGATGAGGTGAGCTTATAAACTTGGTTTGGTATTTTTTAGTTGTTGTTTATAAATATCATGTCAATTTGTCTCATTTCATGAATGTGCTTTTGTTGTAGGACTGTAGATATAGATGTTTTGATCCTCTGGGCATGTGTATGGTAGTGGTGTGCCACAATTTTTTATTTCAATCATATATGGGAGTGGGGCAACACAATTTTGTATTTGGTTCATACATGGCAATGGTTTGCCACATTTTGTATTTGGATCATATATGGTAGTGGTTTGCCATACTTTTGTACATGGTTTATTTATGGAATATATATCTCTTTTGTACATGGTTCATTTATGGATCTCCTGATATAGCCATGCTTAGATGGATCTCATATATTAAGTTCATAAATCCTGAGTTAGTTCATATTTCAGGTAAGTCAAACTCAGTTGCTGATATGTTATCGAGAGCTAGATTTGATGATGATCTTGAAAGTGATCTAATAAAGAATGTGAACTTAATTGACTATGTTCCACATATATATGAGTATGAGCAATTTCATGAGTCTGAGTACGAAAATGAATGGAGAGACATAGGAAAGTATCTGAGTACACTACAACCATTAACTAACTGGACTACGAATTGATTCTGTAACATTAGGAAACGAGCTTATAACTTTTTCCTATGTAATGGTTATCTTTGGAGACATGCTAAGGGTAAGGTTAAGAATCCACAACGAGTCCTAGGAAAACGAGGTCTTCAATTGCAAGTAATGAAGGAAATGCATGAGACATTATGGGCAGGTCATAAAGGATTTTTTGGAACATATGAAAAAATAAGTACTTATTATTGGCCTAGGATGTATGTTGACATTAGTAGCTATGTTTCTACATGTTCTACTTGTCAACTTCATTCATCAATCAAACATAGAGATTCGTTGCATCCTACTTATCCACCTTGTATTCACTACAAGTGGGTAATAGATCTTGTAACTATGCCTAAAGGTATTGACAAAATGTGTTACATTGCACTTGCAAGAGAAGATTTAACTAATCATGTAGAGGGACGTGCACTACGATCTAAGACCACTTACAATGTTTGCAAATTCTTGCTTGAAGATGTCATAAGTCGCTTTGGGTACATAGAGAAAGTAGTTATTGATCGTGGAGAGTTAAATGCGAGAGAAGCTAAAGAGTTCTTTGAGCCTCACGGTATTCGTTTGTGTCTCACTACTGCATATAATCCAGAGGCCAATGGTAAAATAGAGAGAGGGCATCCACCTATTGTGAAAGCCATATCTAAAGCATGTAACGGTGACATCAAACAATGGCTTAGATTCTTACCTTTTGCACTTTGGGCAGATAGAATGACGTGCACACGCACTACTGGGTATATGCCTGCTGAACTCATGTACTGTCAAAAACCATTGTTTCCAATTCAGTCTCATATTTCTGCATGGTCAAATTTGCCTTGGTCTAAAAACATGTCTACTGATGATTTTTTGAGTTTGCGCATTAAACAGTTAGAACAAGGTAAATTAAGACTTGATGATGCCGTTGAAAAAGTAACAGAATCTAGAATGAAGAACAAGCATTATTTTGATAAAACTCATCGATTGCGTCCTAAGCCAATTGAAGTAGGGGATTGGGTGCTCATTTATGATAGTACATTTGACTCTCAATATGATGCACGCAAAAAGCTCACTCAACGGTGGTTTGGGCCATACATTGTATCAAAAGTCAACAACAATGGTACGTATGCTCTTTGTGAATTAAATGGTGTTGCACTAAAAACTTTGATTGCAGGTAAAAGGATAAAGTTATTCAAGAAGCGTGATAATGACGAGTACATTTTGGATGAGGACATTGAAGAAGATGACAACAATGAGGCCGATTCATAAACAGGAGTATCCATGTTATAAAAATAAAAAAAAGAAAAAATAATAAAAAACATATAAAAACATCATTAATTTTCAAGTTCATGTTGCTTTGTTTTTTTTCAAGTTCATTCTATTTTTTTTTCATGCTTGTTTCATGCATGTTTTTTTCAGTCTTTGCATTGCATTGCATATCCACATCACTTGAGTCAAAAAAGGCAAATGATGATTTCTCTACTTGTGTAAAATTTTATCTTAAGTAGTAATTTATCTACCAAGAAACTGTTTATAATCTAGGATTGTGGAAAGATAGGGCATGTAGATTTGGAGGTTTATTTTGGTGACAAGACTTTCATATATAAACATGCATATGTATCCTATATCGAAAGCATAATTGTTGAAATCCTAGCTCCTGCTACTGCATGTTTCTACATCCTTAGTCCATCTCACAGCACTTGTATCGGAGTTTAAACGACTGTTCTCCGTCATCAAAAATGGTTGTACCTTGTATCGGGGTTTAATTTTTCCCCGTCATCAAAAAAAAAAAGCTACATGTTACCAGGAAGTTTACACTTTCTTCCACCCCAAAAAAAAGTGATCGTAACCATAAAGTTGCCGAATCATCATCATCATCAAAAAAAAAAAAAGCCAAAGGAGGATAAAGAGGCATAGCAGAATAAATCACGGGCTATATAGGCAGATTTATGCATTAGTGGAGTTTAGTTAGATTTCCTTGCATGTTCTTAGAGAAAGAGCATATTCATATTTATGTAGGAAAGGAGTTGATCTAAAATAAGCTAAAGATGAAAGATGTCTCTTGAAAATCCTAAATCTTTGTTTATAATCGTATTTAAGGTAGATTGCTTTATGAAAAAGGTACAAAGTTTTCTTCAAGATGAGAGGAACTGATGCTTAAAACGACTCAATACATCCACTTCCACTTCATATTGATGCTTGTTTTTTTTCTTTCTTGTTGCCAATGTTGCTTGTTCATTTGCATATGTGTTGCCTATTTGTTCATGCATATTCATGTTGCCTGTTTCAATTCTTTCTTTCATGCAAATTTTGCTTCATGTCACGTTACCTACTTATTCATGCATATAATTAATTTTCCTTCCATGTTTCTTATGTTGCCTATAAAAGAATTTGATGCTTGGAACATTCTGTTTTTCACAGATGCTAGAGTGGCGCTTCCGGAGGAATCACAGGTTTAGTGGGGGCGAATGTCGTCGAGATTTTCTCTCCTATCTCACTTGTGAAGGCCTACAAAAAACATATTTGGTGAAGGTAGCCAGAATTCCCCGAGAAGTCCAGGATGCATCAAGGATGTCAAAGGAAGGTCACATACAAAGTTTCAAAGAAATCACGAAAGTCCATGGTAGCGGTCAAAGCTGGTCAAAGCTGGTCAAAGTTAGGAAATTAGGGCAAAAATTTCATTGTCACCAAATTAGATGAAAATCCATATACTTGTAAAGATTGTCAAAGGCACTCTATAGCCCAAATTTCAGCAGAAAATGGATTTTGTAGCACATTGATATGCTATGTTCATTTTGTAAAAATGTAATTTTTCTAGTTTGACCCTACAAATTCTTGTATAGAAATTTATGTTAGCCATATGGTTTGGCATGTATAAAGATCATATGTGGCTACATATTTGTACAAATTTTCAAGGCTATCAGAGCTTCCTAGAGACCTTAATGCCACCTTGCAAGCTTCCAAATGTAGTCAAACTTGTACAAGGGAGATTCAGATGGGAGTTTTTTCTGCATATTCCTGCAGGAGATCTTTGGAAACATAGTCCTACAAAGTTTCATCTTCATCAAAGCCTATTTGGAGGGTCAAAGAGTACAAAGTCTAGTTTTCAGGATCACCACAGTTTTCTAGTTTAAGCAAATTTAAGGGTTGAAGGGCCATCACATGGCGAAAGCTGATTGAGCCATGTTGTACGATCAAGATGAGCTCATATTCAAGGGTGGAGATGCACTTATGCTTAAAGCAAGGAGGATCCACGAGTTTTTCCATAAAAGAAGACTTTTTTTACAATCAAAGATCAATAATGCAGTGTTTCTTCAAAAATAGTAGCTTATCTTATCCAAATTGATGTCAGCACTG